>CM036540.1:1332892-1527892 GCA_020745685.1 Tautogolabrus adspersus | reverse complement strand
ACCGACAGATCAAAGAACAAAGTGGAACATTGACTTGTTAAACAGATTGAATCAGACATCAAACAGCATCAGCACGTTACGAAACAATTCATCCCACTTTGATGTGTTGACTCTTAATGAAGCAACGATTCAAAACCAGACGTGGACGTAAAAACTTTACTGACCCGGCCGTGGTTTTACTTCAGGTTAATAACTACAATTAAAAAATGTGAATTAAAGAAAGTATAGAAACATAACATCCAATCAATCAATCATGTTTTATTTCCTCGTTCATTTTGATTCTCAGACGGATATTTCCTCTTCCTGTTCAAACTGTGACTGAGCAGCACAATGAGAGCGAGTGCTGTCAGATGGGGCCCCCTGAGGGAGGTTTCCCACTGTCATTGCACATTGTGGACATCTTGTGCCACCGTTGTGGTTTAAGTTTATCAGCGCCCCCTACAGCAGCGTTTTTTATTTAAGTCAATGGGTGTGCTTCCACTGGCTCCTCTGCGCTGCGTCTCAGCTCCGTCAGTCCAGAGTCGTCTGCAGCAGATACACAAAGCTTCTGTTTCTGCAGGATGTCAGAGCACGGAGCATCACTTTACCACAGAGCAGATTGAGCAGGACAGAAAGTCAGAAACCAAAACAACATTAAAACATCCAGTTTATTTTCAGAATAAAACACTCCGTTTTGACGGTTCACAACAACGACATTGTGTGTGTGTTTGTTTTTGTGTTTTTTAAGGGTTTTATACGGGTTTATACCACATGCATCCTATTATCTCGGGCTGTCGCGAGTGAACCTGGAAAATTACAGCAGGAATTCCTTTGTCTCTGCACCCCAGCTGCACAAGTTCACAGGAGAACCACAAGATGACGTAGGAAAGAGAAAAGCGTGCAAACAACATGTTGCTTTGTCTTTCTGAGGATGATTTGTTGTTCAGTCGGTGCCTGTTTTGACGTAATGTTGATAAAGTGATGAGATATACGATATATATCGTATGTATACTAGTCTGTCCAGCTTGATGCGTGCTAGCAGTGAGCTCCAACAATTTTAATAGCAGGGTATTTCAAATGGAGCAGAGCGTAGTGGCGCTGCTGGCACGCTCTGGAGACGGACAGCGGCGTGTGATGTGGAAACAGGAGCATTGACAAGGAGTGTTAGGTGACGGGCCGCAGCGCGCACGGACAATTGGCAGCAACAGAGAATAGTTGTAGCTGCACCCAGCTGTAACGTGCGTCCATGCGAACATTCACAGAGCGGAGACTGGAACACACTTCCATTCAGTCTCAATTTTTAGCATCAACCTGTACAACATAAAAATGTTCCCACTGCAGATCACCGACAAGCAGACCGACAACACCAGGCAGTCTTGTTTTCATCTAGCGTAATCTTCCGGTGTGTTTGTTGACCGATCACGGATTGATACCCGATGAAAGTACAGCGATCATGTCTTTTGTCTGTTACATTTTCCATTCTTAGGTTTATAGTCTTACTTTCTAAACTGACGCCTGCTCTCAGTCCTCGCTGCTAAAGGTTAACCCGGGTGTAACACAAACAGGGCTCTAGTGCAGCTGCTGCTCAGGGTTTAACCTTCAGCTCGGAGTCGGATGTTAAGTTTCACCAGCTGCTGCACTCGGCCCCTGAGGACTAACTTCTTCCTGTTCAGAGTTTCCTGTTAGCTTTCCTTCACAATCAGAACCAGACTTAAACAAACACATAGAAACTAAAACTATACCTCTTTTGACTCCACAGTGTTTTATCTTTCTTAGTATCTGGTGGAGTGAAGCATGAAGACAGACTACATCAGGCTGATCCTGCGGGCTATGTAGAGACGGGAACTTACTTTAAACTTCAGTGTTACACTTGAATAATAAACCTTTATTTTCTTATTTACTGATAAAGAGCGTATTCTTAAATAATCTGAAGTTGAGCAGTAAGATTTGTTTATTTTGAGGAGATCACTTTTGATTTCTACTTTCATACATGGAAATCTCTCCCTCGCCTCGTATGACTCCGAAGTAAAGACGGTTTGAAACAAAGTGTGAAATGCAGATTTATGAAGCCTGCAGATATGCTGACGCCCGCCGGTGTCTGAGCTTCCATCCAACGCCTGAGCTGATGCCATCTGTCCCATCCAGAGACCAGCCTATGTCAAACAACGCCAACTACACTGCAGAGCTCCACAGAGAAGATCAAACTGCTGTCTGTACCGTCTGTACTCGCTGTCTACAAGGATCGCAAGGCGGGGAAGGAGAAGAAAAACATGATAGAGACCCGGCGAGCTGCAGAGACAGAGACGGCTACGAGTCTGAGTTTGTGCTGTGCTGATGAGGTGGCAGAAAAGTCCAAGGACTGAGCATCACCAGAGCCGTACTCCTCTGTAAAGTAGGCGTTCTGTAACCAACCTCTTACCCAGAGATCTTTATGAAACACACACACATCCACACGCAAACAGGCAGGCACACGCACACACACACACACACACACACACACACACACACACACACACACACACAAACACAAACACAGACGCGCGCACACACAGAAACATGCATGCTAACACACAGGGACAACCTGAAGGCACTCAGGCACCCACTCGAAAAACCGAAGACGACAGAGAAGCACTCAAACAAAACATCGCTGCAAATCTCAGAAGAGAGAAGGAAATGCAACATTTATGACCTGGACTCACATTGTTTGCACCCCATTTGTGTGTCTGTGTATGTATTTGTGTGTTTGTGTACTTGTGTGTGTCTGTGTACTTGTCTGTGTGTGTGTTTGTGTACTTGTGTGTGTTTGTGTACTTGTGTGTGTTTGTGAGGAGGAGGAGAAGATGAAAGGGAGAAAAAGCTGCAGGATAGAGTAGCAGCTCAGCACAGCACAGCTTTACCTTCTCACAAACTTAATACTGTTAGTCAGGCAGCCAAAAAACAATTAAGACTTGCGTGTAGTGCTCGGAGAAATCTTGTAGGTGTCACAAATCCTTTTGTCCCGCTGGTTCAGCCATGTTGGAAACACTGTCAGCTAATTAGCTGCAACGTCTAAAAGAAATGGAGAGATCAGATCTCTTAAAAGAGAGCCTTTGGAAGCTCTGCCATCATGGACTGTTTACAGAAACACTTCTTCAGTTTCTGCTTCAAACGCTGATGACACAAATCTCCGAACTCGACTATCACACGCAGGAATCCTTCAGTTGGTCACTTTGCTGTGATGATAATGAAGCATGGTCCAAAGAAACTAGACGTAAAGCAACAATCTGAAACTTCTCCTCCTTCAAACAGTCGTTTCAAAGTCGATCTAATAGAACAATAACATTCAACAGGGAGAATGGCGTCTCTCTCATGTCCACAGCACTATGTAACTTTAGCAGCGGGCCGAGGTCATCTCATGAGAAGTGCGTACGTCTTTACTGCACTAGTTCACACAGCAGCCTTCAGCTACAAAGCAGCCAGTTAGCCCGTCTCTGAACTGTTTGATACGACGGCTGAGGATAAGAGGAAGAGGACGGAGACAGTGAGCGAGCGAGAAGTCGAGTGTACATCCCTGCAGATCAGTGGGTGTGCCAGGGGGTGCCGGAGCCACCCAAAGTAGCAGCTGGCACAGCCCAAAAAAATCAGAAGCCGAATAATTTTTATTTTTAAATCTGTTTTTTTTTTTAAGCCCTGCACTCACCGGGCCGACAGCCAATAAAATTAGCTCTTACAAACATAGATAGTACAAGTGAGCCCCCAGAAACCAATAATTACATGTATGGCATCCTAACAAAACATTTGGACAATACAGATATTTACTTACATAAACCTTTGACGTACAAATAAAACAACGCTAAGGCGCTAAAAAGCTAGCGGGACTACGATGAAAAGTTCAACCTTAACGAGGTAGCTAAAATTAGCATGACCATTTAGGCGATACACAATTGAACACTTCATATTAAACCGACCCAATTACATATAGTTGCACAGAATCACAATAAAACAACTCAAAACACAAAATGCCTTGTTCCCGGTTCCAGCTTGACGCTTAATTTACACAATGAGAACTTTGTATTTCGGATCCTTCCCTCGTTCTCTGCTCCGCTTTATTCACCTGTTTCCCCTTGTTTATATTTCAAGTCGAACACTTTCAGTTAAGATCTACACTTCCGCCAAGTGATTATCAAAATAAAAGACCCTTGTTATTAAAATGGCACAAATAAAATAACACCTTGCAGGAAGTTACTCAGAGAAATAACCTTTTCTATTACACTTTTCATTTACACTCTCTGTGCTGTAAAGAAAATAGTCTGGTACTTGTTATACCGTCGTTATGACTATCCCCGTGTCCACCTGGCGTTTTTTTCCGGGCAGAAAAGTGCCGACTGTGCACTCTTGAGTGTTTGCATGAAGCAGTTGTTCGCTGAGAAGAAAAGCGCTGCACGTCCGTCCTGTCTCTATGACAACAGTGTGTTGACAACAGTCGCTGTCTGACAGACACTGCTCCGTCACTTTTTACTCCATTTTTTATATTTGAGATTGTTTATTTCCCGATCAGACACGGAGCAAAGACGATGTGGGTACAAGACATGATCAGTAGGAGGCTAAAATACAGGGAATATCATACATTTTGAAAAGAGCGCCGGTGACGTCAACAGTACCTTTCTGAAAAGTTGAAATATTTTCAACTTGAGCGCTCGGAGCGGCCGCACAGAAACGGCAGAGCGCTTGTAAAAAAGATGCGGGGCGCTTTGCTTTTCATGCAGGCGGCTGCTTTCGGCTGTGAACGTTCTCTGCCCATTGAAAACAACTGAAAAAAGACGCTGGCGCTGAGAAAAAAATGCTAGGTGGACACAGGGCCTTATGTAGTCTATTGTGAGCCTATTTGTAGAGGTGCACATCAATCTGACAATAAATGTGGCAAACCCAGTTTTTCTGATGCACACCCAAAGTCTCTTTTCTGCTGCAGATATTACTCAGAACAGATTGAGACGTAACGTTAGCCTGTATCGTTAGCGGTGTCATCGTTGTCTCATGTTTAGCAGCTTCACCGGCTGCAGTTAGTCGTCTAACCCGAGTTATGTCTCAGGTTTGATACGAAGAAATCAATAAATCAATCTGACACCAAAAAGTCGTCTCTTTCCTCGTCCATCTTCAAGTTAGCTTCATAAGTTTGAACCTTACAAACCTCTCAGCTAGCAGGAAATAAATGAGCCTCTCCAATGTAGACATTTAGCCACGACCTATGGTAGTGATGGAAACAGCTGAATACACATGCATACTCCACATGCTAACAACGGGCTGTAGACGCTAACAGAGTCATCCATCCATTATCTATACCCATTTTCCCGTTCATGGTCGTTGGGGTTTGAGCCGATCCTAGCTGTCATTGGGTGAAAGGCGGGGTTACACCCTGGACTGGTCGCCAGCCAATCGCAGGGCTGACATATAGAGACAGACAACCAGCCACACTCACACTCACACCTACGGGCAATTTAGAGTCAGCAGTTAACCTAACCAGCATGTCTTTGGACTGTAGGAGGAAGCCGGAGTACCCGGAGAGAACCCACGATGCTGGGGGAGAAAAAAAAGGCTCCTGTCAGACAGGGATTCAAACCAGGAACCTCCTCGCTATGAGGCAACAGCGCTGCTGGCAGGGTCAGATTTAATTAAATCCTTGTCAGTTTACATGGTTCTTTAGCTTCTCACATCGTGTTTGTCAGCTTCTCCTCCCTCTCATTGACAACAGATGCACGTTGTCTAAAAGGGGGAGGAGTTAACAGCACTATGGGTACATCTCAGTTCCCTTAATTGCATCCTAGTGTCCTCCACTTGCGTCTTAGTCCCTCCCACCAGAGATGCATGGAGAGATGCAAGGAAACGAAGCAGAGGAGAGAGGAAATGAGGAAATCGGTTTTAACCCTTGGAGGATCTTCGTTTTTTAGTCACACCCAGGGTCCTCGGGTCAATTTGACCCGGCTCATGTTCAACCATTCTAAAGTAGTTAATATAAACCCAAAAAATCCTACTAATCACAGTTTGTTCTTCATTACTAACAATTCAATCAATATTTTCTATTTAGTTTTGTGTATTTCAGGCAGATAAAAGAAGGGTTTTGTGGCTACCACCCATATACCATTGATTATAAACTACTCAAGTTTATTTATCTATTCATTTAACAAAACATACATAACATACTTCCAACTGCTTGTTCTGAACATAGGAAAAAACGTCAGGTTTTAAAACCCTGTAAACTTCCATTCATAAGTAAAGTGTGTGTGTCTATGTCTGTCTGTGTGTGTGTGTGTGTGTGTGTGTATGAAAGATGGAAAAAAATAAAATTAATTATTCCCAAACCACGAGTGACATGTAGTGATGGTGTGCTTAGTGCAAATATGTTTTGCACATGTCACACATGTCGTGGTTGTCTTGATGTCATTAGACGGCTTGCAGCCCTTACATCTCTTCCTCTTTTCCTCCTGCAGCACCCTAGAAAGATGAGGATGATGATAACTCTTTATGCCGACTCTCATTCTTTGACACGCACGCACACACACACACGCTCGCGCACGCACGCACGCACACACACAGACACACACACACACACACACACGCGCACGCACACACACAGACACACACGCACACACACACACACACACACACACACACTTACCTCACGCGTTGGTGTACAGGGGGAAGCCCTCTCCTGGATCTCCCTCACTGTGGCTACAGATGTGGGGGTCCTTGGTATGTGCTGCCTCTGTAGTATCGCTGGTACCACGAGTGCTTTCCCCAGCTCCTCATGGAAGATGCTCCTCTTGTGGAGCTTTGCCTGATTCCACTCAGGGAACATCTCCCTCCATATGACAAAGGCGTTGTAGACTGAAACATCCATTATGTTGTAGAAGACAACTAAAGGCCAGCGTGCAGTCATCCTCTTGGTGCTGTAGCACCCTGTCACCTTGTCCAAATTATCCACTCCTCCTTTTGTACCATTGTAGTCGAGGATCATGGTGGGTTTCTGGTCCTCTCTCATGCTGACTTCTGCATCTTTATGCAAAGTGCTCATGAGCACAACATTCTTCCCCTTCTTGCGGCAGTATGACACCAGGGCTGTGGTTTCAGTGAAGGGCCCTGTCCTTTATCACCAACACTTGGGCAGCGAGTTCACTTCTGTTTTTTCGAAACCGTTCCAAGCATTGTTAGCTTTTTCTTTAGAAGCTCCTGTCCCAGGCTGTATGAAGTAAAAAAAATTGTCACAGGTGATGTTGTGACCCCTGAGACCCTTCACCATGTCGAGCACGACCCTCTTGCCCTGGTTCCTTTCTGGGGCTTCTCCAACTGGCCTTCCAGTGTACACCTGCATGTTCAATGCATAGCTGGATTTGGCATCTGTTGCTGCCCAGATCTTTATGCCATACTTGGCTGGCTTGGAAGGCATGTATTGCCTGAATGGGCAGTGGCCTCTAAATACCACCAGCCTTTCATCTACAGTGACATTAGGACCGGGGTTGTAGAACAGTGGAAGGCGCTCTACCCACTTGTCCCACACGGTCCTGATTGGTGCCAGCTTGTCTCCTCTTGTTCGTGTTACCCGATTATCAAATCGGATTGTTCTGGACAACATTTTGAATTGTTTCAGAGACATAGTTGCATGAAAAATTGACCTGCCTGTCTCTGCATTCCACAGGCTCTGTGTGGATTCATCCTTTGACCTAAAGACGCCAGCCAGTATGAGAAGCCCAAAATATGCTTCTAAGTGTGTTTCATCCAGCTCCTTCCAGTTCTCCCCAAAGACTAGCCTCCCTTCTAGATTAGTCATTTCTAGAATTATCTTCTGGATTGACTTGGGGATGAGCAGGTCAAAAACAGATTTGATGTCTGTGATTCGAGTCACTGCGATCCTGGGCTCTGGCACCATCTTGATTATACATTCTGCATTCAGTCTTCCTTGACGTTTAGGGGTTGAGAACCATCTTATTTCACAATTTTTTTAGATGAAAGTCTCGCTTGGAGGAACAGGAATGTCCCCATCAGATGGTGCATAATCAGAAATTTCATACTCTTCATCACTGACCTTATCTTCGTCTTCAGACGCATCCTCTTCAATTTCACCGTCACGTCCATCTTCTATTTCACTGTTGTCATGTTGTTGATGGTCAAAAATACCTGCCAGATACCCCAGGGCTGTCCTCTCTCTGTTTGAATTGCTCATGTTGTCACTCTGTCACCTTGACCTGAGGTTTGGTCTATTTTGTCTATCTCCCCACTACTGCTGAGTGTGGGTGGAGTTTTCCCGGGGTTTGTCCAAAAAAACTCCACCCACACAGGTGCAAGAGAGGGTACCTGTAGCTAAAAATAGCTAAAAGTAGCAAAACCTACATAAAGTACACTGCAGCTGACTTTCTGTGTGTGCGTGTGCGTGTGTGTGTGTGTGTGTGCGTGTGTGTGTGTGTGTGTGTGTGTGTGCGTGCGTGCGTGCGTGCGTCTAATCAAACACACACAGTAACAGTGTTCAGTCTCTTTATGTTACCTGATTACAAACACCTGCACATGAAGAACAACCTGCAGTCTGATAATAACCATGGGGACAATTTCTACTGACACAAAGATTTCATACTGAATTGTTGAATTTATTCTTTGTATTAGTTTGGACTTATAATTGGACAATGCACTCTGTGTTTTATGAACAGATATTTATGTGAAAATGATTGATGAGGTTGTAAATGATAGAAACTTTGTGAAGGTAAATAAGTGTGAATGTAAAAGGTGTTTGTGAGTGACAGACTCCCTCTGCATCAGACTCTCATCATCATCACACATTCAAACAGTCTGAGGGATCATGAACATGAAGGAATCATTTCTGAACACTTCATATTAACACACTGTTTGTTTGAGTGTGGGGAGTGATGGGCCTACACTCTGATTGGTTTATAGAACTGATGCTTCATATTTGGTTGTTAATCTTCATGTCAGACACTTTTTAATCCCAGCTCATCACAGACTCTTTACAAACTGACACATGATCTGTTTAAATGTCTTTTTAATGTCCGTCTTTTCTCCGGTATTAAACTCCGCTCATGTTGATAAGTTTCACTGAAGTCTGATCCGCTGCAACGTCCAATCAATGAGTGATATTCGATAAGGGGGCGTGTCTGTCAGTAAAAAGACTTCCGTAAAGCCAGCTCTCGTGTCTCCTCGCTCATCGCTCCTCAGATCTCCCTCCTCTCTCCTAGATCCTCTCTCCTCTCTCCTCGATCCTCTCTCCTCCTTTCAGTGTAAGAGCTTTGGGACGATCCTTAACATGGATGGTCTAGAACTACTTCTGGTTCGGCCGAGGAGCGAGGACCGAGGAGATAGCAAATAAGAGAACTGAGATGCAGGGTCAGCAGTGCAGCTGCACCCAGACACCTTCAGTGGGCGTCAAATTAGCCAAACTGAATAACCTATTGCAAAAATAGTTAGCTTTCCATCTTGAAGGGGGGTTCCGTATGGTTTCTGCAATCAGGGTTCACTCAGCTACAAAGAGGGGACAACATGGCTGCATGTTAGATGAGGTTTATTTGAATTCATTCGCCGTCTCGTCTCTTCTTGTACGTGTTTTTGCAGACATGCACATTTCTGCAGATTTCAGGGCGTTTTCTGACAAATTGTTTCATTCCTGTTTTGCCTTAAAGAAAAGACGATCAAAGCATTCAGTGCAAGATAAAGAAACATGAATACTTCCTGTTTCTCTGACCCTCAGGGGACCTGTTGTAATCATTAAATTCATCTGTTATTCATTTATCATTCATTTGATTCAGTCTTACAGTCTGCACGAGCAGCTTCAATGACACATAATAGATTCAAGGACATTCGTACCCACTGGATTTGTTCTTCTTTCTTTCATCTCTTTTGTTCTGTTAAAGCTCTTGTAACTCTCCTCCTCCTCCTGCAGTCCTCACTCCTCCTCGGCTCCTAATTCTGCAGATTATAAATCCAACTGTTTGCATTGACTTTCTCCCGCTCCTCTTTAATAGTGTCTTGTCAGTCATAAATCATCTCTCTGCTTTGTAGCCTGACATCCAGCCAGTGAGAGCAGGTCGGGAAGTTGTGGCGTGACTTGGTATCAGAGGCCGGGGTTTCACGCAGACTTCATGGTTTAGTGACGTGAAGCTGCAGCCTGAGCGACGGGCCTTTGTTCTTATGAAAGATATACTAATCTGTGTAATACTCCGACTGCAGAATTAGATGCCAAGGAGAGTGATTTCTTCCTTTTGTGTGCTACTCTGAATCACCGCCGAGCAGAGAGTCAGAGTGTCAGTGTGTGTTCGATCTGAGCGTGGAAATATGGTGTTTGCATGTCCTTGGAGACTTTGAAATGGAAACTCTTGACTCCCATTTCATTTATGGCTCAGGTCTTTTCTGTATTTCTGAGTTTAAATGGTGTTTTCTGTCCAACCAGTGCAGAAAAAAAACTTTGATTTAATGCCACATTTTACTGAAACACGTCAAATGACCACAAAACTCTTAGCGCCTGATTTACTAAAGGTTTGCGTGTCTTAAAACGTGTGCAAACTTGACACCACCAGCAGTAAAAGTGCTATGTGATCTACTAACAGCGTGCAGTGAGGATGGCGTCTTTCATATGAGCAAAACAACACACATTGTCCATTTAGTACGTTTGCCTTAATGAATATGCAATATGGGGCGTTTCTGTCATAGCGTGCAAAATACTGGGAGGAGAAAATACAAATAAGTGAAGTTAGTACACGCATTGTGATTTACCAAGCCAGACAAAAACTGCGGTGATTGTGACGGTGTCTGAATTTAACACCTTTGAAAGGAAGCTGCTAATCCAGGAGCCCAGTGTTACGCACAACAGGCTGCAGTTAGGAGGAGACATAGGCTCAATAAAAGAAGGTATAAAGATCACGTTTTTCCCCCCCACACGTGTTAACATGTTTATAATGACAGAAAAATAAATGGCATTTATTTTTTATTTGGATTCAATAATAGTTAATAAAGAGAAACACCATGATTAAACTAATATAACTGAACATTCACAGCCTCTGCATTCTAAAGAATTTACACATTAACATTTATCTCTTCCTATTTCCCTCTTCTCACCAACATTACATTTTAAACTGGGGATTTCCTTTTTCTCAGGTTGCCCCTCTCTCCCCCAGCTCGTCTCCTCCGGTGCGCTCCTCTCCCTATCGCGCTCGTCTCCTCCCTCTACAGCCCCCTGCTGCTACGCTGTAGGACGCTTGGATTGGGGGACCTCACCACTGCTTGTACCCCCGTCTTCGATACCTCTTGCCAGGGCATTTATGTCCGATCAGACACGGTGCTGGCCAGCTGTCTGGTGCACAACAATAGCCCGAGGGGCGCGTCTTAGCGCCGGTGCCACAGAGGACACAGCTCGCACCTCCTGCGCAATGTATGACAATTCATTCAAAAGATGGAGGAAGAAAAGAGAGGCCCTGTTTAATGCCGAGGTTTTCTTATAAGCCAAATGTTCTTTTTGTTATATTCAGATTTATCTGCTATAACTCGAAAATACTGTACGTTCATTTGCCTCTCCCACTAATACCTATTTTGCGCTTGCAGTCATCCTGCTTTCCGTCCAAACTCTCCGTGACGTAACCCAGTAGAACACGCAAAAGCCTGACTTAAATACAACCGCCTCCTCAAGGTTTGCACCCGTTATCATTCACGCAAAGTTTCTTAGTAGATCACCCGCAAAACGCCCACAAAACGAAATTCAACTCTACACTCTGTTATTGAGACATGCTACACACACAGAGAGGCTGAAATACAACATGCACTGAGGGAGTGATTTCAGAGTGAGGGGGTTATTTCCTCTGTTACGATGGACACTGCTGTCCGTCATTCTGACCTCTGACCTGCCGCTTTGCATTGTGAGAAACAGTAATAATATTGATAATGATAATAATGCATTTTATTTATGAGCGCCTTTCACGTCACTCAAGGTCACCTTACAGACACAGGTAAAAACAAAAACACAATCAACTACATGACAACAGAAAAACAAAAACAGCAATAGTGAGAAGGGTGTGGTCAGACGGAACAAGCAAATTAAAAATTGATTTGAAGGTGGGGAGAGAGTTGATGTCACGGATGGTTTGTGGTAGAGAGTTCCAGAGACGGGGGGGCTGCACGGCTAAAGGCTCGAGACCCCAGTGCGCGAGGGCGACTGGTCTGATGCAGACTGTAGATTTTTACAGAATCAGTACGACATCCGGATATTTTTGGCATACTGCATTCTGCATTTTGGACCAATAACTACGTATACTAGGATGATAGGAGGTTTCCAAAACAGCCCATGTGTTGTGTGAATTGTAGTTGACTTTTGACCTTCTGGGCCACTGTACAAAAAGGTTCCCATGACCTTACTTTCCGTTGTGATCGTTGTGCAAGCACAATGAATGACCAAATGTGCAACGCAGAGTTTTGATGTCGTTCATCACAGAATCAAGAAGGTAAACATCAGCTGGAGACAAATCAGCATGAAGATATTTACTATCAAAGAAATCCTGAAGACCTCAGAGTCTGTGAGCGTTCAGAGGAGGCCTTATGGGTGTGTATGCTCACAGAGAAGAACATAAAGATGATTAAGTCCATCCTGCACAGTCTAAGATAAACCTCCCCATGCGTATGTTCACCTACAGAAACGATCTCACAGTGTGTCTCAGAAATCCTTCTCTCTGTGTCGCGACCTTCCAGCACGTACTGAAACCAGTCTCACACTGAAAGGCACCTCCTGAACTTCCCCCCGCCCCCAGAGACTGATCTGTGATCTGTAGAGAAGCTGCTGCAGTGAGAGCTCCCTGCCCTCTCCGCCCTCAGCACCCAAAAAATAATGCATCATGTTCCGGTGTGAGGTTTTGTTTTTCATTGGTGTGATTACAGCTCCTTCCATGTCCTTATGTGTGCAGGCTGCAGAACATTACTAGTATGCATCACAAAGACTGTATCAAATGTAAAGAAATCTGTGTATGTCGCAGATAGAAGACAATGCATCTGCAATGTGCTCTCCAAAGTCTGAAGCATTCAGGCCGATTAGGTGATGACTCAAGAGACAACCTTCTCATCATTCAGAGAAAATGATTAATTGTTCATTTAGAAAAAATTGGCGGCAGTAGCTCAGACTGTAGGGACCTGGGTTGAGACCTGGAGGGTCGTCGGTTCAAGTCCCGGTGCGGACTAAGTCCTGTAGCTCAGGTGTGCCCCTCACCCCATTAGTGCAAGTCCATACACTGAGAGATACTTTAATGATCCTGAGGGGACCTCAAAGCTTCCAGTAGCAGCTTGGAAGACTCGTGTTACATCTAACGACACCCGCTGTCCCCCCCTGTTTGTCATCACCATCATCATCATCACCACCATCATCATCACCACCATCATCATCACCACCATCACCACCATCATCATCACCATCACCATCATCACCATCATCATCATCATCACCACCATCATCATCATCACCATCACCACCATCATCATCACCATCACCATCATCACCATCATCATCATCATCACCACCATCATCATCATCATCATCACCACCATCATCATCACCATCACCATCATCACCATCATCATCATCATCACCATCATCATCATCATCATCATCATCATCACCACCATCATCATCACCATCACCATCATCACCATCATCATCATCATCACCACCATCATCATCATCACCATCACCACCATCATCATCACCATCACCATCATCACCATCATCATCATCATCACCATCATCATCATCATCATCAGGTGTTTATAAAGAGCTGGGTCTTTAGCTTTTTCTTAAAGGTGCAAAGGGACTCTGCAGATCGAATGGAGTTTGGTATTTCGTCCCACCACCGGGGGGCGACAGAGGAGAAGAGTCTAGTTAGAGACTTAGGACCCTGTTGTGAAGGTTGGATCAGACGCCGTTCATTGGAAGAGCGTAGTGGGCGGGAGGGAGTGTAGACCTGGATTATAGAGTTTGGGTCTTTTTCAAACCAGCCAATACATCCTCTCCATACCCATTACCCCTCCGTTTGCACATCCACGCGGAGGGTCCGACATTTTAAGTCTGCCCGAACAGGGAGTGGTAGTAGGTTATAAAACCCTCCACCAGCGAGTCTGCAGAAGCCGATTTACGGATCACGTGCAGCGCCAATTGTGTCCGGTGGTCATGGAGGAAGCAACATGTACAAATGTAAGTTAGCACACACGGCTCAAACTAAGCGAGACTTTTAATTATTGTCGTACGGACGTTAACAACGTCAAATGTATTGAGGATGAAATAAAGGCCTCCCCTTCTGTCCTCCTTCAGTTGAGGTTTTATATTTACACGGACTGTTTGAATTTTAAATCATGTTGTTGTTGTTTTTTGTTTTTTCTATGTCAAAGCGTCTTTGGGTGTTTAGAAAAGCGCTATATAAAACCAATGCATTATTATTATTATTATTATGTTGTAGACAACTTCTCACTGTTAACATTTATTTCTTATTTTTCTACTTTTTGTGAAATCTCAATATAAACTGAAGTTACAACATAAACGTTTTGCTGCTCTGACATTCAACAACAGTCTCCTTGTCCTTTAGGACAACCTGTTCAATGAATACATTAACTTAACATTCAATATCAATTACAGTAAAGAATGTGGGCTCCATCTAATCATTTTGTTCTACACTAATATCATTTACTAAAGAAGAATAAGAATAATAGCTACACAAAAAGCTGCCCCCCCCCCACACTCACGCTGAGAGACCATGATAACACACAGTTCCTGTTTCCGCCGGAGAGAGGGCCGTCTTCTCAAAGCCTGCTGCTGTATATAACTCGTTACAACCTTACTGTTGTTGTTGTTACCCCACTTCTGATTTCAAATGCAACAATCCCCACATTCATTTCGTCGAGCACGTCAGCCAAGCAGGAGGGTAGCTAGCTTCATGGTTTACAGGTACGCAGTTTTCCTGCAGAATTGGGCTTCTTTGTAGCTGCTGGCGCGGTTGCTTTTTTTTGGCCATTGGGCTTGTTTTGTCAGTTGTTGTCACACATACCTGGCAACCCTGGCTAGCTTGGAAGATGGAAGCGTACACATTTTCATTCAGCGGCTGGAAATATTCCCATTACGTTAGTTTTGTTTAGAGGAAAGATGACAAGAAACTCGTTGTCAGATGTAAATTGTGTACTAGGACTCTTTCTCCTGCAAAAAACACAACCTCAAACCTCCTTAAGCACTTACAACGAGAGCACAACAACGTGACGCTCGTGGAAATAAACCCACCAACGAGCCCTCTGCGGCCGCGGAGGATAGCTGTAGCCCTACAATACCTACAAAACAATCAAGACTGGATTTTAACCGTGGACAGCTACAAGCGCAAAAGAACTCATGAAACTTGAGGCTTTTTACGAAAAGTAATATTACGAGTAGTGTAACAGGTAGGGAGTAATAATATTACTTTGAAAAGTGAGTAATATATTCCTTTTTTTCAGTAACGAGCCTAACACTGCTCCTTAATGATTGAACGACTTCTTTGCACAGATTCAAATGTTTTTTACTGAACATATGTCAGTCGACTAAAGACTTCAGGCTCCAATCTGTTGGAAATAAAACATTTTGTAACTTTAGCATAAACTAACATTTGATATTAATGCATTTTAATACAGAACTTGGACACTTTCTAGATGAATAATACATGTTTTATAAAATCTATGCCAACACTAACAGCCTAAAAAGCCTAAATAGGAACATGGCACCTCGGAGGAGCAGTGAAAGTGTCTCAGAATAAATCTATTACATTATGTTTACAGTTTCTGCATGCAGGTCGATACACATCCTGCTCGTCCTACACGTCTTACATTCTTTCTTTTCACCGACGCTGAAAGCCTGTTAGCACACCTGAACTGAAATGTGTGTAATACCACTTTTCCTTGTTTGCCCTCGCTGTAGCAGAACATAGTGCGACTGTGATTGAGGAGGCATTTTTCACTCAAGGTTGAATCCAACAATTTCAGTGTCATGGCTGTGGCACGCAGAGCTGGACCACTTATCAACTCTGCAGTGTGCAGCAACATTTCACATCCAAACATTTCTGCTTTTCAGCAAAAGCCCGGAGCTCTGTGGGAGAACTCAGGAGTGTAAGACCTGCAGCACAGAACACAGAAATACATCCACCACATCTCTGACTACTGCTGTTTGGTTCTCCAGTTCTGACGTGGAAAACACAAAAACCTGAACTTTTCTCCTCAACAACCGGGAAATGAAACGACATAAACGATCATATTTCAAGAAAAGAATCAATGTTCAGTGACCAGTCCTAGTGCAAGGAAAATTAGGAGGAGGACTAAGGCTCAATCATACATGGTAAATATGAACGTTTGAAGCCTGAGTGACGTCACTCATCCGTTCCTGCAGGGGGCGCTGGAGTCCCATCGATGGTGGTCTCCATGCTGGAAATTAGTGATGTGTCGGTCGTGAACGATTTTTTTTGTAAAGTAATACAAGGCAGAATGATATGATGATCTCCGTGCTGCGGGTGCTTGTTTGTGAAAACACAAAGGCAGAATGCAGAATTTGCTAAATGAAGCTGTCATATCGAGCAGGATCCACAAACAACCTTCACAGACACATGAGAACTGTGCATCCAGCAGTTCAGCTGGAAGAAAAAAGGCAGGCTGGCTTCTGCCTGTCATTGGGTGGTTTCAGAGAGGTAAATGCAATGCAAACAATTGGCAATTCATTGATATTAGAAAATGTAATTTTTACTTTTGAATACTTCAGTAGAAAGGATGTATTAATAAATTAAGACATATACTGTATGTACACATACAAATCATAAGTCAAAACAGCGCTAAATGTGGCTGAATTATAAAAGGTACAAGTGGTAAAATGAAGAGCTGTTTGGGAGCCGAAAGAGCCGCCTCTTCTTGGTGAGCTGAGCCAAATGATCTGGCTCGCTAAAAAGAACCGTAATTCCCATCACTATACTGGAAATGCTGTCTCAGTCTAACTTTCAGTGAACCTAACGACAGGCTGAGAGCTGGAGCTCAAAACATTCACCCCCCGTACAGTGAGTGCTGATCGAGACATGAGCTAATCAGACCTATTTGTTTTTTTTAACCAGGCTGTAAACATGTTAATGTCTGCTGTAAAAACAGGCTTTTTAGAATGGGTGTGTATGTGACTTCCTGTGCTTCTGCAGCCAGCCTCTAGTGGACACTCGAGGAACTGCAGGATTTTACACTTCTGCATCGGCTTCATTTTTACTGCTTGGTCTCAATGTGTTAATGCCGGACTGATTTACATGTATTAAGTTTATGTGTGACAACGATTCTTACTCATGATAAAGACAGCACTAATAAAGTGTGTGTTATATATGGTGCACTATATAGTGAGTATTTACACCACTGCCTTGGTCTATTGGACACAGGTGTGACAAACAGGACACAGGTGTGACCGGTGAGGGCTCTGGGATCTTCTGTAGTCCTTTTCCCTGTTTTCACACTTTTAGGCCTTGTGTCCACCTGCCGTTTTTTTCAACTTGAGCGCTCGGAGCGGCCGCACAAAATAGGAAGAGTGACAACAGGAAACAACAGAAAAAAGACGCTAGTGTTCAGAAAATGAACGCCAGGTGGACACGGGTCTTTACTTGAAATCTTAGAGAAACAAAATTCAAACAAAACTGTCAAGAAAAAGAATGAATGTCTGTTCTGAACAGAAAATATATTAAAGTTCAGATTTAAAGGAATAGTTTAACATTTTGAAAGAATACCACACCTGAGGAAGCACCCAGTTAGCTTAGCTTAGCATAAAGATTGGAAACAAGGGGAAACATTTGACCTGGCTTTGCCCAAATCTGCACACCAGCACGGCTAACACTAAGACAATGAATAGCTATATTATTTGTGTCACATTGAAGAATAAAACCAACATGTTGGTGTGTTACGTGTGAGTGCTGCCGCTTCCTGAAGACACCGCTGGTCGCCTGCCAACCCGACCATAAACACAAGCGCCCTGGAGACGTTGTCTTCACCGCCAGCCAAGTAGTTTAGTGCAAATGTTGCTAAAAATAGCACGCCATGCTAACTAGCTTCAAGTGAATAAATGGTTAGATGAAGCAGGGGGTTTAATTCTATGAAAGGGAACACCTGATGTCTTTAGAATGATATTTAATTGTTTCAAATCATCATAAAACCATCAAAGTGAGACATCTCTGCAGGCCTGGTGCTCTTTTCAGTTTTCTGGCACATTTCCCCGTGCTGCTGCTCCTCCGTCAGCCTCTGATGGCTCTCACGCTGCTGCTGCTGCTGCTGCTGCTGTGGAGCTCCATCCAGCCTCCGCTCCACCTCCCTCCCAAGAACAGGATGCTCCGTCGCTCTCTGAGGACTTCTTGTGTGCAGGCTGCTCCATCCTGATCCGACAGACTACTCTTCCATCCCGCTGACCCTGGATCTGCTTGAATAACATCCCCGCACACACTCACACACTCTCTCTCTCTCAGACTGAAAACACTCGGCTGATTTCTCCAGCGCGGCTTTCACAACCCCCTGGTGGCGCTTTGGCTCACTGCATGCACAAATAAACAGCCATTTGAAATTCATTATCCCCTTTTAATTCAGCCAAGCCTTCAAAGCTTCTAAATGCCTTTCAACTGCTGCTAATGTTTTCTCTTTCTGCCACTCGTTTGCCCTTTAAGATTGTTGCCATTGGGCTCCATTTGAATTCCTCACTCGCTGCCAGAGAGCTGTGCTGTTGTGTGGAGAGAAATGAGGTTATGAGGAGGCAGTGTGTGTACTGTTGTTTGCACACACACACACACACTAACACACACACACACACACACACACACACACACACACACACACACACACACACACACACACTCTGAGGTCTGGTGCTCAGCTGCTTACTGTCACAGAGGAAGTTAGCAATTGATAATGTCAGGTGGAGGCTCCATCACTGCTAATTGTCCTCCTGTGATTCTGCAAATGGGTGTTAGGATAATGAAACAAATGCATGCAGGGAGAAGGAGGAGGGTGTTATTAAAAACTTGCACAAGACTAAATTAGATTTTTATGTATTCTCTTCACACACACACACACACACACACACACACACACACACACACACACAAATCCTCCTTCTATGCATTTATTCATCGCCATCAAAACATCGAATCCAGCAAAATCTCTCCCCCCTGTCCGAGTGGATGAGTGAACCAGCAACCCTGAGGCCCTGTCAGCATCCAGGCCAGGCTGCAGGAGAGGATGGACAGGATGAAAGAATGAGTGTCAGATGACAGAGAAGGAGAGAGAGGGAGTGAAGGGGTCTGCAGGACCAGGAAGAAGAGACAGCAGAAGTGGTCAAGAGAAAAAGGGGCAGTGCAAGAACTGAAACTGTAAGGATGGCCTTTGAATGTGTTAGTTCCTCTCTTTGAAACAGCCGGACCTTCCCCAGAGTTATTAATAATTTCTCTGCATCCTCCTCAGGCTGCAACATCCTCCCCTGGATACTCACAGTAATATAACAGCATTCGATTGGCACCACTCTTTCTACGAGGGCTGCATCTATTCGTCTATATTAGGGTTTAATATTTTTTCCCGAAAATTAGATGGATCAGATCCCGGGAAAAGACGACCAATTTCCCGGAAATCCCAGTAAGCCAATAGGCCAATAGGCCTATGTGTTCCCAAATTCCAAACTGACATTTGTGTATGTTATTTCATTATTAGGGCAAAAGAACACAGTTTATGTCCATCAACACAGGCTATCAGTTCCAATGATCAAGTGTTCTGCGTGCGTGACATCTGCTGCAACGCTAATTATGAAATGTCAAGTGGATTGTCTGTGACTTGTCTTCTGGAAAGCTAAGCAGCATTAAGCAACCCTTATAAAACTAATATTTTACAGAACTCCATTATATAAACGAAATCTGCTAAAGTAACCCATTTAATGATTCCCTAAACCATTCTGTTAAAACAAAAGTCCATTCAGTGGCTGTTGAGATTTCAGCTGCAAACAGGAATAATTAACTATTAGAATTAGTAGTTAACAAAATATTTCTTTTTTAAAGCAGGACGGGCATATTTCTCTTTCTTAAACATATAGCCTACAAGTTAAACTAAATGAAAAAACACGTCCCATAGAAATGAACAACTGTGTGCAGCGCACTGCAGCAGACAGGGCCATAGTGTTGTAGGCAAGACCAGACTAACTAAGACCAAGACATGCCTGAGACCAGAGTGCTCCGAGACCAAGACAAGACCAAGTTATTTAGGGATCGAGACCGAGACCAAGACAAGACCAAGACCATAAATATCCCTGAAAAATCATCATCTTTTGTGCAGGGGGCGTGTCACTCACTTAGACCGTAACACCGGGAAGGTTGCGGCCGTAACCGGGGGATAAAAATCAAACTACAAATGAATTTAAGTGATTTGTTCTTTTAGAAAGAGGCGTTCTCCTTCTAATCACAGTGATGACATGGAAACATAGCCGATCAGTGGTGGTCTTGACCCGTCTTGATTTAAAATCCGGAGTCCGCCCAGTCTGAGACCAAGACAAGACCGAAACCTTCAAATAGTGGTCTCGAGACTGGTCTTTAGACCAAGACCTTCAAACCTTTGAGTACTACTACACAAGCTTATTATATCAACCTTCTTACAGAACATACACTCAACGGTTTCCTTTAACCTCGAGTTAGATTTAGGCTTCATCAAACCAACGTGTGCAGAATCAAACATTCGTAAATAGTGACTGTACAAGGTTCCAGGTCTTTGTAATAACTTTTTTTTTAACACATTTATGTTTAGAAAAAGAAGGTACCAAACCAGTGCACTGATGCTGGTCAAAGGACTGATGGTTGAAATGATCCAATCCCCTCCCTCCCTCGTGTTTCAGATGTCAGTAGAGTCGGAGGTGAGTCGAAGGTAAATGAAGGTTGCAGCCAACATGGAAACATCTACATAGGCCGGTCAAGCTACAGTAAGACACGAGGGAGAGAGAGAGAGAGAACAGGACAGATGGGAAAGGCTACGACTCCTCAGCTCTCATCTGTGTGATCTTGCTGTTTTACTCGCCTCTTCTTCACCCCAGGTCTAAATGCCAGAATATTCCACGCTGTGCCCGGCACAGAACAACCTGACCCTGATAAAATAACCACGATATGACGAGCTGGGTGTTCGGGAAGGTGCTGCACCTCCACCACCAACGGAGTCTTCTGCCTGTCTGTCATATCAGTGCGCTCCCAAAGCCCACCTCTGACCGGAGGAGTCTTATCTTCCAGCAGACAGTTTGACAGCGCTGCAAACAGGGCCAGGATGTGAGGCGCTGCATGTTGGATATGAGACGCTCAGATGGTGGGACTAAAAAAATACAATACAGAAGGAACTGTGGACGACGGGAATGACTTTTATATGTTACCATCATATGGATTTGTTTCAGTTTGAAAGCTGTTTGATCATCCAAACAAGGGGAACAAGCAGAGAGAGGTAATGTAGAAGAAGACAGACAGATATGAACTGAGGTTTTAGGTGCAGTGTTTTTAATGTAAGTCAGACGGAGGATGAGACGGTGATGTAAGCATGTGACAGTCTGAAGTCAGAGAGAGAGAGAGAGACAATGATTCAGCTTAAAGACACACTGACTGACTGTGTGACAGCGCTGCACACACAGGTGAAGGAGGAGCTGTCGCTGTCTCGAACATGTGTTAACATAAACACGGCAGATTGTGTTGTATCCAAACATAACATCAGGCTCACTGTGACTCACAATCCTGCTTTATGTTTCAGACATGGCTGTTTATCATCTGCCGTGAGAGAAGGATCAACACTGATGAAGGAAATGAACGTTATGATACGATGTACCGATTACATAACAGCTAATACCCGTTAGCTAACACGAGTTTCTGCACCATATCATTAGCATCTCGTAAGTATGTTCAAAGTTGGGCTGCAATCTTAAGAGTTACAGGAGAGACGGCAGGAGACAGGTGAGGTCGTTTAAAGAAGTATCAAGTGCATTCTGGGAGGAAATGGACCAATCGGTGAAATACTGGCCTCCAGGAGAGCGAGGTCCAATTTAGCTATCGGCTCCAACATTGATGACGTCACAAATAGAAAACAACACATGTAAAATCATAAAAAAAAAATTAAATCACTACGATACTTTTTTTGTAATTACGTCGATACGGATCATTCCTTAAAGGAAGAATGTGCGACTTTATGATCCAGTAGATGTCGCCCTTGAGCACCAGCATGAGACCAAAACAAACTGCTGTTTGGCCACATCTCTTCCATACTCCGCTCTCCTCCAGAGACACACCTCCAACCCCTCTCCATTCACGTACACATGAAGGAGTTTAGCATCAGGAGCTGCAATCACCTGTGTCCTGCATTGTTGTGTTAGCGTGCTAATGTTAGCGCTCTTTAGTTAGCTCGTAGCTTCACATTACATGTAAAATGACACAGAATGACCGTGACCTAAAAACTCTTAGGTGACGTTCAAATAATCAGTGAGTATGTTCTACTTCTTCTCTCTAGTCCTTGACTCAAACAGCTTTTATACACAAGGGGAGGATCAATAACAGTTTTTAGCAATAACTAATCAGAACTATTTGGTTTTTTGAACCAGGCTGTAAACATGTTTATGTCTTCTGTAAAAAGTTTTTTGCATTGGTGATAATGGGTGAGCCTCAAGTGGACACTTGAGGAACTGCAGGATTTAGGACTTCATCTTCTGTATTGGCTTCATTTTTCAAACACCAGAGGTTACCGCTTGGTTTTCTTACGTCACCGTGCTGGACTTTGGTTAACCTTTCTCTTTGTGAAAACAAGCTCTATAAATAAAGCGGATTGGATTGATTGGATAGAAATGTTTGTATTAAGATGCTTTAACATTTGAGAAATAATTAAAGTTTTAAGTTTTGCATCCGTTGGTTTCCCTGTAGACACACTGTATGTTTTTATTGTCCTCTTCGGTGCATTTTCTGCATGAAGCAAAAAATATTTCACAATATATTCCATAAATCTGTTTTTATTTGTCCTGTTCCGTGTTGTGAAATGAACAGTCTGTGGGTAGGAAACAGGCAGTATTGCACAATGCAGGGGGAGGGGGGGGAGGAATTTGTTGGGAGATTCTGTGACTGGATTAGTCCGACTATCATTTTCAGTCACAGTCTGTCGATCCATTCTCGTCTGACAGGAAAGAAGCAGCATCAGCAACAATCCTAAGCCTGTTTTTGTGATTGTTTTGTTTACTGGCAGTCACGTCTGCTTCAATGAATGATTGAAAACTCCTCCTCTTGTACCCAAACTCACCCCCCATCCCTCCACCCCCCTCCTCCCTCCCAGGTCCTGTGGGATTACTGTAATCCATAATCTGGCACGGCTGGAGCTTCTGTCACTGAAATGCCATTGACTGAATTAAGATGTATTCCTCATTTTGGAGGGGCACTTTGATAATTGCGGCGGGGGCTCTGACTGTGTGTGAACATGTGCACTGTATACTTACTGTCATTGTGACTTGCATTGTTAAGACCTGAACCCTGCCTGAGCTGCCCTTACTCACCGGGTCAGGCAATCACGACAATGGAGCCGCCATTAGGAATATTAATGAACTCCACTTAGAGGTCGCATTCCTCCTGCCATGAAAGGAAGATTTAAAAACACACTGGGACATATGGGCTGTTGTCATGGCAGCTAAAATCCTGCTAAATAAATGACTGTACTTGTTTTCAATTAGAAAATGAGTTTGTGTGTCTGCAGACGTTGTTTTGCAGAAATAATGATCATGGTTCACATCAATCTGAACTTATGTTCCAGCTTCATCAGATGTGTTTTTTTAAAGTCATTTCATGAAAACAACATCCAATTTCATTAAAAGGAGAAGACACACTTTAAAATGATTTTCACCGGGGTCTTATGTTCCCGCTCAAAGTGTGTGTTAGTGAACACGGTCCTCTGCTGGTGGAACAGCTCCGATAAGATACGATGGAGGAGTCAGTGCAGTCGCAGCATCAGAAGAAACGAACTTGCTGTGAATTAGATTTTTTTTGGGCTGTCCCAGACAAGCATATGATGAAGTATATATATATTGGGACGGCAGTAGCTCAGTCTTTAGGGACTTAGGTTGGGAACAGAAGGGACCAAGTCTGGAAATTGGTCTGGTAGTTGGAGAGGCGCCAGTTCCCTTTCTGAGTACTGCAGAGGTGCCTTTGAGCAAGGCAGAGCTGAGGATCGTCCCCTCACTCTGACATCTCTCCATCAGTGCATGTCCATAGGATCCTGGTTGTGCATGTGTGTGTGTATTTCGGCCTGTGTGTGTGTGTGTAGCATGTTCAACAACAGAGTGTAAAATTGAATTTCCCCTCATGGGATTAATAAAGTATATATTTTTCTTATTCTATATATTGGCTGCACGGTGGTGAAGTGGTTCGAATCCCTTTCGACAGGGTCTTCCTGTGTTTCTGTGTCTTTCATGTTCTCTCCGTGTATGTGTGGGTTCTCTCCGGGTACTCCGGCCTCTTGTCACTTCCCGTCTGCACCTCTGGTCACTTCCTGTCAGCACCTGTGTGTCCTCTGAACTTAAAGCTGTTTGTTTGCACTTCCTGACATTTTGTCCTCGTCTCTAGATCCTTACTTGTGTTCTTCTTACTCTCTGATGTTCGTCACTTCTGATAAATGAATTGTAGGGTAGGAAATGTAATCGGCAGGTAACTGCTCGGGGTCCCAGGCTGGTATGGGGTCCCTGAGGGATGACAAGTGGCTCAAAATGTGGAAAGTTTGCAATGACAGTAGGAAACCCTCCTAAGGGCGCCCCGTCTGACGCTCAGTCATAGAATAGTACATAACTGGATGTTGGTAGTCCAGCCCTAAATGTGGAGGAGAGAAACTTGAATAACTTAAGTTCTGCAGCTTTTAATGGGTCTTTGTATTTTGAAAATAATACTAATGTGAACTTTGGAAATAAAACAAATATTTACCAGAATCGACTTCCAGACATTCATCCCCACAGAAACACATCATACTCCGTACACTAATGTATAACCTCTTACGACAAAGTTAAATCCAAAACACGCAGTTTAAATATGCATCCATATACAGATGGAGCCACTTTCAATGTCCTGTGTTTCTGTGGCAGGACCGTGACCGGTCTGTGCTGGGTCTGTTCTAGGACCTGGCAGAGTCCGTGAGTATAATGAGATCCCCCGCTGTGACGTAGTCGATGACGTAGTCAACGCAGGCGGACTTGTGACGCCCCTAATTGCCACTTGTGGAAACTAGTTCTTTATGTATCCACTACCAAAATAATGATGTCAGTAAATACCAACCAAATGAGAGAATATATCAATGATTGTTAATGATCATGCTGATTCCTCCTGGGAGGGCCATTAGGGAGATCAAATCGACAGCTGGAGATCGTCAACATCTGGTTAGACTCTGAAGAGGAAGTTGTTTAGTCATTTATCAGAAAGAAGTCATGTTGGTTAGAATCAAAAGAAAGCATGCTGAGAGAAATTTCACCATTTGTCAGTTTTAGACACAGTGGTGTCGTGGAGGGCACATCAAATTTAAAACTCTGCTGCTCGCCTTCAAAACAGCCACAAAAACGTCTCATAAAGACTCTCTGGTCCAGGTCTACACTCCCTCCCGCCCACCAAGCTCTGCCAATGAAAGGCGTCTGATCCAACCTTCACAACTGGGTCCTAAGTCTCTCAGCACCTCTGGTCACTTCCTGTCAGCACCTCTGGTTACTTCCTGTCAGCACCACTGGTCACTTCCTGTCAGCACCTCTGGTTACTTCCTGTCAGCACCTGTGCGTCCGATCAGACTTAAAGCTGTTTGTTTGCACTTATGTCGTTGTCTCCTCTTCTCTAAATCCTCGCTTGTGTTCGCCGCTCTTTAAAATCCTTAAACACTCAACATGTCATATCTTAAACATCGTCCAAAGCTTCCTTCTGTTTATCCATAAACACAACATTGTGACCTGTCTTTAGTTTTGATATTCATTTTTTAATTTCGGCAGTAGTGACACAGATTGTTGTTGCATAATGTCGTCTTTGAACACACACAGACACACAACATGTTAAAAACAGCACGCCTGTACTGAAGTCTGAGAAGCTGCATGTTAAACTGATGCAGTAAAGTTAAATCACAGCTCTCTTTATTCCATACACAGTGAACACGAACAATATATACACTCTCTATATATTTCATATGAAGGAGTGCAGTGTCTGTCACTTTAATACCATCTGAAGTGAGCACTGCAGCCAGCATGTGCACCAAAGATTAACGAGTGATGACATCCACGGAGCTACCGGCAAAATATATGGTATGCATCTACGCTCACACACACACCCACACACCTTACAGTAGTGTGCACATACTTCCTGTTGTATTGTAGTGGAGGCAGCAGAATCAGGCACAAACATCCCCTCTGATCTCCCCGGTCGCCTAATCCACCATTACCATAATGAAAGCCCATCTAATCGAATCAGAGGAGGCTGTTCCTAAAAGGATCATGCATGGATGACAGATTAATAAAGAAATAGATAGAGAGAAGAATAGAGAGAGGAACACATGTGATACAAACCAAAATAGATTGTTGGACTTATTTGGGTCAGGGGGATGAGATCTGGGTGCTGCTGATCAGTTTAAGTCGGAAGCTTTAAAAGGTTTACAGGCCACAGACGAGCGTTTGGAGACGTGACTCGGTGTAGCTAAAACTGACTCCATAACATCTCAATCCGCTCTGATTGAAGAACCATACAATCTCTGCTGATGTAAGCTGAAATCACTTCATGTATCCGACTCCGGCTGTCCATCTTACCCGTTAAATTCAAGGAGTGAAGGAGGCTTTAACGTCATTTCACAACATGTTAGTACAAGGAAAGGAGCAAATGAGCAAACAATAGAATAAATATTTTGAGTCTGGGGGTCTGATTTACAAAAAGTAGTGTGAGGCCTTTGCAAACAGGCCGTTTGGAGATTTTCCCTTCATGACATCACAAAGGGCAGTAACCCCTCCCCCAGGTGGGTGACACTCCCACAGCTAGGTGTTTGTTCTGCCCTCTGAGTCTGCCTTCTCACCGTAAACAATAGGACATGGAGCGAGAAAGCCCGAGCCACCCAAGCCCTTCCAGAGAGGGGCGTGGTCAGACACAGCTCATTTACATTTAAAGCTACAGACACAGAAACAGCCTGTTCTGAGCAGGGCTGAAATAGAGGGGTTTATAGGCATGATCAAATACAGGATCAGAGTGGATTTAGAATAAGACACTTCACACACATGTTTTGGGGAGCTCTGAGACTTATTGAAACCAAGAGGAGAATATGTGACTTTTAAATTACTGAGGTTAAAACTGCACATCCAAGTTGTTAACAATAGTTGCATAAATTGCATAAATATCTCTGAGTTGACGTCAATGCATTGACTTTGTGTGGGTTGTATTTCCTCAAGGGACATTTGGATTCTTTTTTAATGCTCACTTATTTGCCATGAATGTTCACTTTAGGTTTGTTTTCTTTTTGCACAGTTAGAAACAGTCTGAGTATCTTATTACTGGGGTTAAAGTGACTGGTTATGTATGCTTCTCCTTTCTGTGAGGAGGTTTACAGCAACACGCTAATCAATATAGAATAAGGTATTTAATATACGAAGGATGGAAACCCAGAGGGGCCGTGAGAAACAAACAGTTCCTGTGGTCTTTGTTCGTGAGTGAGCTTTAAATTATTTCTCTCCTGTGTTATGATTTTAAAAAAGGCAGCACAGTCTTTTAAACCTCCGTCTTTAATTATTTATTCGTCTCTTTGAAACAGGTGGGAAGAAAAGTTGCTCCAGAAACACAAGAATGAACAAATGTAGACGCATGCTGCATGTAGATGTGTTATCAGGTTATTTATCAAACCTGAGGAGACGGCCGTGCTGACACACTTACTCAGCTGACGTTCACTCCCCTCAGTGTTTGTAATCTATGTTTTAAAGTAGCCCGTTAACTGAGATCGTGACAGGCTCAGTTCACAGAACTTGGTCTTACAAATCTTCATCTTTGATTGAGTCACAAATAATTTGATTGGATTTAAAAACTGGAATCATCACATCCAACATCCGAAGTGTCATCAAAGAGTCCTGAGTGAGTGAAGACAAACTAATGATGCATGACAGGTTATCAATAAAATATACTAATATGGATTAAAAATGAACAACCATTCAATTAAACGTGTGAAACATATTCAACTCATGAAGGTGAGCGATCTGTGGCCTGAAGGTAGAAGGTTGTATGTGTCTGAGGTTGAGTGTTGTCTCTTACGTAAATGCTGATTAGTTGTTCCTGCTGTCCGACGGTCTTTCTGCTCATTGTTATGATCCTGTTTAATGGACGCCGATGAATGTGACCCAAAGCGTGCTGTGATATTAAAAGTTAAATGATTCAGTTAAACATTTGTAGAATGCTGTCAGGACCGAGTGGTGGACGTGACATTTGCTGAGTGTTCTGAGGAAGAAGAGGCGCTGCTGTGCTGGAGACGATGGATTCACTGTTGGGTTGGAAGGTGAGCCTGTGATAGGTCAAGTTTCTCATATTGAGTCTAGCGTTTCCTTCAGCTCAGCTCCTGGACTCAAACGTTTGTTTACCTTGACTCGGAAGGAAATACAACAACCAAAGTTCAACATTTTCAACCTCGACCTCAAGATCAAACTGACTACATGGACTTCAACACGGTTTGTTTGACATGACTGTGATTGTGACACGACATTGAAACTGAATGTATTTGTGGTCTGAATGGAAGACGTGGCGGCTCTGTGTGCCTGACCTTGTGAACAATAGAAATATTCTTTTAGCCTTTCATTACAAGGTTCTCTGCATACATCCGCTGCATGTTTCTGCACGTGGAGATGGCTGCATGTATTGGGAAGTTTATTTGCATACACTATACATAAATCAATATACATGTAAAAGTAAATGGTGCAGCACTCTCCACATCTCTGGCTCAGTGTCCTTCACTGCCTGTATAATGTGATGCATCTCCATCTGCACTGCTGTCTATCCTTGGCTCCTGTTTGGACAGATTGAGAGTCAGCCGCGCTGACGGCCCTTTATTGCAGCAACTAGTGTGTAATAAGAGTGGCAGCAGGCCCATTATATTGTTAAGTGGCAATGCTACTTAGCAGAAGACAATAGCAGCAGCAGAGCCAGGTTAATCAGCAGAGAAAAAAACCCAGAAAAGATGCCAATAAAAAGAGCCAGAGCCAGGAGTGACCGCTTACACGTTTCTAACTATTGTGTGCTATTTATCCACCATAATTGTAATTTTTTTCTCAGTGAACATAGCTTACCATATTACTATGGTAATCCCCAATTACTGGCACAGGCTGCAGTTTACGTGTGAGGCACACACACACACACACACACACACACACACACACACACACACACACACGCAAACATGGGGAGGTGAGGTGTGCTATTTTTTTCATGGTTGTGTGGAGAGGAGAGCCAATTAGTGAGCATCCAGATGCTGTTTAGCTAATTCCTGCTCTGGAGGAGAGCCTAAACACACACACACACACACACACACACGCACACGCACACACACACGCAAACACACACACACACACACACACCACACACACACACACACACACACACACACACACGCTTAAACTTATATACTAATGTGAGCAATCAAGCTTTTATAAATCACACACATGTAAACATCTCCTGGAGGAGGCAGAATGTACACAAATCGTGTATAAATCCATACAAACAAACTGACGTCGCACGTGTAGAAGTTTATTTTCCTCCACTTTAATTAACACCGCCTTCATCAAGTGTCAAAAGTTTCCCCGCGGAGTTTCTGACCTCTGGTAGCGCTGTGGAGCTGCGTTTCCATGACTCCATCCTCAATTTTATGCCGCTCACACACGAGGGCACAGAGATGTTGTTGTGATACACGGACCGACTAATGGCGTCACACTGTTCCACTGATCAACAGGTGGGGGGAACATGGCGAGATATGCCGCAGATCAAGAGCAAAGGCAGAGAAGAAGAAGAAGACTGTTAGCAAGGACATGGAAATAAACAATATGGGAAAAAAATCCATGCCTCTGGAAAAGTTTTCATCTTGAAGGAAATGCACTCGACGGGGGGGGACAGAATCCTAAAGAAAAACACATTAACATACAAAAAGTGGCGTTTCTGAGGCTGCGGCTGTACTGACGCCTAGAGAGCGGGCAAGAGAACTGGTTTATCAGTTTTATTCTTGTAGTGAACATGCGCCCTACTTTTCATATTTAGTGTTCTAAACAATCTCTGAACACATCGGCTGTCATCGATTATCGCTGTCCGATAGATGATTTATGCTTCGAGGAGGAGCGCCCCTTCATCCTTTGAGTCTCAGTTCAACAGAGATAAAGAAAGATCTGTCTGCCCTGGTTCCTGAAGAACTCGCCAGGTAGTAGATTATAAGTTACACAGCGGCTTTGCTCTGGCTGAGTTCAGAGAGACGAACATGAAAATGAAACATAAAACCTGAAAACATGAACAGGTCTTCAATTCGCTGAAATAACATCATGATGCAGATTAGTCAAAAGTCGAGCTTTGTCAGGGGTCTTTCTCAAGAGAAGGAAACTACTTTAAAATTGTTTGTTGTTTCAAGCTTAGATCGATTAGTTATGATGCATTCAAGGAAGTCAGGAAATCTAAACGCTGATTGGCTTCGTGCCACAGAGTCGAGCAGATTTGTAGTTTAAGCGTAACATTTTTATCTTGAGCAGAGTTTTAGCCTCACTTTGGTGCAGATATCTGTTTCTAAACACATCGTCAGAACACCTTCGCTGGGAGCTCCACACGGACCGTTTCTCCTGCACACGCCAAAGCCTGCTGAAACCTGATTGGTCAATACAGCTCGGACTACAAACAGAAACCAGAACACTTCCCATGCTGAAAATCCAGACCGCTGTGTGCAGATTCTACATTACTATGTTGAATCTGTAAATAAGCGGCCGGCAGAGGGTCTTCAGCGTCCTTTGTCCTTTATTTTTAGACAGTGTTTTTTGTGTTTATTAGGTTTACCGCTAATTGTTATGTACTAGAGCCTTTACAACAATTTAACCACTGATGGCAGCAATGGAGGTGTAAATCACAGCTGCATTGTTTGTCTGCAGCGGCGTTTCACCTCATCCTCGGCTGCATTTGCAGCTGAGTTTTAGGGAAACTTGAAACCCTCCTGTCCATCACTGAACCTAGAATCTGATTGGACAGTGGGGGAGAAAACAACGCAAAATACAGGAATGTTTCTGCTCTGAGTTGGAGGATTTTGAAATGTTTGGAGCACATCTGAAACATGTGAAGCCTCTCTGAGTGTGAAGAGCTCGGCGTCCGTAGGCAGCAGTGTGTGAAGGCTCACAGCCTGGAGAAAACAAAATGAAAGAGACGCCTCTCGCTGCAGAAACCCCGCTTCTTCTGATCACGGCCCTGAGGAGATACGTGAGGCGACTCTCCGGAGCATATAAAGAATTCCTCCCCCACCTCCAAATTCACAACAGCCTGTTTATACACCTTTATGTAGTGGAGTGTCAAAGCAAACACAGTCACATTTCTCCCCCCTCCCGGCGATCCTCCTTCAAAAACTCAAAGAGATACTATTCATCCATCCATCATCCGCTGGCCTATTACTTTACCCATATGCTGCGTACTCCGAGGCGAGCTTTGAGCATTTGAAATTGTAATGGCTAGGCCCTCTCTTCATAATGACAAGCCCCCGTCAATCACGCTAACTGATGGACGGCCGGCATTAGCATAACATCTGTTCCACTTGATCTTTCTGCGGCGAGATGACACATTCGCACACAAAGCCTCACTTTCTGGATTACCAGGGGGGCCGCGCTGGTCAGAACACACTCTCAATGTTGATCACATTTTATGGAAATAAGTCCGTTGTTGTGTTCGGATGCAGCCTGAAGTCGAGGGATTGGGGAAGAATGGATTCTCGTTGAAGGATTGTGAACGGGCCAATTAAAAGTGCCCAGAGGAGTTTCAGTGCGAGAAAATAAAAGTTTTCTTTCAGTTTTATTCAACAGGAAGCTTTCTGGTCATCCCTGAGGTCTAACCAGGCGCGTACATGCCAGAGAAGGAGGGGCACCTTCGATCAAATATATCACAAATATATATTACACACCTCTCTCATGAAATAGATGCAGTTTTTTTAAAGCTTTGGTTCTTTTGATACTATCATTAAAACAACAGATATTGTAAAGTTTTTAAACTCGTCATAAAAAAAGAATCAAAGTATCCTTAAATTTGAGGACCTTATTTTAGGTTGGCTCCTCAGATATCAAAGGTGGACCCTGGTCACCCCTTGGATCCGCCCCTGCCCGCCTCTCTTGGATAACTCAGTTAGCCTTCTCTGCTGTCTGCTTTTGGGTCCTCGCCCTCTGTGTTCAATCAAAACCTGAAAGATATTTAACAAACTGCTTGGCCCTGTTCGTGTTTGGATCGCACTCCTCCTTCAATCACAAGACACTCAGAGAGCGGACATCTGCATCTATAAACGGCCCCACACGGCCGTTTTGGACGCCCCTCGGTTTGCCAGATATGAGAGCAGTTATCAGGTCAAACCAACAGGTGTTGCAGCGATGGAAGCGGACAAGAGAACTGGTTCAGATAGAAGTGATTGTACCCGACCTAAAAAGCCTCTGCATGTTTCTAATAAGCTCCACGAGCAGAAACGTGCTCAAACTAGGATCAATATTGGAGATGCTTTTGAAAAATGGAGAGAGGTTAGAACGCAGAAAGGTTTACAGACCGATGCAGAGCTGGATAGACACTGAAGCTTCAGTGTCCACCACATGGGCAACTGTGGCTCAGTGGTAGAGTCGTCGTCTGAGTTCAATCCCCAGCTGCTGCAGCAACATGTCCGATGTGTCCTTGGGCAAGACACTTAAGCCCGAATTGCTCCCGCTGTTAGTTACATCTTAAGGTCTTACTACATAGCGACCACTGCCGCGTGTGTGAATGTGTGTAAATGTGAAGGTGTGACCTGCGGTATAAAAGCGCTTTGAGTAGTCTGAAGACTAGAAAAGCGCTATATAAACTCAAGTCCATTCACCATTTACCATTTACCACATTGCAACCTGTGTGAGCATCGACTCTAGAGAGGAGGGGGCGGGGGGAGACAGCTCTCTTATGTTAAGAATCTGGACTGCAGTACCCATTTTAAACACTAGGTGTCAGAGTTACATATTGCTCCTTTAATTTGAGTATTAATGGAGATTCTCGGCTTTTGCAGACAGCCTCACGTGGACACTCAGGGAACTGGGGTTATTTGACCTCCTGCATTGGCTTCACCAGAGGCTGCCGCTTTTCATAACCTCTCTGGACATTGAACTCTGACTTCCTGCAGCCACAGACACACTTTCTTCTCTGATGCTGATTGGGCAACACTCTTCTGTTCTGACAGTTAATCAGGACGCTTTATGGCGCCTTTTTCCCCCTGTAATTGTTGGGCTTGGTATATATGGAAAGATGTACAGTATACCTGTGGTGAAATGTACCTAGTGGTTTACCTCCCATTGTCAGAATGCGTAATGGTAGGAGTAAATTTAATTCATCACTTCCAATTCTTTGAGTCGCCATGAGCCCGGCGTGGTGTGGCGTTGTTTTTGAGGTTTTCAGAGACGGGAAGTTCAGCCCTAGAATCACAGAGGAACAAGTTCCCTCTAGTTGAAATTTATGTTAATCTGCTCCCAATAATATGATAATTCATTTAATAATAATTTTCTTGTATTGCAGTCTTCTTTTTGTTTTGATTCTCTCTGTCAGGTTTTTTTCAGAGGATAGATTATGTGAGTAACCGTGCTGCGGCGGCTGTAATTATTTTCTAATCTGTCAGGATGACAGACAGCGGTTACACTCGTCTGTCAACGCTGCTGAAACTCTCTGACAGCTCACACAAAAAAAACCTGATTTCAGAGTGTGTGGGCTCCTCCTCTCAAAAAGTCTCCAGAGTTTGACTGATGTGGGATTTAAAAGGCCGATGTTAAATTTGTCAGGGAGAACGCTTCATTAGATAGACTCCCTGCAGAAATGATCCTGAAGTCCAGAGCGTCTCAGACCGTGTGACACGTGCAGGAAAGAGAGGACAGGAGACGCAGATGGTCCGAGAGGTGAAAAACACGCTGCATGTTATTCTAAAAACGACAGTGAGTTTGTGAGTGTAGATTTTGTTCTTGTTGATTTGACTCTCTTATTAAAGGCGTCAGCAGCTGCAGCTTCACAGACTGTGACGTTCAGCTCATGGAGGCAATTAAGCTGCTTTAAAGTCTTAACGAGTCATAACTGAACACACACACACACACACACACACACACACACACTGATTTATAGATTCAGTGTGACTTAGATATTTCAGATTTGATTGCTGCCCATGTCCAGCTCTAAATACATTTTGGAATCATGCTCCTTATCATCAGTGATAGAGAGATAGATGGATGGATGGATGGATGGATGGATGGATGGATGGATGGATGGATGTGACTCCAGATTTAGTAAAGTATGCTAGATGTGTTAAATAGACTTTACAGTCAGTCATTGAACATTTTTTAAACTTTTAAATGATGTGATGGATGAGAAAAATGTGACAGAAAGAGAAGGAGGGATAGGGGGTCAATGTGCCGTGCCAGGTCCCACCCACAGTCTAAGCCTATAGCAGCATAACTAGGAGCTCCTACATACTTGAGTCAGCTCTAACTATAAGCTTTATCAAGAAGGATTTTTTTTAAGCCTACCCTTAAAAGTACAGAGTGTGTCTATCTCCTGGACCCTGACTGGTAGATGACTCCAGAGGAGAGGGGTCTGATAACTGAAGGCTCTACCTCCCATAGTACATTTAGAGACTGTAGGTACCATGAGCAGGTCTGATAACTGAAGGCTCTACCTCCCATAGTACATTTAGAGACTGTAGGTACCACGAGCAGGCCTGATAACTGAAGGCTCTACCTCCCATAGTACATGTAGAGACCGTAGGTACCACGAGCAGACCTGATAACTGAAGGCTCTACCTCCCATAGTACATTTAGAGACTGTAGGTACCACGAGCAGACCTGATAACTGAAGGCTCTACCTCCCATAGTACATTTAGAGACTGCAGGTACCACGAGCAGGCCTGATAACTGAAGGCTCTACCTCCCATAGTACATGTAGAGACCGTAGGTACCACGAGCAGACCTGATAACTGAAGGCTCTACCTCCCATAGTACATTTAGAGACTGCAGGTACCACGAGCAGGCCTGATAACTGAAGGCTCTACCTCCCATAGTACATGTAGAGACCGTAGGTACCACGAGCAGACCTGATAACTGAAGGCTCTACCTCCCATAGTACATTTAGAGACTGTAGGTACCACGAGCAGGCCTGATAACTGAAGGCTCTACCTCCCATAGTACATGTAGAGACTGTAGGTACCACGAGCAGGCCTGATAACTGAAGGCTCTACCTCCCATAGTACATTTAGAGACTGTAGGTACCATGAGCAGGCCCGATAACTGAAGGCTCTACCTCTCATAGTACATTTAGAGACCGTAGGTACCATGAGCAGGCCCGATAACTGAAGGCTCTACCTCCCATAGTACATTTAGAGACTGTAGGTACCACGAGCAGGCCTGATAACTGAAGGCTCTACCTCCCATAGTACATTTAGAGACTGTAGGTACCACGAGCAGGCCTGATAACTGAAGGCTCTACCTCCCATAGTACATTTAGAGACTGTAGGTACCACGAGCAGGCCTGATAACTGAAGGCTCTACCTCCCATAGTACATTTAGAGACTGTAGGTACCACGAGCAGGCCTGATAACTGAAGGCTCTACCTCCCATAGTACATTTAGAGACTGTAGGTACCACGAGCAGGTCTGATAACTGAAGGCTCTACCTCCCATAGTACATTTAGAGACTGTAGGTACCACGAGCAGGCCTGATAACTGAAGGCTCTACCTCCCATAGTACATTTAGAGACTGTAGGTACCACGAGCAGGTCTGATAACTGAAGGCTCTACCTCCCATAGTACATTTAGAGACTGTAGGTACCACGAGCAGGCCTGATAACTGAAGGCTCTACCTCCCATAGTACATTTAGAGACTGTAGGTACCACGAGCAGGCCCGATAACTGAAGGCTCTACCTCCCATAGTGCATTTAGAGACTGTAGGTACCACGAGCAGGCCTGATAACTGAAGGCTCTACCTCCCATAGTACATTTAGAGCTTGTAGGTACCACGAGCAGGCCTGATAACTGAAGGCTCTACCTCCCATAGTACATTTAGAGACTGCAGGTACCACGAGCAGGCCTGCATTCTGGGAGCGTAATGTTCTCGACAAGTAGTACAGCACTATTAACTCTTTAAGATAAGATGGTGCCTGAACATTTAGAGCTTTGTAAGTGAGAAGAAGGATTTTAAATTCTATTCTAGATTTTATAGGGAGCCAGTGCAGAGAAGCCAATACAGGAGTAATGTGGTCCCTTTTCCTAGTTCTAGTCAGAACACGAGCTGCAGCATTTTGGACTAGTTGAAGAGTCTTTTCAGACTTACCAGAGACTAATCAGACCCTGATAAAGACAATTACAGTAATCTAACCTGGAGGTAACAAATGTATGGGATTGTTTTTCTGCATTGTTTTGAGACAGGATATTTGGCATTTAGAGGCAGCGCCATTTTTTCCCATCTGTGGGCTGTTGGTCTGTACTTCACAACTATCAAAGCAGGGGGAGCCAACCAAATCCAAGATGGCGCCAGTGTACGTGGCCTGCCGTCTGTCTCTGCCGATGCTGTGTATGTTTATGCTGTTTGTCTCACTTTTTGCTCTGGATGTCGACTCTCTACTAGTGTATGATCGCCAAACTCTGCTGGATCTTAGACTTTCTTCTGAAGATCTAGTAAAACTCGATCATGGTGGACGTGGAACCTTACCCCCGCTCCTGGAGAGGGTCCCAGCTCACCTTTGCCGCGCCCTGGCTCCTCCTCCGCGGCGAAAGCGCCTCCGTCGCCGGGGAAAACGCAGCGGTCGGCTGGTGAGGCTGAAGGCACACCTGGTGCGCTTTTCTAAGCCTTCTTGGACCGAATTTGGAGCAGTGCCTAGTCTCTCTATTTCCCGGTGCTCACTGGTACCTTTCGACACCTGGCTGATACCTGTCGTCGGCTCGGAAGAGTTGTTTCAGCCCCGCGGCCCCTGCTCTCCTCGTCCCCGCTGGCGCGGGGTGAACCACCACAACCTGCGTCCTCTGTGTCGGGCTCCCCGGACAGCTGACGTATCGGCCCTGCCGGTTCCTGCCAGGATTGGCCTGGTAAATGCTAGATCGCTGGCAAACAAGACTTTTGTGTTAAAGGATTTCTTCACATCCCGAGGATTGGATTTCCTCTGTGTGACTGAGACGTGGCTGAGTGTTGGTGAGTCCAGCTCTTTCACTGAACTTGTACCCCATGATTGCTGCTATTTTAACTCCCCGCGGACGTCGGGCCGTGGAGGAGGAATAGCGACGGTGTATAAGAGTGATTATAAATGTAAGCAGCTATTGCTGTCATCCTCTTTCTCCAGCTTTGAATTGAGCTTATTTGAGCTGGGTCGCACTCACACAGTGCTGTGTGCTGTGGTCTATCGGCCTCCCAAGTACAATAAGGACTTTTTAAATGACTTTTCGGATTTCCTGGCGGATATCATGCCTAAATATGACCGTGTTCTTATTGTTGGGGATTTTAATGTTCATGTGTGTTGTCCTGATAAGCCAATGGCAAAGGACTTCTTGAACCTCATTGATTCCTTTAATCTTGTGCAGTCTCATTATCAGACGACTGTGAAAGATGCTAAAAGAAAACATTTCTCTGATATTATTCTGTCAAACTGTCACAAGCCTCGTGTTTTGTTTAACACTATTGACATGGTTCTTAATGCCCCGCAGACTGTCTGCATGGAGGCCTCTCCTGCTGTTTGTGAAAACTTTCTTCACTTTTTTATTGATAAGGTCACTTGTACTAGGGCTCTTATCTCACTCCCTGCCTATGACCCCTCAATCTCTGTCCCCTGCTCTGCTGTCTTTGACCAGTTTGAGCCTGTGACTCTGTCCTTTTTACAGGAGATTGTTGGTCATTTGAAGCCCTCAGGTTCCCCTAATGATGCTGTCCCTCCTCGACTATTTAAAGAGGTTTTCCCCACTGTAGGACCATCTGTTACTGCAGTCATTAATAGCAGTCTGTCCTCAGGTGTGGTCCCTGAACTGTTGAAACATGCAGTAGTGCAACCTCTGCTTAAAAAACCTGGTCTAGATCCTGCAGTTCTTGCTAATTTTAGGCCGATCTCCAAACTGCCTTTTCTTTCAAAAGCCCTGGAAAAGGTAGTCCACAGTCAATTAATGGCCTTTCTGGAAGAGCACAATATTTTAGAGGTTTTCCAATCCGGTTTTAAAACCCTGCACAGCACCGAATCAGCTCTTATAAGAGTTTTTAATGATATCTTTTTAGCTACTGACTCTGGTGACTGTATTGTCCTTGTTCTTTTAGATTTAACTGCTGCATTTGACACTGTGGATCATGAGATCTTGATCTCTCGTTTGGAGCAGTGGGTGGGCATCAGGGGTATAGCACTCGATTGGTTCAGGTCGTACTTGGCTGAACGAACGTTCTGTGTCAGCCTTGGTGACTCTTTGTCCTCCTCTGCTCCTCTCTCATGTGGAGTCCCACAGGGCTCAGTTCTAGGCCCTCTCCTCTTCTCTCTCTATTTGCTCCCCCTCGGTTCAATTCTCAGGAAGCATGGCATCTCATTCCACCTTTATGCAGATGACAGTCAGATTTATGTGCCTCTTAAAAAGAACAGTGATTACTCTGTTCGACTGTTATTTGAGTGTCTTGAGGACATAAAAGCCTGGATGGCCCTGAACTTTTTAAATTTTAACGATAAAAAGACAGAGGTGATGGTTTTCGGTGGTACCACTGGGACCCCCCCTGTAGATCTGGGTTCCTTGGCCCAGTATTCAAAGCAGTCCATCACGAACCTAGGGGTTAAAGTGGACCCTGAGCTTAAGCTCGACAGTCAGATTAAGGCTGTTGTTAAATCAAGCTTTTTTCATTTGAGGCAGCTGGCCAAAATAAAGCCAATTCTTTCGAGGCAGCACTTTGAGACGGTGATTCACGCCTTTGTTACCACTCGGCTGGATTACTGCAATTCGTTATATGTTGGGGTTAGTGGGTCCTCCATCGCCCGTCTCCAGATGGTACAGAATGCAGCTGCACGTCTTTTAACTGGCACTCGGAAATATGACCACATTTCCCCCATTTTAGCCTCACTCCACTGGCTGCCCATTCATTTTAGGATCCATTTTAAAATTCTTTTATTTGCTTTTAAATCTCTCAATGGTCTTGCCCCGCCCTACCTCTCTGAGCTTCTACACCCTTACACGCCCGCCCGCACTCTCAGGTCAGCTGATCAGCTGCTCCTGAGGGTGCCTAAAACCAGGCGGAAGCTCAGAGGGGACCGTGCGTTTGCTGTTGCGGCTCCAAAACTTTGGAACGATCTGCCTCAGCACCTTAAACAGGCCTCTTCTCTGTCTGTTTTTAAATCTGGTCTTAAGACGCATCTTTTTTCCTTGGCCTTCGACACACAGTGAGACGTCGATTTTATTTATTTTATTTATTTTACTGCGTGCCTTTTAATTTGACCCATGTTTTATGTCTTTTAACTTATTTTCTGTATTTTATATAGTTTTTTATTTCATGTGAGTTGTTATGTATTTTATTGTACAGCACTTTGGTCAACTGTGGTTGTTTTAAAGTGCTTAACAAATAAAGTTGGATTGGATTGGATTGGAACGTTACCGTATGTTGAGAGCTCACCTAGCATACAGGTAGCTTGCAGGATTACAAACTCCACCTGGTTTAATCCTGACATTTGTGTACCTGAATGTCATAATTCAGCTCCTGTGAACGAGAATAAAACGAACAGAAACATCCGTGCTTGTCAGAGGAAATGCCACTGATGCACTCTGGAGACACAAACATGTTCTCCACGGCTTGTTGGAGAGGAAAAACGGCGATTTAAAGCCCAATAAGACACACACAAGAACACTCTAACAGACACATTATCAGCGTCAGTCCATTGGTACGGCTCCCCTGAGTCTACTTCCTGGTCCGTGGTACTTCACTTCATTTGACCATTTAAATAATCCCCAGGATGCATCAGAGAGACGGAGCAGCACTCGCATAATTACCACCTGAGAGCAGGCTGAGCTCCGCTGTGTGTGTGTGTCAGCTTTTGTATATGCATGTATGTGTCGGCAGGATGGCCTGCTGGGGGATTCTCTCCCCCATCGACAGGCTCAGCACTTCATTCCTTATTCATCATCAACAAGTGTGAGAGGAAGAATCATTCAGTGGAACACACACTGACACACACACTGACACACACACACACACACACACACACACACACACACACAAACACACACACACACACACAGCCATTGTTTTTTAGCATACCAGAGGGGCCGCAGAGGCAGAGAAAGAGCTGCAGGATTACAGGGTTTGTGGAGGAAATGGATGGCGATAAACTCTCAGGTAATAGTTTGGTTTGTGCGAGCGCGGTGGCTGCCTGGAACAGTTAGAGCGACTGGGGCAAAGTAGTTACAGGGGGATTAACTGAGACACACACACACACACACACGGACATAAACAGGCATGAAAAACAGAGCTGCAGCGGTGAGTTATAGTGAACAAAGAGTTTGTTTGGAGGTTTTGCAGAGATGAAGTCTCTGAGGGAGAGTAAAGATCTGCTGAACATAACACACGTTAGACCCGACTCTACATGAAGATTAGTTGTGATATGTTTGCAGAGCAGCACGGGGGACGAACCCACGTCGTCTGTAATGTATTTATAGAGGCAAATCTCTAACACAGCATGCTAACGGAGAAAAACATGCTTTTATTTGGTGTTTCTAGAATATTCAACATGAGAAAATATTTGTGTTTTTCTCCAGCATTAGGGTGACTCAGAAGGGTTCTTTTTTCTGAAACTACTACCAGCAGAAAGAGTTTCATAAGTTTGGTGTTCAGGATGTGGGTGAGCTGCAAACACACACTTTACAAACTTTGCTGCGTTTGTCTCTAATTAGCTCCAGCTAACATCTGTGAGGCTACAATCTTTGCTGTTTGTGGTGATAAAAAAAAAGAGAAACACTCCCTCCTATTAAAGGGATACTTCACCCACTTGCATTAAGCTTTGTATCATTAGAAACCTGGTAGCATCGGGCCCTCATTTTCCCTTGAGACGGGAAAGCTCCGTATTACTTGTCTGAAAAGGAGCCTCCAATGATGCAAAAATTGTCATTTTGCGTTATCCGAGGCTGCTTTGGTTAGAGGGGGTGAAACTTCTTCGCTAGTTTCTCATATTTTCGACCCACTGAAGCTACAGACCTATTACAGATCAGTGGGCGGGACCTCACTCCCAGAATTGAAACTTAACGTCCGCCATATTGCTTTGAAGCTATGCTAACTTCAAACTGATATGGATGAAGGGGATTTTGAAGGTCTTTGTGCTCGAATCAGATGTTCGTGGCTATCTGTACGAGCTGCAATATAGCCGCGAGCTGGCTGCTGCCGACAGGCAGGTCAGACCTGCGAGGACAAGGAGCCTCAAGTGAGTGGGGGGGGGGGGGTGACGTTTATTCCCTGTGATCACTGCACGACCATAGGCTGTCTGCACGCCACCTCTACGATCTCCGTGCTCTAATGAACCTGCTGCATTCTGTTTCCTGTTCTCCAGTATGTTCTTCTCCACTCTTTAGTTCAGATTGTGATTCTGTTCAACTACACGTAGCATTGATAGAAAGACAAATATTCTCATTATAGCGTCAAATAGAGGACTCTGTTGCTTTGTACGCCACTTCCACATTATTCCCTTGCCATGTTTTGCCTCAGGAACCCCACCCCCCCCTCCCACACACACACTGGTCTTTGTTCTATCCATGAATACAGAGACACTTTGTGTTTGGCTTCTTTGTTGTTGTTTGAACATTACGTGCATATGTCCCTTTTTTTACAAAGGTCCTCTCATGAAAATCTGGACTTTATAAACAAGCTCTTCAGGTGACTGTAAGAATCCGAGCTGTGTCCTTGTTTCCCCTGAAGTTAGCACTCTCCACTCCGTCTGTGACCGTGTGACATCGGGCTGCTGTCCTGAGTCCTTTTGTGCACGCTGACGCAGTCAACGACAAGAAGAAGTCCTGTGACAGCACGCGGTTCAGATCAAGGTCTCCTGTGCTGTAATCATGGCGCTCCTGCAGACATTTGTTGTTCCCCTCAGTTTATCCTGAAAGCTTTTGTGGGTTTGAACTCCGTTTACACTTTGATCCACAAACACGTCGTCGTGAAACTCCTCAAAACACCGAGACGTCTTGAGTCTGTCGGCTGGAGCTGTTAGCTCGCACTGTTTTCTCTCCAAATATTGGTGAATGGATGTGAACAAAGAGAGCAAACAGAAAAGCATTTTACACATCTACAGACACATTTCAGCTCCATGTTCAGGGACATGAAGAATACAGCTCGGTAAGAACGCAGCCTCAGAGACATTCACTTTTTCTGAATCGTTTCTATGACCGGTTTGAAAACAGACCTTCAGCTGAAAGGCTGCGGGGAAAGTTTGATCTCAAACCATTTCCAGCGTAAATAATATTCAGGTTGTACAGATGTAATATGAAACAATTAACAATACTCCATTCAATTAATTTCTTTAATTAAACCTTTATATAGTCAGGTTTGTCCTGCAAAGGAGCCGTGGCCATGAAGAGCAGCAACAGAGTTCCAACAAACAACAGGAGCTTTAAGAAAACTGATCATGATCATGATCATGATCAGTTCAAACTTTTTCGGCCCGTGACCCCACTTTGCCTTCACAGAACTCTGGGGACCCCAGACATCCAAAACACACACCGCTTTTTTGGTCAAATGAACTCTTTTGATCATTTTTTCTTCCTTGTTTCAGGTAAACATTCATTACTGACACATTAATGCTGGTTCAGGTATATTATTGTTGACAGAAAAGTCAGGATGAGATTTGTGCACAAACCTACCAAACTACTACTTACCAAAGTGAACTTGAGGATTTGATGTGTACGATGTGAACAGTGAGGTGTGCAGCCAGGTGAAATGAAAGGTGAGCATGATGCATGGATGAGAGACAGACAGAGATACTGCACGTTTGTTAGTTTGGATCATGTAGCCCATGATGAACTGGAAAAACGTCTTGCAGCTTCATTCATGGAGAATTCTCCGATATACTTCATTTTGATCAATAATCAGCGGACCCTATTTGAATTCCATGCCGCCACATATCAAGTCTGGACCCTGAGGTTGGAAAGCCTGAGTTAAAACATCTGCACACAGACAGAATAGACTCATAAGATCTTCTGGTTGGGAGAAGACGGACGGGGAGTCATAAGAGGTTGAGAAATGAGAATCTGTGGAAAGAAAGGTGTGTTTTCTGTATTTCTGTAGTGAATACTGATTAAAATAAAAGTCTAATGTCTGCCTTTGTTTTTATTTACGACACGTATTGAATCCTTTTGTTATTTTTTTAAGGTTTAATGACTCACTCAACCTTTTAGCTAACACTGTGAAGCTTTTAGGGATGTTTATCTTTGAAAATCCTCCAACCAATGACATCACAGAAAGAAACGTGCCGACGTATGAGCAGCGATCCTGAATCAGTCCTTCACAGATCTCTTCTCTTTGTGTCTTTTCTCTGGTTCCTGCTTTTAAAGATGAGAAACGTCTCTAGTTTCCTAAAATAAGCCTGAGAGTCTTCCTGATGTGTCCTCTCTGCACCCTGACCTCCTCCACCCCTCCTCTCCCACAGACCGCTGGTTCTGGGGGCCTTGCTGGGTGCTTGCTCGGCCCCCGCGGGCGCCCCGCAGTATGTTTTGGGTCTGTGGCGGGTTCAGGGGCGTATGTGGAGGGAGATAATGCTGCGGCTCTCTTCAGGCGCTTCCTGGCCTCGCTGATCCCAGATGGAGGAACGCCAGGCAGAGCTTCACTCTCTCTCTCCTGCTGTTTCTCTGTGTCTCTCCACCTCCAACGTTCAACAAAATATACGGTAACCTCTGCCCTGCTGAGGAGGTGGGCTGAATGGAGATGAGGCTGTTTCCTCTCTCTCTCTCTCTCTCTCTCTGCCGCCTCATCATTCATCTTTTCAGGTTTCTTCTTCCATGGATTTAAAAAGACTGCAGGAAACGAACGCTGATCACAGGTCAGAGTAAACAAAACAACAACAGCAACAGGCCTTGGACTGTTGATGAAACACGATCCTGGTTCATCCCGTCTGTGACTGTACGTAGCAGGTTGTAACACCTGCGGTGCTGACCTGACCACAGGTGAAGACGTTTGTTTGTTGTGAGACGCTCTGATGAGCAGAGTTTATTGGTCCAGACTCGGCTCATCGTCATGTTCAGCCTCGGGGTTTTCTCAAACACACACATTATCCAGTTTCCAGTTGACGCTGATTGTCCTTCGCCGTGACCCTGTTCATGGACTCCAGGAAACATCTGACTTAAACACTTTGAAGATATTTATGAAGGGAAGTCTTTAACGGCCCGAGGTGAAATAGAAATAAAACTGAGATCATAATTGTTGTCTGTAATGGAGGGTAGAGCGAGACTTTAAAGAGACTTGATTCCCCGACTCTTTCACTCACAACGACAGTAAAAAAAACGATTTCATGGTCATCAGTCAGCATGGCGTGTTTGGACTCTCCGTCACGGTCCACACAGTTAAACAGGTCTGTGTGTCGATCAGCTGTGACTTCAGAAACACGATGAAAAGAACAATCCTCGTGACCAGAGCCTCCGGGTTTATTTCACTTGTTTCTAAAGTTTTAAACACCAGCGCCTCGGGCTAGGAATGACCTTTTGTGCATTTTTAAGTTTCCTCTTTTACATCTCGTTAAAGTCTGCGTGTGTTTACACGTGATTTCATAAAAGAGGATCACATCGTTTCAGCAGCCTCTGTTATGTTTCAGAAGTATGTTTGTTCACTCGCTTTGTTTGGTGAATGTTTTAACGACCTCGACTGAAAAGTCTTCAGTATTAAAAGGGTTAATAGAAGAACAATTGTGCTACATATGAGTGTTCTCGTCTTAATGTATATGTCACTAAAAAAATACGTATTCATCGTTAAGTGTGTTCAGGCCTAAGGCGCCAATCTTCTTTTCTAGTGGTACCGCTCCTGGCGTGCATAACAGTTCAAATACTCTCAACTTTTCAGCGCAAGGCACAGAGTCGCACAGCTCGTAAATGTCACCCTAGGCTCGGGCAGCCAATCAAATCAATCAAGAGGCGGGCCTTACTACTTTACCACTTCCTTCCCAACAAAGAGGAAGAAAGAGAATTACTCTCCTTGTACAGTCTATGATTCTGACGAAAAGGACATCTGCTCAAGTGAAACTACGACTGAAAGCGCTCATCGTCCAGACACAACTCGCAAACGTGGTGGTGATATTTTCCCCGCATCCTCATCCCATAGGACAGCAACGGCAAGAGCTAGACGTCAGCTTGAGTCCTTTTTGCGTTCGGGTTACCATTATCACATTAAGTCGCCCAGTTGCGCACGCAGCCTGGCTCATCAGGCGCACCACACTGTTCTGCCTGACGCGCTTTTGAGGCATTTTTGAGCTGCCGCGCCTGTTGGGGGGGCGTCTCGGTATGATCGCAACCTACACATCCTTATAATGTTCATCAAACCGAAGTGTGAACTTGCACATCACTCCAGCGCGCTCCTGTCTTTTCTGATGGCTAGCAGCACGGAGGATCACTGGCGGTTTCTCTGCTGCATGTTTGAAAGAAAAGACAACTCTGACTCTGTGTCCTTCTCCTCCAATCAGACAGCCTCTCTCTCTCTCTCTCTGAGTAACAGCCGACACTTCACCTTTCTGCTCACCTCCCCCCTCTGAAACCTCACTCACCTCCAACCGCTCAGACGTCAGCGCTGTTTACACACGGCCTGTCACAGAGGATTAAAGGGAAGACGGGCCGAAACTGGGCCGACATTACCTCTGTGAATGTGATATGATCCGCACAAACACACACACACACACGCACACACACAGATACACGCATGCGCGCACACACGTGCACACACACACTAGGCAGCTCGTCCCCTCAGGCCCTTACTTTGCTCTCAGCGGTTAAAGGGTTAAATCATGTGTGATATTCCTTCTGGCGAAACACATGGCGGCAAAGAGCGAGGGCAGGTTTCTGCCCCTCACCGGCTTTTCACCTCCAGACCCATCAATCACACGCCGCTGGCTATTTGTTCTGCGACTGAACGCTTCATTCAGCGATACTGAACATAATATTCAGGTTCAGGAAGAGATGTTTTATAAAGCCGGCGTTCTGATAAATGATTAATAACATGTAGGAAGCTGAACTTTACGTCTCCGTCCTCTCGGAGATGTTTGATATTCTCCTGTGTGACGGACACGCTCTCACTGTTTACATAAATACAAGTTATGATACAATGTGCTACATTTGATGATGAAGATCCATCACATGTTTGAAGGTCATATCACATAAACCAGCACTTTTTTCAAACGGTGAGGTCAGCCTCTCCTCAGGGGGGCGCCAGAGGACTTCACGGGAGCTGCAGTGTGAGAAGAAAATAAACCAAAACAAAGAAGTGTAAACATCTGGTTGGCAAACGTCTGCGATGTGTGGAGGAAAACTGATCGATTTGTAGTAACTAGAGCAGGCTTTCACAACCTCAGGGTCCTGACCCCACGAGGAATTTAAATAGGGTCAATTGATCAATAAAAGATATTGCATATTCAAAAAAATTGAACACAGGCTGCTGTAGGCCATAGCCAATTCCAAAACATGAACCTTGCAGAGTATCTGTCTCTCTGTCCAGACAGACTCTGGACCACGACCTCGACTGGTCCTGATGATGCTCCACAGACAGAGTGGGACATTTGCAAAGAGCTGCTGATGAAGTTATGAGGCCGTGTAAACTTCAGTGTTTTATGGAGACCAAGTACACAAGTTTGGAGACCAAAGCATGGGAGGTTTTTGAGAGGGAGCTGAAGGAATTATGGTCCCAGGCTGTGCTTAAAGAGCTGTCATATGGACTTGAAACCAAAAGGGAAGTGTCATTTAGGGCGCACTCACACTCGGACCAGATGCATCGCTTTACGTGATCATGAAGTATGTTTAGTTTACAAGAGGCGGACTCGAAAATAAAAGGGACGCACGGTTGAGGGTTGAGTCCGCATCCGCACATCAGAGAACAAAAGAGAGAACACTACAGCTACTTTTCTGACTTTGTAGCTTATTTTGAGTCATGTTTGAGGGCGGGGATCGATTATACTTAATGTCCACGTTTTGTGCACATGCATGTACTCGTGCATGAGCAACTGTACTGTACAGAGCACTCACACTAGTCAAACTAACTGGACTTAAGGGGTCAAACTTGCTAAGGCACAGTACGGATTGCTCAGTGCTAGTGCGCCCTTAACCACCTTTGGAGTCAGAGGACTACAAGATCACAGGAGAACTACAAGATCAAAGGAGAACTACAAGATCACAGAGAACTAGGAGAACTACAAGATCACAGAGAACTACAAGAACTACAAGATCACAGGAGAACTACAAGATCACAGGAGAACTACGAGAACTTCAAGATCACAAGAGAACTACAAGATCACGGGAGAACTACAAGATCTCGGGAGAACTACAAGATCACAAGAGAACTACAAGATCTCGGGAGAACTACAAAATCACAAGAGAACTACAAGATCACGGGAGAACTACAAGATCTCGGGAGAACTACAAGATCACAAGAGAACTACAAGATCTCGGGAGAACTACGAGAACTACAAGATCACAGAGAACTACAAGATCACAGGAGAACTACAAGATCTCAGGAGAACTACAAGATCACAGGAGAACTACAAGATCTCAGGAGAACTACAAGATCACAAGAGAACTACAAGATCTCGGGAGAACTACGAGAACTACAAGATCACAGAGAACTACAAGATCACAGGAGAACTACAAGATCTCAGGAGAACTACAAGATCTCGGGAGAACTACAAAATCACAAGAGAACTACAAGATCACGGGAGAACTACAAGATCTCGGGAGAACTACAAGATCACAAGAGAACTACAAGATCTCGGGAGAACTACGAGAACTACAAGATCACAGAGAACTACAAGATCACAGAAGAACTACAAGATCTCGGGAGAACTACAAAATCACAAGAGAACTACAAGATCACGGGAGAACTACAAGATCTCGGGAGAACTACGAGAACTACAAGATCACAGAAAACTACAAGATCACAGGAGAACTACAAGATCTCAGGAGAACTACAAGATCACAGGAGAACTACAAGATCTCAGGAGAACTACAAGATCACAGGAGAACTACAAGATCACAGGAGAACTACAAGATCACAGGAGAACTACAAGATCACAGGAGAACTACAAGATCACAGGAGAACTTCAAGATCACAGGAGAACTACAAGATCACACAGGAATAAAGAGAAAAACGTACAACATGTAGCTTTGTCTTTCTGAGGATGATTTGTTGTTCATTCGGTGCCTGTTTTGACGTCATGTTGATAAAATGATGGAAAATCCGATCAGGAGTCTGTATGTTGTGTTTTATTTTGAAAAAGTTACTGGACGCTCTGTGTGTTACCTTGTCTGACTTCCTGTCCGGGTCGTTCTATTCTGTTCAGCTTGACGCGTGCTTGCAGCGAGCTCTGTTATCAATAGATAGAGGTTAATAAGGTCCATAATGTGAGTGTTAAAGTAAGAGAGTGTATGAGTGCAGTAAAGATCTTAAAAAGTACACAGCAAATTCAAATGACGTCTAAAAAGGACGATAAAGATGTTTGAAATCTTAAAAATACTGAAAAAATGAAAAGAAAGATGTTTTCTTGGCTCTTTCACTTCCTCACATTTTTAAAATGTGAGATAAATCCTCCAGGAGCTCAAACACAGCCGATAGTTTCACTCTCTTCATCAGTGAGATTCTTGTTTGGAAGGAACTGGAGCCACTTTGATGAGAAACATTGTGTTTACCTTCTGTCTTACATACAATGAAAGGAGCTGCATTGTTCTCCTGATAATTAGGGAGTTAAATAGTGTTGACTAAAAGTATTTCTCACATGAAAAGCTCCACTTGATGTGTTCAAATAACAGATGGGTGGGACAACGTGTCACTAATGCCAGAACACACATTCCCTTTAGGAGAAGTGTGCAGCTTTAATCGTACACTACATCGATTGTTAGACTGTTTTCTGTTAACACTGATAAACATGGCCGCTCTCTGCTGCACGCTGCACGACAGAATCTACTCATGTGGACTCACGGACGCCATTAATAAACACTCAATGTTAGAACTGATCCAGACCAAATATTCATGAATAATAGCATTAAATGTGTGTTTCATCTGCAGGTTAGTCAACCTTACAGTTCAAGAGTTCATGATCTGTTCTATCTGAGGCAGAATGAGAAGACAGCACCTAACATTTAAATCAGTGAGGGAAGTCTAACCAACAAACAGCTCCCTGCATAACAACATCATTCACCAACATTATGAACTTTAGCCTCCGAAAACTCATGATTTCTCTAAACCATGTGGAACGTGAGAAACGTTGTGAATTCGCCCCTCCAGGCTGACCTCTGTCTTTTCTGGGTTCATTAGATCCCCAGAGGAGCGCTCGTTCATCAGTTTCCTGTGAGTCTCAGTTTATCTTTAAATAGTACGTCACACTGAGGCTTCACTCTGGATCACTTCAGGGGTCTGAACCTGAAATAGAAATCCATGTTGTTGTGATTTATTCACATTAACTGGTGAGAAGTTGGCTGAAATATATACAGTATACGTTTTTCTTTTACATACTTTATTGATCCCTGAGGGACGTTCTGGTTTACACTCTGTTATTGAGAGACATGCTCATCATGTGTTCAAGGATGACGGGAAATCTAAATGTTGTTTGGCTTTTGCACAGCATCAAGCAGGTTGTTCGCTCGAGTAGAAATGTTTGATCTCGCGCAGATTAGTGATGTTCCCAGTCCACTATTTCCTCATCAGTTAAAGGGATACTTCACCCATTTGCATTAAGCTTTGTATCAGTAGTAAACTTGTGTTTTTATTGAATGGTCTTGCATCCAGCCCTCATTTCCCCATAAGATGAGAAATATCTGTAATTTCTTTTCTGAGAAGCTGCCTCCAATGACGCAAAAATCGTCATATTGCGTCACTTGCAGCTGTTGTGGTTAGCAGGGGTGAAACTACATTGCTAGTTCCTCATGTTTTCAACCACTGAAGCTACAGACCTATCACAGATCAGTGGGCGGGGCTTCACTCCCAAAAACGAAACTTAACATCCGCCATTTTGCTTAGTTGAAAGCTGTGCTAACAGGCTCTGTGGAGAAAGCTGAGTAAAACCGACAATGGCAAAAAAGTATGTTTCAACTTCAAACTGAGATGGATGAAGGGGATTTTAAAGGTTTTGTGCTCGAATCGGATGTTCGTGGCTCTTTCTACGAGCCGCCCGCAATATTGCTGTCAGGTGCCTTCTGCAGACAGACAGCGGCTGAACAGGGAGCCTGAGCCGGCTCAAGCTGGGTGTCTCTATGGCTAAAGCTGAAGGACCGAGAATGGCGAAAAAAGTATGTTTCAACTTCAAACTGATGTGGATGAAGGGGATTTTAAAGGTTTTGTGCTCGAATCGGATGTTCGAGCAGCAATATAGCGGCGAGCTGGCTGCTGGTGCCGACAGGCAGGCTAGCTAGCCTAGCTGGCTAGGTCCGCGGCTGTGAGAGGAAGAAGGAGCCGGGGCAGACTTGTGTTGTCGGTGCTGTGACTGTTTGCCTATGGACACAGACATAGAGTCTGTTTTCTGCCAGGAATTTCCAAGATGCCAATTCCTTCTGGAAGAAATCTCGGATTCAGTTGAGGAAACGCCCGTATGTGCTGTAGTAAATGTCCGTGAGTAATGCTGCATTCAGGTGCTGCTCGGGTGGTCCAAGTTTCTTAGAGAAATCTTATTGTCAAGTTATATTTAAGCAAAAAGTTGATGTGCAATACGTGCATGAATAAAAAGTTGTTAACAAATGTTAACAAAACACAAAACCGACTTGAGCAGGTGTTTCATGTGCATTTTACAACTCGAAATCTCATCTTTCCGATACCACCTGAATGCACCTCTCCTTCAGCGGGAGTGTCCTGCGGTGCTGTGCATTCTGGGAGTTAATTCACATAAGCCAAAAAGACACTTTTTGCCTTTTCTCGGTCAAGAAGGCACCAACTTCAAAAAATATTTCACATTTCTGATACATATATGACCCAATGTCACTACAGATTCATGTTTCAACCGGTGACGTATCCATTTAAAAAGAAATTAAAATTCAGACAAACAGACGAGTCTAAAGGTAAGAAAACTCTCAGAACAGCCAAATTTGAGCACAATTTATTTAAAATCATCAGTGGGTAAATTATGTAATTTTGTTTTGTCCAGTGTGGCTAACGTTAGCAGTGCTAGCACCGCCGGCCTTTAGTCCTCCCTGCAGGTTAACGTCCACATGTCTGAGCTGAATGAGGTCACTCATCACTCCGACATCTGACACAGCCTGCACAACTTTATCTCCATGTAATATATCTACATACTGACAAACTCTGCTCAAGAGATGCTATCTGTTCACTGAGCATGTTTGCATCCAGGTAGTAGAGCAAGAAGAGCAGTCCCATTAAGCTACAGCCAGTCTATTGCTTCAGCACTGACTACTGGCGGGCAGCTGCGTTGCAGATTGAGCACAACATTTGACCATCATCGAGAGCCAACACATACAAATGCGAGTAGTCATTTAACTGGTGAGGGTGAAGTGTTGCTCGTGAAGTGTGTTGATACTCTGACTAAACTCTGAGTTAAACGAGTGTCAATAAAGAGAGTCGGAGTTTTCCTCATTTACTGTCACTCATCTTTATAAACATGTTGGAAAAAACTGTGAAATAAAGACTATAAAATGTTTATTGTATTCGTGCTAGCTAAAGGTCTACATTTACGTGACACGACACTGTTGAATTAACAAACAATATTTTCTTAAAATAACTGCTGATGTCCTTTCTTTAACTCCTCTATGATCAAAGAAATAACTGACAGCATGGCCTGTCAGATGCTACAGGGCATGGCAGTCTGACTGAGCCTAGAGCAGATCCAGTATGAGCCCCAAAAAGAAAATGACATCATCAGATAACAAATGAATAAAAGTCGTGTCACGAAAGCTACCTCCGAAAACATAACAAAGGGTGATGATGTTTAACCGTTTTGTGGACTTAACTGCACATCAGAAGAGCAGATTATTATCTGAACTTCGAGCAGATATCTGTTCATAGAGAAAAATAAATCATCCTCAGATTACCGCTGATGGAGCATTCGGCCGTTTGCTCTCCATACAGTCTGTTTTTCTTGCATTCACAAAAGCCTGCTGATTCCTGATTGGTCACTTCTACTCGGACTACAAACAGAAACCAGAAAATGTCCGAACCTTCAGGCCCCTGTCCACAGATTCAGACCTATGATCCAGTTTCCTTCTGTAAGTTTCTTCTCCTCGGTAAAATGATACTTGAGTCTGACTTCTTGTGCATGTAGGAAAGTATTAAAAATATATTTAACACTCTGAACGAGTGTCTGCGAGTCTCAGTCGCATCACATTGGAACACAATGATTGCAGAGCTGTGTTTCCTGCAGCTCTGAGCCGTCCTGCTGCATTATAAAGCAGAGCGTCAGTGTTTAACAGCCAGCTGAACCGAGTTGTGTTTAGTTCTAATGTGTCTGCAAGTCGCCGCGCTGAAAACCGCCACCGCCCGGGGAAACAGTTGATATTGTCAGCCGTGGTTTTACTCCCACTAGGCGACGAGACAAATCCGTGTCGATTTGATTCCCGGCGCTCGGTGGAGGATTTGGCATGAGTCTGAGCAGAGCTGGCGTTTGCCAACGCTGTCGCCACGCCAACAAGGAACTGAACCAGGAAGTGAGTGGAGCGGCGAGGAGAGACGGAGACAGAGAGAAGTATTACAGTAGGAAGTGGGTCACATTGAGTGTTTTTCTCTTTTTATGACGGATTGTGCTCCAAAGAAAGTCGAGTGAATCATTAATAAATCTGCATTAACTGCCTTTACCTCAGACATCCGAGTGAAACATCTCTCTGGTCTGATGGAAAAAACTGCGTTTGACTGATTCTGAAAGGTCGCTAATGCAATAAGTTAATTTTTTAAGTGCAGTTCTTTATTCTGAGGGAGCTTTTAAAGATTCAGCCCTCCCTCCGACCACCGACTTTCATCTTGTCTGTCAGAAATACTGGAGACTCTGACAAGTGTAAAAAAAAGAGACAATGTCTGAAAAACAGCCGACTCTGCAGTATGTGTTCAGGTTTATTACACACTGAATACAGTCAGTAGCCCCTCTCCCACAGCCTGAGATATTACTGTACGTCCATACACTAGAATACTTTAAAGGTGGAGTCAGTGTCATTTTTCGTTACAGTTTGTAAAGACAACGTTCAAACTGGACGCCTCCTCCTGGGTTCATCACCCCCAGAAGCTCACACCCATTGCAGGACGTAGTGTGTACGTTTACTGCTTTACCTACACTGCAAGCTAACGCACGCTAGCACAAGCTAACCGCCGGTGTTTGTCACCTGCCTGTCCAACAGGAAGCAGACCAACTCCACGTCCACGGGTAAAAGACAACACAAGGTTCACCCTCGTTTTAGAACGAGCTTTATCCGCTTGGTGTTTCTCCTCAATGTGATTATATTTTCTCTTCTTTGCTGCTACGTTCACATACGTCATATATTCCGGTTTGAATTGCTTCCAATCCCTGAATTGTATCCACTCCTAAACTCACCTGCTGCGCTGTCATTGGCTGGAGGAAACACACCAGCTCCGCCCAGAAACATCCCGAGTCTACCAAAACAAACCAGAACAGTAAAATCCAGTCAGAGGACAGGGTCTCTGCAGACACAGTCACCACCACACATGTACGGAGGCCCTGAAGGGACGATGGAGCAGCTTTACTTTAGGATAAGGCTGTATTTTATTTTCATAGAGATTTCTCCCCATCATCAATTTTTGATTTTTGCCTAGATGTTTCTTTATTCTTTCCTGTAGACGGATATTTCCTCTTCCTTTTTCTTTGTTGACTTTTATTGACTTTATTGACAGATGCTGCAACGCTCAGCAGGTCAACAAGAGTGGGTGCTGTCAGATGGGGCCCCCTTAGGGAGGTTTCCTACTGTCATTGCAGAATTTGCACATTTTAGGCCACTGCTGAGCCCTCAGGGCCCCCCCTGCTGGTCTGGGGCCCAAAGCAGTTGCCTGCCTTGCCTGTTGAGAAGCAGAGCCTCTGGATGTTCCTCTAATTGAAAAGGATGATTGACCAAATCTGCATTCTAGTGCTCTACAGTTTCCACCCGATGTAGCCCTCGTCCTGATTTCACAGTTTGGTTTGTTTACCAGATCTTGACTCTCTAAAGCAGTGGTTCCCAAACTTTTAGTGCCGGCCACCTTTGGCAGATCAAAAGATTTTCAAGCCCCCACACCCCTCACCTTACACATCAACATATGTGCACATGAACTAAACACTGTCAGTCACGCTCTGAGCCAACACTTGGTACATTTGTAGAATTTATCTCAAATTTCTTCAGTGTGATAACAAACATAACACTTACAAGCGATTTAAAAGAGGAAGTGATTAAAAGTGAGACAGACATTTATAACGTCTGGTGTTGATTCATTTTCAGCCTCACGTTTACCGTGAGTCCTCTCTCAAAATGTGCCATCCTTTGCTATCTGTGAACATCGGTGAGCATTGTTTTTGTTCAGCCTGTCCCTCCAACTCGTTGTTTTATGTTTTCTAGCAGCTGGTATAATCTTAAAATGTGGCTGGTATAAAAACCTTGGCAATAATAAGAGATGGTTTGTGTCCCGAGTCAAAGCAGCTTTTAGTTCGGCGCTGTCCAACCTGGTAAGTAAAAAAAAATGAAGGAAACCAAAGAGTGATAATGCTAAAAAAAAACAGTTTAATTTTTCGAAAGTGCTCTAATGCACTCCCTTGTCCCACAATGCATTGCAAAAAAACAAAACAGAGGAGCTTCTAACAGATGCAAAATCGGAAAATAAATGACAGAGACGGAGAGAGGAAAACAAATTGGTTTGCTTTCATTCTAACCAGAGTAATTGGCAGTGACATTTCAAAGCTGCACATTGATTAAAGTCTGAAGTGCACGGGTGGTATCATCTCTTCTGAGCACACAAAGAAAATATTCTTCTGTGGTGAAATAAGAGGAACAAAAGTGCTGTGACAGTCACAATGGAGAAGGATTGTGTGCAGCAACAAGAAAAACAGCAGAAAACAAACACGCTGATTTTGTCTCTTTAGATGTTTTCACATATGCTCTCCTTAAAATCTCAAGAAAACATCCACACCACCCGGAATCTTCCCGAGTTACTTATTCACACGTCCCTCACAGCATGGAGTACGCTACAATGCTACCATGACTGTTTTCACCATGCTACATGTACACTGTAACTGGACGTGTTCACAGTATAAAATGGGTGAACACGCCAGCGAGCGAGGCCGCCCATTAAAGGGGAAAAAGGGGGAAATCTCTCTGAGGCCCCGCTGCATGAATGTTAGCCAGGAGGCTAGCGCTATTGCAACTGATCAAACATGCATACATTGATATTATTAGGGGGATTTTCCGGATGCGTTCACACATCAGCTGACCATGACTTTATGCTGATATCTGTCCAAGGGCCGCAGGAAAAAGTCCCAATTCGACTGTTTGTGTTTACACGTGCAACTCATCCCGACAGTGTTGTGCATGTGTGAACACAGCATGTGTGCGTGTGTGTTTTATGCCTCACCCTGTACACTCTCCTCACCTACACTATCTGCAAACCACTTCAGCTGCAATCACCCTCACGATAAACTATTCAGGAAGCCCTGAAACATACCTCTTCCCCACGTCCCCACCCCTGCTGTTACCCCTTCTAAACCCCCTCCCCAAAACTCCCCAGTGCAACCAAATAACCTCTTTAAAAATCATCACAACATCCACCTCCCCCTTGAAAAACTTCAGCTTTTGTTCGTTTTAAAATTTGAAGAGTGCTGCTTCACTCTGACTGTGATGTATCGGCGCGCTCACCCCCACAGAGCCGGCTTAATGTGCACTTAGTATGCGGGCCGGGGCCTCATTAAAATGCAAAGTGTGTTCAGGGAGAGGGAGAGAGAAAAAAGAGGTTGCTCCGCAGTAAACATGGAACTGTGATTTGCTCGGACGAGGGTCGAGCAAAATGGAACCAGACACTTCCTCTCTCTCTCGGTACACGATGATGTCTCAATCGTGGAGAAGTCAGCGAAGTGTCTCAGAACGCGGCCTGAAGCGAAGCAGAACACAACACAACAGTCAGGATGGCTTTTGAATTATGCAACTTGGAACAGAGAAGCATTGTTATACTTTTAGCCACGGATAATCTCTGTGACTCTCTCTCTCTCTCGTGTAACCCCCCCGCCCTCGCCCCCCCCACCGAGCCTCTCAGTCTCCTTTTTTAAACTTATTTACAGAGTGCGATCCTCCCTGCGCCGGTCCCACGCTGTTAAATATGCAGAGGAATGCTGTCGTGTCGAGTGCTCTCGTCCTGGCGCTGCAGCGGGCCATAATGTGACGCTAATAGAAAGAGAGCGGAGCATTTAGTGAACACAAAGCATTTGCTTTGGTGATTTATTAAAACATAGAGACTTCACAATGAGATGCTGTTTATTCAGTGAGTAACAGCCCGGGAGGTTCCACCTTTGGATCTCTTGTCTGGGTTTTACGGTGGCCTTAAAGCTTCACACTCTGAAGCTTCGAGAAAAAAACACTGGAAAGATAACTCTTCCTGTGGTCCAAGGATCTCATGTGCAGAATACAAACTAAAACTTCAATCTGCTCACTCTTATACATGTCAAATCCATCATTTCCTCCTCTCTGAGTCATGATGGGTAGAAACTACAACGACCAACGTTTACGAGAAACCCAGTCTTTACAGAGTCAAGGTGACGTTGCTGTGGAAACACAGGATGTTACATCAAAAGTCGCTATACAAGGAGGCGTGAGCTGCTATGAAAGCTGCCGTACTGTTACTGTATGTGCTTCTGTGATAAAAACGTCATGTAGGTTAATTTTTGGGCTTTTGATGCATTTATTCCGAGACAGGACAGTGGATAGAGTCAGAAATTGGAGAGAGTGAGAGAGGGGAATGACATGAGGGAAAGGAGCCTGCAGGTCAGATTTGAAGATATTTGGATATATCTTAAACTCTCGATATATCGCCTAGCCATACTTTAACATATTCCCAGGCCTTGTTAAAAAACGTTTGCTGTGTGCCCTCTCTGCTGTCTCATAGTTCTCGTTGATATCACCCCTCCCTCTGCCCTCTCTCCTCTGGTCATACTTTTATTTCTACATTTGTGTCATATTCTCGTCTATTGTCTTTTTCTCCTCTCTTTGTGTCCTCCTGCCAAACTGTCTGCAACGCACATTTAAAAAAAGGATTTTCACATTTTGCATTGATACAAATTTGGACCTATGAACTTGTTTTGCATTCTACATTTCAGTCAAACTTCTGTTATGGCTCATTGTATCCCCTCATATTATTTTTTTATTAATCCGTTTAATAAACAGACACATCATACAACGCTCAACATTTCTGTTAATGCACCACCTGCAGATCCTCACAGATTATGACTCATCTTATAAAGTGATCGTTAAATTATTTTTTAAGAGAGGAAAAACAACAAATGTGGTTCCTAATGAGTGGGGATGAATGCAGTGTTTCTGTGTTAGTCACATATAGGGTCTCTAAGTGTTTTTTATATCATCTAACTGTGTTTTCTTTCTCTCCACAGAAACTCCTCGACTGCAGCGGACACTGAAACCTGTAACATTTCTTTTTTTGTCTTGTAATACGTGTTCCCACTAAAGAAATCAATTGCAGCTCATTAGATTCTTATAAAGGCATATTAGATCGAGTGAGAAATTACATCGAGTCTGAAATTATACCTCGGCACAGTGTTGCAGGGAGTGCGCGCCATGGCAACGCATGAATATATATTGCAAGAGAGATCAATTTGATGTATAGTGAGGCCTGGTTTGATGTTTGTTCTGTTGGAGCGTGCTGTGATCTCTCAGGATAACAGCCACACACCCCCTGATGCTCCTCTACACAGAACATGAAGAATGTATGTCGCCCTGCAGAAATGAGCTCAGTGTGCTGGTTTGAAAGTACAATGAGAGGAACAATATGAGGAAATGTGTGACAGATAAACAACAGCCAGCCTTTCTTACAGCTCACATCAGAACAAATTGTCAAATTTTGCCTATTTTTGGTGCTTTATTTTTCTCAGCAAATGGTGTGTGACGTCTCGTGTGGAGACACTGTGCCTGCTCATGCAAAATAAATTCATGCATATTTAAGAGGGATGCAAATGAGAGTGCATGATGAACAGGGCTTTTAGCTGGAAATTTAATTACAAGTGTAGTCCCCTTTGCAAATGAGTTTACTTTTCCTCTCTGTCTGTCTCTTTCTTTTTTTTCTTCTTGCTCTTTTTCACTTTGCATGTCCCCTGCAACCCATTATGCGGGTCCATGTCATGAATTCAAAATCTCTGGCGTGACAGCTCTAGAGGGAGAAAAAAATGCTGCCATTCCAAACACCCGTCTCATATTTTATACAACAAAGTGGCTGTTGTTTGCAGGGAGAAAGAGAGGAGAACATAGAGAATGTCTTCTGATTCTGCTGCTTTTTGCGTCTCATGTTTCCTGGAACTCAAACTGGAGGTTTTATTTCTCAGCAGTGAGACTCACCTTGGCCCGGGCCGAGAGGACAGCCTGTCAACCGCCTCTTCACCGCCACCATTGATTCTCTTTCCTGGAGTTGGCTAGGTGTGAGCCCCTCCTCTCTTTCTCTCTCTCTCTTGTGTGGCCTACTTTCTCAACAACCCTTATAGCATGTGACTGCTCATTACCGTGCTCTGACCGGAGCTAATGCAGGAAACTTGACCCCTGAGGCGAGGTCAAGGACTCTCCAAAGTCCACCAAGCGCTCCCTTTTTTAGCTCCTCTCCTCATTCTTTCTTCTCATCCTCCCACCTCTTTGTCCTCCTGGTTCTCTGCCTCTTCAGGGCCTTCTGCTCTCCAAAAGTGTCTGATGCAATGCCTGATCTCGCAGCGAGTGTCTGCCTCACACTCATAAATGTGTTATTTACCGGCATGTGCCGCCACAGAGCCAGCACCAAATCAAATTCTCTGAAAGCTGGCCTCTCTGTGGTATAAGTTTCACATTAAAACAATAGAACTGGGATGCAGAGTTGTCATTAAAGCAAATGTGATCCTCATTCAGGGCGCAGTCAATTTACATCTGCAGGCTACTTTATGAGATTCGATGACCAGTGAGAGCCTTTGGGGGACATTACAGCACAAAGTGACCCTCTAACTCTCTTCGGGAAGAGCTCATTTGAAATCTTATGATGCCGCTTCAGGTTTTCTCACTGCTTCTTCTGCACATTGTTGGCTTATTGAGAGGAGCCTCGTAAATATTCCTTAATCTCATTCCCTGTTGGAAAGGGCAGGACGACAGCTCTCTGAGAAATCTGCCCCTCAGTCGATACTAATGTGGGGCCCCATGTGAGGCAGGGTGGGGGAGGGGAATCAATACAAAGAATGTAAAGCACTTCCATAGGTTTGATGCCTGGACACATTTGAGATTGGTCACCATTCATTACATGATAGACACTACAGTGGACAGCTGTGAAACTGTCGTTTTCAACTTAATGTGTGAGTTTTGATGGAATGGCTTCACATCAGTTTATTTGGTGGACATTAGCAAGTCCTTCTACATATTGCAACTAAGGGTCCCAATCTCGACTCGAGGCTTCTCAGAAGCTTATCTTGTTCATATTTAGGAGTTAAAAAACGATGATGTCATAAAAGGGTCTGTGGGAAGTCGCGTGTGACTACAATAACCGCAAAAGATGAGGGAGGACAGTAGTAACGGCAAATGGCGGCAAGACGCAACCCGTGCTGGACACGGAGCATGAATCTGAAAATGTGACCTCCAGCTCTGGCTGAAGAACAGGTAATCCATGTTGACTGCGTCTCCCAAGCCATTTTCTTCAACCCAACTCTTTTGAATGATTTTTCCTCTGCATTAAAATCACAAATTCAGCCACTGGCTCCATTGTTTACATGAGGTCAAGTAAGGTGGTGTGTTCCACCGCCAATCATGATAATTTAAATAAAATCCTGTAGTATTGATGGGTCATTATTTTCATATATTGTAGTGAATGCATGCTTGAGATTATAATAAAAGAATATCAGTTAAGATTCTCCTGATGTGTGTGATGACACCAGATTTTACAACTCACTCTGCACTAGTTGCATTCAACCTTACATAAAAGTCGAATGTCCTGCTCATTTAGCCAACACATTTAATTAAAACATTTCACAGTGAACAACAAAATCTCATTGGCTGTCTCCATTTACCCTCTCAACCTCACACACTGCCCCCACTCCTCACACCCTCTCTGAGTGGTTTGAGTGGAACGTGATAGCTCTGAACACAAACGTCCAAACAGCCTCCCACATGTTTCACCTCTGCTCCTCCCAGTTCAATCTGATGCTCTCACTCAACCAATCAAACAAACCCATTCACCTCAACACACTTCTCAATTCAAACGCTTTGTCAGCACCTTTTTACACCTTTGCATAAATAAATCAGCTACAAAACTGTCTTTATTTGATCCTCCGTTTCCTGCAAATTATTCTCATTTGTAAATCAAATATGGAACAAATTCAACAAACCACATTCAGAGTATTCATCAGCTGTTTCTGTGGTCAGGCTTCATAGAAAAATCTTTTTTAATCTCTTACAAAGATCTGATTAAATATTCTCATTTTAAACCGTTTTGCTGTGTGAATGCCAAGTGGAACCACATTTAAGAAATGTGTGTATTTGCTGCCAGGTTGATTGTGTACGCGCCCATTCACTCTTTTCCTTATTGAGCTAGGTAAATCATTATGTGTGGTGGAGAGATAGAGAGCTCTATTATGCAACTCGCAGCGCTCCTCATTTATCACTCAAAGCACTGGAATATTTATACCAGAAGCATTTAATTTAATATTGAAAAAGTCTTTCAGCTGCAGATTAAACAGTACTCCGTCTTTAAAAAGCATTAAGCTCGCTTGTTTAATTTATTAAACAGGATTTGACCCGGACTCCCTGCATTTCTTAGGGCATGATTCACTAAGAATGGATTGCGGTCGCCAATGGCTCCAAAACATATCGCTGTATCTGCTCCATCTCAAAGACCAATTCTCAAAGCATATATCTCAACATAAAAATGTTGGCGCTCTGTGCAGTGTGCTCTTGTTTAGTGTGTGAATGTGGAGAGAAGCTATCTGCACCTGACGGAGCTGCACTCTCACACTGACAGAGCTGCACTCTCACGCTGATGGAGCTGCACTCTCACGCTGACCGAGCTGCACTCTCAAGCTGAAGGAGCTGCACTCTCAGGCTGACGGAGCTGCACTCTCACTCTGACGGAGCTGCACTCTCACACTGATGGAGCTGCACTCTCACACTGACCGAGCTGCACTCTCAAGCTGAAGGAGCTGCACTCTCAGGCTGACGGAGCTGCACTCTCACTCTGACTGAGCTGCACTCTCACACTGACCGAGCTGCACTCTCATGCTGATGGAGCTGCACTCTCACACTGATGGAGCTGCACTCTCATGCTGACGGAGCTGCACTCTCACACTGACGCAGCTGCACTCTCATGCTGATGGAGCTGCACTCTCACACTGATGGAGCTGCACTCTCACGCTGACACAGCTGCACTCTCAAACTGATGGAGTTGCACTCTTACACTGACGGAGCTGCACTCTCATGCTGATGGAGCTGCACTCTCAGGCTGACGGAGCTGCACTCTCACACTGATGGAGCTGCACTCTCACACTGACGGAGCTGCACTCTCACACTGACGCAGCTGCACTCTCATGCTGACGGAGCTGCACTCTCACACTGATGGAGCTGCACTCTCATGCTGACGGAGCTGCACTCTCACACTGATGGAGCTGCACTCTCACGCTGATGGAGCTGCACTCTCACACTGACTGAGCTGCACTCTCACGCTGATGGAGCTGAACTCTCACGCTGATGGAGCTGAACTCTCACGCTGACGGAGTTGCACTGTCACGCTGACTGAGCTGCACTCTCACACTGACCGAGCTGCACTCTCACACTGATGGAGCTGCACTCTCACACTGATGGAGCTGCACTCTCACACTGACCGAGCTGCACTCTCACACTGACGGAGCTGCACTCTCACGCTGACGGAGCTGCACTCTCACGCTGATGGAGCTGCACTCTCATGCTGACCGAGCTGCACTCTCACGCTGACCGAGCTGCACTCTCACACTGATGGAGCTGCACTCTCACACTGATGGAGCTGCACTCTCACACTGATTGAGCTGCACTCTCACACTGACGGCGCTGCACTGTCACGCTGACGGAGCTGCACTCTCACGCTGATGGAGCTGCACTCTCACGCTGACGGAGCTGCACTCTCACGCTGATGGAGCTGCACTCTCACACTGACGGAGCTGCACTCTCACACTGACGTAGCTGCACTCTCACGCTGATGGAGCTGCACTCTCACGCTGATGGAGCTGCACTCTCACGCTGACTGAGCTGCACTCTCACACTGACGTAGCTGCACTCTCACACTGACGGAGCTGCACTCTCACGCTGATGGAGCTGCACTCTCACGCTGACTGAGCTGCACTCTCACACTGATGGAGCTGCACTCTCACACAGATGGAGCTGCACTCTCATGCTGATGGAGCTGCACTCTCATGCTGATGGAGCTGCACTCTCCCACTGACAGAGCTGCACTCTCACACTGATGGAGCTGCACTCTCATGCTGATGGAGCTGCACTTTCACACTGACCGAGCTGCACTCTCACGCTGACGGAGCTGCACTCTCACGCTGACGGAGATCAGTTCTCTCCACATAAAGATGATGAGAAACTTTGCAAACTTTAACAAGATGACAAACTAAAAATGTGAGACGAGTTTCACCGTTTCAAACAAATCTTCTTCCCTGAATGGAGCGAAAAAAGGAAGACTCAAAGACAACAACACTCATGTCATCGTCATGGTAACGGCTCCAGAGCGTCTCCACACATGTGGATGAAGTGTGGAGCTGCTGAGAGAAGGTTTTAACCCTTTGTGTGTATTTTGTGAATTAGACTTTGTCTTGTGACTAATTTGCATCAGTAAAGCAGGCTGAAATGCTGCACAATCCTTTGTTGAATCAGACTGGGTGTTTTAAAACTCTGGAAAATATGTGCAGAGGGGGGCGGCGTGAATCTGATGGAGAAGGTCCCTCCCAAACAAACCTGATTCAGTTTGCACAGAAACCTAAAAAAACTCAAACACACACAATCATGAACCTGTGTCACTGCTCATGTCACCTCCACCTAATGCTCTCCTCCACCATCATTACCACTGTATTACCTCAGCAGAGCATTGCTCTACCTCCTCCTCTTCCTCATCCACCTTATCCGTCACACCGTCGCTCCGGGCGCCATTAAACGTGGAGCCAAAGTGCAGAGCGGCGTACACGTCTTCCCTCATGTCATTTGTCTTAAACTCATTTACTCTAACCAGCCTCGGATCAGCTCCCCCATCCTCCCCCTCCTCACCCACACATCTTAATGTCATAAAGTCCTAATTAATACTGCTGTTTAATTAAACTCTCATATTTAAGGATGTAGCAGGAGGAGGAGGAGGAGGAGGAGGAGGAAGCTCTCATTCGTGTTATTAATTGTCTCGCTCATTAGCTTGTTGTATCTCTCACTGAATCAGACCGTAATGTAGTCTATTAATGGGATTATTCTTGTGGTTTACAACATTGGGACAACACAAGAACTCACACAGCAAAAACGACAACAGTCAATTAAGAATCTTTTTAACTCGTAATACTTGTCCAATGTTTCTCCAGATGTTCAGTATCCATCATCTGTGTTGTTTTTTAATCAATCAGGAAGCTTTGCGACAACACGATGACTTCCCACGGAGCGTGACATCATGGCACCATGGTTGCCGTGGTGAATACTGAATGTAGTTTAGTTTATTAGTTTAGTATTTCGTGGACAGTCCCCTTTTACAATAAAAGGAGCAGCTTTAGCCTTTGCAGCTAATTTCCAGCTGTAGTTCCCGGCCAGTTGTAAGTCGGCAACCTAAAATGCATAGTTACAAATTAAAATACAATAAATTACATTACATTTGCAGTTACAGAAGGCCTAAGCAAAAGGAAGAGAGGCCTACAGACATACAACATGTCACACACAACTGGAGCAAGCACAGATCGAACAAAGAAGTAGTGCATGCAGTTAAGAGAACACAGGGGAGACAAGACATAACATGGAGGCAGGCAGCAGAGATGGAGTCTATTGTCCTTATTTGTCGTTTGCTTTAATGACAGGATGAGATGCTCAAATGTGGATAAAAGGTTGCTGTGACGCCTAGCGGTTATGACACGCGCCCCATGTAAAGATGCTGTAGTGCACTTCACGGGGGCCGTGGGTTTGAATCCGGACTCCGCCCCTTGCTGCAGGTCATCCCCCCACTCTCTCCTTCCCAACGTTTCCTGTCTCTCTTCAGCTGTCCATCTAATAAAGTAGAACTTAAAAAAACAACAACACTCAGTGGAGATATGTGTTTCTTCCAAAAAGACAACTTCAAATACTTGAGAGGCTTCTATTCTTTTATAAATGAAGATATTTTCCTTGAAGAGATATGCAGAAGCATGCTCTGCAAAATGATTCACTTTTTTGATCATTTCTTGAACCCCCCTTGCAACACCAAACAAACCAGGACCCAGTCATGTCCCTCTTCAGGTCTCTGTTTGCTAAAGAGCGGAGTGATATGTGTGTGTTTGATCTCTTTCATCAGCAGCTACACTGTAAAAAAGAGAAGACGCCTGTGAGGTCAGCACTTTGAGCTTCACTGATTGGTCCTACAGAGTCCATCATTCTGCATAACGTGTCCCCGTGACCCCAACAGAAGCTGCAGACGAGATCAGCAGCAGCATAAATATTGATAACGTCTCATTCAGATGCTGCTTCTTTCAAAACATTACAGCAGGATTATGGCCGACAATCAGTATTGATATCCTGTGTGTGTGTGTGTGTGTGTGTGTGTGTGTGTGTGTGTGTGTGTGTGTGTGTGTGTGTGTGTGTGTGTGTGTGTGCGCGCTCAGCCAGTAGTAATGCAATTTGTTTCCAGGTGGAAGAGAAGAAGAATCAAATCACAGGAGTGGAACAAGACGCCCGGAAGCTAACAGAGAAGAACCAGAGACACCTGAGCTCACGAGACGCTCACTCACCGGGAAAATAGATTAAAGGGCCATTACGCTGTTTAACATCCTGTGCGTGTGTGTGACAAGAAACTCACAAACACGGCCTCATAAAGATCGTCAAGATTATGAAATACACATAATAAAGTATATGGAACAATTTAGTACATACACAGTCGAATGGAAGGTGGTGATTGGTCTTTAATCGTCATTTATACCGTGCATGTCTCCCTTTGATTCACTTAATTTAGATTTATCGACACGACTGGACCCTGCAAATGACCAAATCCTCAAGTCCACCCATTTTAAATGACAAGACAAAGATATAATTGTCCTCCTCCTATCATGACTGATTCTTTTATCATGCATGAAGTGTATTTATTTATTTTACCAGGACTGATTCATCTTTAGTTCTGATTCCATGTTTTAGCACCTCTTGTTCTACGTGCATCTGTTTTATGTCTCTGTGGGATGAATCCAGTTTGATGGATTGAGTTGATATCAAAGACATCAGCAGGTATTAGAGGGTGCCCCCTCCTCTCTAGAGTGGTTGCTCACGCAGGTCACCATGTGGTGGACACTGAAGCTTCAGTGTTTATCCAGCTCTGCATCGGTCTGTAAACCTTTCTGCGTTCTAACCTCTCTCCATTTTTCAAAAGCATCTCCAATATTGATCCTAGTTTGAGCACGTTTCTGCTCGTGGAGCTTATTAGAAACATGCAGAGGCTTTTTAGGTCGGGTACAATCACTTCTATCTGAACCAGTTCTCTTGCCCGCTTCCATCGCTGCAACACCTGTTGGTTTGACCTGATAACTGCTCTCATATCTGGCAAACCGAGGGGCGTCCAAAACGGCCGTGTGGGGGTGCCTTAAAACCGCCTACCTTCTCTGGTCCAAACAAATCCAGACCATTCAGGACCAGAATCTAAAGTTAGAAGGAGGACATACTGGCTGCTGCATTGTTGTCAGAGAAGCCAGCACTTCAACATAGCATGTTTCCTTATGTCTGATCATAGAGTAAGCTCACTTTATCATTTCACTCACTACACAGCTCACTGATTGGAGCTTTGAGTGTTGTTATTGACAATCTCAGGTCCAGCTGAGTCTCGAAGGTAAGAATAAACATGAATAGTTCTAATTTTTCCTGTAAACATAATGCTCCCTGCAGGCTATGTGTGTGTGTGTGTGTGTGTGTGTGTGTGTGTGTGTGTTTGTGTGTGTGTGTGTGTGTGTGTGTGTGTGTGTGTGCATCCTCTCTGCCAGCTCCGTGTCTCAGCTGTGTAATTGACCCACATCTGACTGAAATCATCAGATAAATAAAAAATATCTCTCACACACACTTTGCCAGCTTCTCCATTTACCTGCAGTCAGCTGGTCAGCCGTCACAGACCGGCCTGGACACAAACCTGATGTGTGTGCGTCCACTTCTTCTCACACCTGTCAGCCCCGCTGTGCTCCATCTACCTGCTAATGAGACCACACACTCGGACTTCTTCTACTCCCAAACACACACACGCACACTGCCTCTGTGTGTGTCTTTCTCCACAATACAGGTTATTCATCCCGCGTTGCTCTGCTGTTGTCTTTCTCCATCGAGCTGTCAATAGCGGAGAGACAGCAGGAACAGGCAGAGACAGACCACTTTCATTTTATCTGTCAATCGATGGCGTCTCTCTCGCCTGTCATGCTGTCCCGCTCCTCAACGCTCTCGCTCACTGTTTCACTATTTATCTCTCAAACTCTCTCAACTGTCTCTCTCTCTGTTTGTGCTCCTCTTGCTCAGCCCGTCACTCTCACTTCTGTTTGCTCGGATGAAGTTTGTGGGGTTTTTCTTTTGGGGAAAGTAAAGCCACACACACACACACACACACACACACACACACACACACACACACACACACACACACACACACACACACACACACACACACACACACACACTGACACACAAACACGCAGCAACACACACACACAAAGAGCCAGAGTTTCCATTGTCTGAGAGCAGGTGAGGCTGTAAACGACCTGCTGCTGCTCGGCCATTAGCATCGATGAGTTTGACTGTGAGCCTGATGATTTCTCACACACAGCTCTGCTTCAAACACTTACACACACCTGCTGATGTCTTCACTCTACCTGTGGTTCAAGGTCACGTCTAACGTCTGTCCAGAAGGTCACAGGGTCACCTTGTTTAGTCTCAGCTGTTCCATCCCACAGGAAGTCTTTGTTAATGTTCATGTTGTTGATGAGTTACCTGGATTAAATTGACTTTGCAACTCTCGTCGTCTTTCTTGTGACCTTTTGACATTCTACAAACATATAAACGTTGTGAACGTAGGTCTTTATGCATGTAGCCTACATTTAAAGCTTGGGGGGGTGATCTGAATCGATTCAAAACATCCAAATGTCGAAGATTAAAAATGTACTTTAGTTATTCAGACACTTGGAGCACGGTGAACCTGCTACTGGAGTTTTTTTCCACGTTACCTCTCCACCGTCTTTGGTACACCGATGCAGCAAGGGGTGTGTCTGTACTGCCTCTCAGCCGTGTTGCTAACATTAGCTAGGTCTCAACGTTCAGCCGTCCCATCTGCATTGAAGGCGAGCGTTAGAGCGTGTCGTTGGGATTCTGCATCCACCACAATAAGAGCAAGATTGAACCGACGTATAAAAAATGAAGTTCTGCAAAATAAAAGCGAAGTACGTCAGGAACAATTCAAATGCTTGAGCTCAAATCAGACATCCACCCTAATCCCAAATCCTCACATAATCTGTGTGTGCTGCGGTCTGTCAGCGCCACCGTTTTGCTCCGTCAAACGGCTTGCGCCCTGCCCGACTGGAACCGTTTCTGGAACATGAGTGCAGCCATGAGCAGCTGTACACACATCTCAGGAGAACTCCAAGATCACGCGGGAATAAAGAGAAAAACATGCAAACAACATGTTGCTTTGTCTTTCTGAGGATGATTTGTTATTCATTCGGTGCCTGTTTTGACGTCATGTTTATAAAGTGATGGAAAATACGATCAGGAGTCTGTATACTGTGTTTTATTTTGAAATTGGGTGGACACGCTGTGAGTTTACTTGTCTGACTTCCTGTCCGGGTTGTCATATTCTGTCTAGCTTGACGCTTGTCTGCACCGTACTCCGTCAAAAATAGACTCGCAGCGTATTTGAAACGGAGCAGAGCAAAGTGGCGCTGGTGGCACGCTCCGGAGACGGCCCCCGGCGCTCTTTGTGGAAACACAATGAATGACTATAGTGGCAGCGAACTACGGCGTAGTGCGTGGCGCTGAAGGACCGCGGCACGCACAGAGCATGTGGAAATTGGGGGTAACCCTAACCACATCGCTTTGTTACAAAAAGGAATCGATTCAAATTGAAAATTACGTGACCCAAAGACAGAGAAAAGATTCACGACGCTGATGGTTACAGTGAACTTTAAAAAAAAAATCTTTAACAGTAGAAAGTCGGTGCAGACTCTTCATGTCAATGTTTGTGCTGCAGACCTTTTGGAAGCCATCCAGCTTCAGGAACAAGACTTTGTCCTTTCCTTTCTCTCTGAGCGTCGGCCTCTCTGTGTGTTCTTGTCTCTCTGCGTCTCCGGGGAAATCCAAACCCTTCGCCGTCACACCTCCCTCACTCTCTCTCTCACATACAGATCCACTTTATCTCTCTCTCTTTGTGTCCGTCCTCTTGGTCTCTCCGTCCCTCCGTCCATCTCGCCGCCTTTCTTCGTCTCCATCTCGGGGGTATTTGAGGCCAAAGCAGCCGCTGTCGTATCAGGACTCATCCGGTGTGACAGAATGACAAGCGACACGCAGGCTTCGGCCTGCTGGACCGGCCTGCAGACAGCCAGAGAAAACAAACACACACACACACATACATACACACACACACTATCATTTTTCTTTTTTCAGTCTCACTCCTGGAGAAAGTGGACAGATTAACAAAATAAAGACAGAAAACAGCACTGGTTCTGACTCGTTGGCTGTTTCTTAATTATTTCTTATTCGGGTAAATTAAAGTTTGAATTAATTGTTCTTTATTGATTTTTTATTTCATGACCCTCGACCTGGGCATGGGGTTAATCTCCTCCACAATATAAACAGCTGAGGTAACAATGTATTTTACGTCTCTGCTCTTCCATTATCTACATCGCTCATCCTGTTCGGGGTCGTGGGGGGGGGGGGCTGTATGTGATCCTGGCTGTGATTGGACGAGAGTACACAAAGGGATTCAAACAGGAACCTTCCTGCAGTGAGGTGACCTCCGTTCGACCCCTGATGTGATTTCATTCTTTGTATCTCAAGACGGCGTGTTCGGTCGTGTTAAAGACGGATCATCACGTTATTCTTAAAGTGTTGCACTTTTTATTTATTCGATGCCTGAAATGAGCAGCTTTAAGAGCGATCAAAAAGATGTTTAATTCCTCTTAATCTAGTTTCACACATCAAGTTCATCAGAATGAGAAAGTGTAAATATCATTTTAAGATCATTAAAGACAAAAGAGCTCCAAACAGGTTTAAAAAAAGCTCCCTGCTGAGAAGAATGATCCCGTCAGATAAAAAAAAAAGAATTACAACTTTTTCTTTTTAATGAGATTTCACTTTTTTAGTGTTGAGAAAATAAACGACGAGAACAAAAACATGTCTGACGTCCTCAGAGCAGCAGCTTCAGTGTGGGTTCAGTTTGTTCACTTTGTGTGCAGAGATCAGACCCACAGAGCGACTTTACGGCAGCTTAATGAGTGAAGACGGCGTGCAGCGTGTGTGTGTGTGTGTGTATAATGTTGTGTGCATATGAATATGTTGTGTTGTTGATGCTGTGCACAATGCACACAGACCTGGCTCTCCATCCAAGGGTTTGAAACAATCTTTGACAGCTGAGAAACTCCTGAAGCTGTGTCTGCCGTTGTTTGTCCTTTAAGGGCTCCAGTAGAAACATGGAGGTGCAACATGGCAGACTTTGTGAGAGCGTTTCCACTTCCTGTGAGGACACAAAGAAACACGGCCCTATCGATAAACTGTCTGTGGCTCAAAGTTACTATAGGAATGATTGTAAACCCGACTCTGTGCTGCATGACAACGTGTGTGTGTGTGTGTGTGTGTGTGTGTGTGTGAATGTTTGTTTGAGCGTGCAGTTGTGAGTGTGTGTGTGTGAGTGTGAGCGTGTGTAACTGCGTGTATCAGAACATATGATAAAGAGCTGCAGTGTCGCTCAGCTGGAGTTATCAGCTGTACGCAGCTCGAGCAGGATTCTCCCCGAGGTGCAGCAGGGATCTAACAGGACGTGGTGAGCATTTTCCTCGTGCTCTGACATCATCAGACCGACCTTAAAACAAAATAAAGATGACAGCAGACAGGTAACAGAAGCTTGTCGTCTCTCCGCCCTCTGTGGCACTTAAATCTCAATTTGAATGTAAAAATATGTGAAACTGAGCATGCTGTGTTTCCCCTTGTGTGTTAAGGTGCGGTTGATTTCTGCATCCTCCAGATGACCACGCCTCTTTTTGCGACCATTACATTCCCGCGTGCTAACTTGGGCGTTAAAGCTGCGTCAGGTAGACAATAAGAAAGACTCCTGCTCTGCACGCCAAGACGTTTTGTCCTTGTCATGATTGTGTTAAAAAAGTCTGATTAAATCTCTTAATTTTCCAGCTTGACAAAAAAAGACGAGCAGCTCCATCAGTTTCCTGCTTTCTCGATGCGGCCGGTCAGGACGCAGACTCTGGATGTGATGTCTGTAACGGAGAGAGAGATGCTGCTGTCACTAAGGCTCACTTCAGACCTTATTTTACTGACAGAAAAAGATTTGAGGAGAAGAAGAAGGACCAGAGGAGAGATAAACTTAGAAACAGCTGCAGTTGTAGCCTGAATGTGGGACAGAGTTACAGTAACTCTCTGAATTCTTCTTATCTTTGACATTTTTTGATCGTCTCTCTGAAGACCAGAATATTCACTTTCAGTCTGTCACCGAGTGTTGAGACGAGCCTCGTCCCTGTCACACGCTGTCATTCACTCTCAGCGCTCCGAGGAGGGTCTGCCTGCCCAACACTTTGTTCTCAAGGAAAACATCGCCACAACGACGGGCTTCATTTGGATTTTCCTAAAATGTCAAAGAAAATGTCGATATATATATAAGGGCACACCTGAGATACAGGTGAACACACTGTACATCTGAGATACAGGTGAACACACTGTACACCTGAGATACAGGTAAACACACTGTACACCTGAGATACAGGTAAACACACTGTACACCTGAGATACAGGTGAACACACTGTACACCTGAGATACAGGTAAACACACTGTACACCTGAGATACAGGTAAACACACTGTACACCTGAGATACAGGTGAACACACTGTACACCTGAGATACAGGTAAACACACCTGAGATACAGGTAAACACACCTGAGATACAGGTAAACACACCTGAGATACAGGTAAACACACCTGAGATACAGGAGAACACACCTGAGATACAGGTGAACACACTGTACACTGAGATACAGGTGAACACACTGTACACCTGAGATACAGGTGGACACACTGTACGCCTGACATACTGGAGAACGTCCCTAAATGCCCGGGTGATGTCTCAGTTTCGCCCTACCTGTGGCGGCAGTAGCTCAGTCTGCAGGGACTTAGGTTGGAAACCGGAAGGTTGCCGTTTCAAGTCCAGTTGTGGACCAAGTCTGGAAATTGGTCTGGTAGCTGGAGAGGTGCCAGTCCACTTCCTGAGCACTGCCAAAGTGCCCCTTGAGCAAGGCACCAAACCCCCCACCAGCTCAGGAGGGGCAGGAGGAGTTGCCCCCTCCATCAGTGTATGTCCATAGGATCCTGTTTGTGCATGTGTGTGTGTAGCATGTTCAGAGTGTACAACTGAATTTACCCTCGTGGGACTAATAAAGTGTTTGTCCTTCTTCTTCTCTTGGTAATGGTCTTGATTTTGGCTTGGTTCCTACATGCCTTGGTCATGTCTTGGTTTCTGGCATGTCTTGGTCTTGATTCTGTCTCTTTCCTCAAATGTTCTGGTCTTGTCTTGGTCTCTGCATGTCTTGGTCTACGTCTTGACTTGGTCACGCCCTGCCTTGGTCTTAATCCCTAAATGTCCTGGTCTTCTCTTTGTCCTGGGCATGCCTTCGTCTTGGTCTTGACTCAGTCTCGCCCTGCCTTGGTCTTGTTTCGGTCTCAGGCAGGCCAGCTCCACGACCACCTACAACTTAACAATCTCTACGACAAATTCCAGTCTGGCTTCCGCTCTGCCCACAGCACCGAAACAGCCCTGGTTAGGGTCACAAATGACCTGCTGATGGCAGCTGATGGCGGCTCTCCATCACTGCTTATCCTCCTTGATCTGACTGCAGCCTTCGATACCGTCGACCACAACACCATCGGACTCTCTGACATTGCCCTAAACTGGTTTCAGTCCTACCTATCTTCAAGGACTGAATACATTGAAATTGCAGACACCAGGTCCAGCACACACCCCGTCACCTGTGGGGTCCCCCAAGGATCAGTCCTAGGCCCTACCCTCTTCACCCTCTACCTGCTCCCCCTCGGTCACATCATCACCCGGCACGGAATATCATTCCACTGCTATGCTGACGACACCCAACTTTACATGAAAACCCGCACCACCTCCTCCACATCCTCACCACCTTCATCCACACTCACCACCTGCCTGGAGGAGATAAAGGCGTGGATGAGTCAAAATTTCCTCCAATTAAACAGTTCAAAAACCGAAGCCATCCTAGTCGGCACACCCCACCAAGTTCAGTCATCTCCCATAACTACCATATCCTTCTCTGGACAAGACATCCATCTCTCACCACATGTTACCAACCTAGGTGTAAAAATGGACCCTCTGCTCACCTTTGAATCACACGTAAAACACATATGCAAAACCTCATTCTTTCATCTCAAGAACATTGCAAAACTCCGCCCCTCACTCACCCCCCAAGACGCTGAGAAACTCATCCACGCCTTTGTCTCCTCCAGGCTCGATTACTGCAACGCACTTCTCATCGGGATCCCTGGCAAGAACATACAGAAACTCCAGTACATCCAGAACAGTGCTGCCAGGATCCTGATGAGAGTGCGGAAACACGAGCACATCACACCCATCCTGCATTCACTACACTGGCTTCCCGTCTCACCCAGGATCGAATACAAAATCCTTCTACTCACTCACCAATGCATATACGGCACTGCCCCTCCTTACCTTAAAGAACTGCTCACCCCACAAACCAGCACAAGACACCTCAGATCTGCCACTGCCAACTGCCTCCAAACCCCCAGGACTAAGCTCTGCACTATGGGGGACAGAGCCTTCTCCTCTGCTGCCCCACGGCTGTGGAACGCTCTTCCTGGCTACCTGAGAGCCCCACAGACACTGGACTCCTTTAAAAAGGACTTAAAAACATTCTTTTTTTTAAAAACCTTTTCTTAAACAAACAAACCCTGTCCTTTTAACCACTGCTTTTAGATCTTGTTGTTATGCTCAGGTTCTTAACTCTGCCTGATTTTAATTGTCTGACTGTCTGCTATTGTTTTTATTAGTTTTTATGGTACTTGTAGCACCTTGGGATTTTCTTTTAAATGTAAGGTGCGTTACAAATAAAATGTATTATTATTATTATTATTATTGGTCATGGTCTGGTTCTGTCTTTGGCATGTCTTGGTCATGGTCTTGATTTGGTGTTGGGAATGTCTTGGTCATGGTCTTGCCTTGCTCTCGCCCTGTCTGGGTCTTGGTCATGTTCTTGATTCGGTCTCCAGCATGTCTTGGTCATGGTATTGTCTTGGTCATGTCTAATTCTTGGTCATGATCTTGTGTCGGTCTCGTCCTGTCTTGGTCATGGTATTGTCTTCGTCTTGGTCATGTCTAATTCTTGGACATGGTCATGGTCATGGTCTTGTCTTGGTCTCGTCCTGTCTTGGTCTTAGTCATGGTCTTGATTCGGTCTCCGGCATGTCTTGGTCATGGTATTATCTTGGTCTTGGTCATGTCTAATTGTTGGACATGGTCATGGTCTTGTCTTGGTCTCGTCCTGTCTTGGTCTTGGTCATATCTAATTTTTGGTCATGACTCGGTCTTGATCCCTAATGTTTTTGTCTCACCCTGCCTTGTTCTTGGTCTTACCTCGGTCTCAATCCTTAAATGTCCTGGTCTTGGTCTTTGGCATGCCTTGGTCTCTGTTTTGGTCTCGACTCAGTCTCAGGCATGTGTTGGTCATGGTCTTGATTTTGCCTCGATCATTAAATGTCCTGGTTTTGTCTGGGTCTTGACTGCCCTGGTCTTGGTCTTGACTCAGTCTTGATCCCTAAATGTCTTGGTCACGGGCATGTCTTGGTCTTGACTCGGTCTTGATCCCTAAATATCTTGGTCACTGGCATGTCTTGGTCTTGACTCGGTCTTGGAGCAGTCTGGTCTCAGCTGTCTTGGTCTTGGTTGGTGTGGTCTTGACTACAGCACTACTGCAGAGTGTGTGTCACTGTTTCAGCTCTCTAGGTGAACCTCAGTCAGACCAGTTCAGCTGAGAAGGCCTCTCTAATCTCATCTCCAGTTTAGCTGAATATGTTGAGTGTGTTTCTGTGTGTGTGTTAACATGCCTGTAGACTCACGAGTGAAAACAAGTCGTGTGGTCGGTGGTTAAGTGTGATTCACTTCATGTTACTGTTGTTTCAGGACCAATCAGAGACCTCTGGCCTGAAGAGAGACAGAAAACGCACAAACATAGAAAACAAAAGAGAGAGAGAGAGAAGAGCAGGAGGACTGTCTGAGGAAGAAGACGAGGAGGGAGGCAAACATGGACACAGAAGGAGCGGGCACAAAGTAAAGGCATGTTTTTCCCAGTGTGAGAAACAGCATGAAAACAAAGAAAGATGAGAAGGAAACAGGAGGAGTGTGTGAAGTCTTCAGGGAGTGAACAGCGTAACCTCGGTCCTGTTCTGCAGGACACACACACACACATGCGCACACACACACACACGCACACACGCACACACACGCACACGCACACGCACACGCACACACACACACACACACACACACACACACACACATAAACACACCGTGGCGTGTTTCACTCTCCTTTCATTTTAATGCAGACCTCGGGGATGAATTATGATGGTGCAATCTGACTAAAACGTTAATGACAAACAACAGGAGGAACAATCGAGGAAAGCAATTGCTTTAATTGATGCAGCAGTGAGGCGGCGGGTCAGAGGGGGTTAAGTCTCCCAGAGAACGAGGTGGAGCACAGCTTTGGGACAGCTGCATGTTCACGTTCAATGCTGCTTTTAACTGCATGCAGAGAAGTGTCGTAACCATGCATTATGTTCATGTCCAGCAGAGGGCGACTGCACTGGCTGCAGAAGGAAGAATATTTCTAGCTGTCAGTTGATTTATTCCTGTTTTCATAAAGAGTGTAATGACTCAGTCTGTAGTTTAAAGTCTTCTTCAAAAGATCATGATGTTCATTTAGTCAATGATGGTCCATTTAGAATCACAGAGACCAGAGAGAGGGGGAGAAGACCCCTTTAAACCAAAACTTGGGATAGCTAACTATGCAATCTAAAGGTAGAGACGCTGACAAAATACTCCTTTTCATTTCTACCTCTTCATCAAACACAGTCACTCCTGAATGCAACAACAAGCATGCTAACTTTGAATCTTTAAAGCTGTAATATGTAGAATGTTTACAGTTAAATATCTAAATTCATTAAAAATGGACTAAGCCGATGTTAGATATGTTTTGTTGAGTACTTACATGGCCTCAAATATTTCCAACAGTTATCAAAGACAGAGAAATCCTTCATTTAAGGGTTGTAACGGGACGTGTCTTGTCATGGCGGCCGCCATGATAGAGCCGCCATGTTTATCATTGCCATGGAAACACCAGATGTCAGGTCAAAGACCGCTGCTTAACTGCCAATTCACATATAGTCCGTGCGCCACGCACTACAAGTACGATGCCACTATAGTCAATGTCAATGTCAATGTCAACTTTATTTATATAGCACATTTAAAACAGCCAATGGCCTACCAAAGTGCTTTACAGTAGTCAATCATTGTGTTCACATAGCGGCCGCCACGGTCCGTCTCCGGAGCGTGCCACCAGCGCCACTACGCTCTGCTGCGTTTCAAATACACTGCGAGTCTATTTACAGGCATCGAATGAACAACAAACCATCCTCAGAAAGACAAAGCAACATGTCGTTTGCAAGTTGTTCCTTTTAATTTTCTTTGATCTTGTAGTTCTCCTGAGATCTTGTAGTTCTCCTTTGATCTTGTAGTTCTCCTGTGATCTTGTAGTTCTCCTGTGATCTTGTAGTTCTCCTGTGATCTTGTAGTTCTCCTTTGATCTTGTAGTTCTCCTGTGATCTTGTAGTTCTCCTGTGATCTTGTAGTTCTCCTTTGATCTTGTAGTTCTCCTTTGATCTTGTAGTTCTCCTGTGATCTTGTAGTTCTCCTGAGATCTTGTAGTTCTCCTTTGATCTTGTAGTTCTCTTGTGATCTTGTAGTTCTCCTGTGATCTTGTAGTTCTCCTTTGATCTTGTAGTTCTCCTGTGATCATGTAGTTCTCTTTTGATCTTGTAGTTCTCCTGTGATCTTGTAGTTCTCTTTTGATCTTGTAGTTCTCCTGTGATCTTGTAGTTCTCCTGTGATCTTGTAGTTTCGTTCCGCTGTGCTCACGTTGCAGAAACGGATCCAGTGGGGATCGGCGCGCATCGTCCGACGGAGCAAAACCGTGGCGCTGACAGACCGCGCCGCACACAGAGTATGTGTGAAATGGGGGTAAGGAAGCGTGAGCTGCTACTGAAAGCTGCCGTACTGTTGCTGTATGTGCTGCTGTGATAAAAACGTCACGTCAACTATACTCAGATACATTAGCTCGTCGGTAAACATATTCTCTTCCTCAGGTCGGTTTTGCCCGGTCGTCTTGACTACAGTCAACTCGGAGGTCGTTTACATCGGGGGGGTATCAGAGAGAATCACTCCCATGATTCCCCGCCAGCCTCGACGTCATCTTTTGTTACTGTTTTAATTGAGAGCCCACTGGTGGTGGAATTTTTGCCATATAGACGCATTTTTTATTGTTCAGTATGTAAAGATTTAAATTATTGATTGATTGCCTGAAGCCTCAGATATGTTTTTTTAAAGTGTTATAAAAAACTTTCCTGTTTAATTAATGTATCTTACTTAACCAGCAGAACTTTTCAAACCCTTCAAATCATAATTTGATCATTTTTTATTTCAGGTTTTATAAAGTTCAGGTTCTTCCTGAAGAAGCAGCTCTGAGACGAGATTCTTCAACTGATGATTCTTACAACCGCTTTGAAAAGAATTCAGAAATATTTGATCATCTTTAGAAAAATAAATGTTCGTACAACTTCTGGGCATACAACGAGGGCAAATGATCGGAAAAAGCAACAAGGAAAACCTCGCAGCTCATTCAGAACGATGCAGAAACTTTTAAAAGCTTGCGACAACATGCTGCAGATTAAACATGTACATTAATGTCACGCAGCAAATGTTTGAACGACGCAAAACCAAAACACATTCAAAATATCTGCTTAAATGCTCCAGGCCTGTAGGGGGCGCTCAGTGAAACTGTCATTCATTGCAGTTGTTTCAGCTCTTGCAGCAGGTTTTTGTTTTTTGTAGAGTATTTCAGTCGTTGCGTCTGTTTTGGATCTTTGCATGTGCTTCTGTGTTTGCATCATTACTGACAGACGATCAGTGTCTTCAGTTAGCACGAGTCTCACCTGGCTGAATGATCTAAAGGTGTAAACAGGGCAGAGTCTAAACCCTAATAAACACGCCTCCTTCTGAACACTGCAGTCTAAAAGAGGCTCTCTGAGATCTTAATGCAGCAGAGATATACTTTCACTCCTCTGCAAAAGAATCTGAGTGTCGACCTGCTAATGTTTCTGCCCGGTTAACTCTGTGCTTTGACCTTTCGTAATGAGCTCATATCATAAGACGGCCTTTTCACACTTCTTGGACTGTTGACAGTTTTTTTGTTCTTAATGTTTTTTTCTGTTTGCTGCTCTCTAACATCCCTCCTCCTCCAGCTGTGCTGTCTTCCAGGAGCGAGGTGGAGGGAGAGGAGGAGAGGATGAAGGAGAGTGAAAGGAACTTGTGCTGCTGACGGTGCACATTCTGCCATGGTGGCACCCTGGCCGGCTGCATCCATCACACCCTGATGCTAATGGCTGTTACAGACCTGCACCTTCCCTGCCATGCCCAAATCACCCCCCTCCCTCCCCCCTCTTAGCCGGCATGGCAAAGGAGACTTGACACAGAAATGAGTTGAAACTAATGACTCTAATGAGTCTTGCTGCCCCCCTGCCAATGTCTGCCGTCATTACCCCTGCCCTGCCAGTGGGTCCAAATGGCTCTGTTTTTAGCCTGGCACACTGCTCCTCCCCTCCACGGAACAAAGACTGTGTGTGTGTGTGTGTGTGTGTGTGTGTGTGTGTGTTTGTGTGTGTGTGTGTGTGCGTGTGTTTGTGTGTGTGTGTGTGTGTGTGTGTGTGTGTGGGTGGGGGGGGGGCACAGAGGATGCTGCAGAGCGTGCAGTGAGTGGCACTGTGTCATGAAGGTGTGTGCAGACCTACAACAAAGGCTTCTGTCACTGTAAAGATTCTGCATAATTAATGTAAAGCAAGCAACAAATTCCTTTGGAGAAAAATGTTTTCCCCGATTATAAACACACAAAAACTAAAACAATGCACACAATTCAGAAAACTTGAAGCTGATGTATCAACAGCATGACTCCAAACCTCTGAGCACAGATCCAACGGTCTCATTCCGAATCACAGTTCAAATCTGTGAACAACAGTTTCCTCATTTAGCACGCTTCATTCACCGAGAAACACGAGCCTTCAAAATAAAACACCCTCATTACCAATGATTGTCACTTCAGTTGCTCCTGTGTCATGTGTCAGAGGATAAAGCAGGCCTCAGGTGACGCACAGGTGCAGAAGGATCTGTTGTCCGTCCAGCTGAAACACTTTTTTTGTATCGCTGCACTGATTTTCTTTATAGTAGATAACTGACTTTTGCTACACACTACGTCAGATAGGTAACATTTGAGTTGCACATACATGAAGACCTGTAAATGCTGACCTGACAGTTACATCAGTTTGCCGTGCAAAAAAAACTAAATTATTCAGGCTACTCCTGCAATGACACAACACCGTTTATTTTGTATGGGAAGACACCTAAACAATTGGGGGGGGGGGGGGGGGCTCTGGGGCAGCTTAGAGCTGTGCCCCTCCCGGACAGAGCAAACTGTGAGCCTACATCCTCAGGAAGACGTTCTGGGGTGGAGTGTTAAACTGAATCCATTTGGATTAGGCGAGACCAGCAGGTGAATCCGTGTCCAATAGACCCAGTCAGGGACTTCAGCAAGGTGATCTGGCACTACTACGACCAGACGTCCCTGACGCCCCGCCACCACCATCGCACTGTGCCGTCCCCACAACCACCGCCGTCCTCATTCATGCACCTCAGCAGCAAGGAAGTGTGGACAATAGGAACGCGAGGAATACAAAGGGGAAATCCTTCCTGCATATTATCCCAAATGCTCTTTTGTAAAGTGTCTCGAGATAACACTCAAGATTGATTCAGAGCGCTGTGACTCCGAACTTCCACCAGATACGTGTGCATTGCGTGTCCGCTCCGTTCCGTCACGGCTCCGTGCACCCTCGTCCGTCAACACCCACAGGCTGCGTTCTCCGTCCGCAGCACGGAGAGCACAGCCAGACAGCTGGAGTGCCGAGAAAAAGAAATTCCCGCGGTAATTCTACAGATTCACTTGCAACAGCGCGAGATGATACGATGTACATGGTATAAAACTCTATATAAACCTTATAAACACATAAACAAACACACATACAGTCGTTTTTCTGAACCGTCAAAACGGAGCGTTTTATTCTGAAAATAAACCGGATGTTTTAATGTTGTATCGGTGTCTGACTTCCCGTCCCGCTTGTTCTTTACTGTGCTGAATTGATGCGTCGTGCACTCCTTCAATAAACTCACCTTGTCTAAATAGATGAGATGAGAACGTCCGATTTTACACAACTTAAACCAAATAACATGAGGTTAGTGTTGCCACCTGTCGTTGCTGACGGGTAGGACAGGTGTGTGTGCTACATCGTAAAGCTTTATCCACTTGATGCAAGTGTGTGTGTTGCTCGTTGCACGTCGTCTCAAGCGTGCTGTCCTCTACACTCTGCTCTCTCATTCCTTCAGCAGGAATCTTGAACTGGATGACTTTCTATAGGGGCCTCCATACATACAGTACGTTTCTATATTTATACAAGTTTTGTGTGATCCCTGTGTGTACATGTGGGTGTGTGTTTTCATGTCTGTCGGAGCTCCAGATAAACATCCCCGGCCTCTACTCCATCCTCTTGGCAGCTTCGTCTCCTATTTGAACACAGCACAGTGATCTTCACCCAAAGACCGTAATCCCTGCCAAACACTCGCAGCACCGTCAGCGCTGGCACCGAGCCAGGGACCCGAGATGCCAGAGCCCCCCCCTCACTGTTCTGCCAAGGTCAAGTGTATTTAGCTCCACTTCTCAGCTCGTCGGGTGAGGAGCAGCGGTGGTACCAGGAGTGGGTTTGGTTGGAGGCCTGGAGGGGAAAACAAAGCAAGCATGAGAAAGAGAGCAGAAACGACAGAAGAGCGAGAAGTGAGAGAAAACACAGTGTCACAAAAACTGAAAAAACTGAGACTGTGGTCGAGTTCTCTGTCTCTTTGTTTTTGTCATTGATGAATAAACTTTCAGTTTAAGACAGCACAAAAATTCAAAATAAAAGCCTATTCTTATGTTCAAACGCAAAATAATGGAATTTCAAACATTCAAATTAAAAATGCGATCGTTTGACAGCCCGACTAAAAAGTTAACACATAGACTTGTTTGTCATCTGCATACTGCATGCTAACCTGACTGTTAGCATGTGTAACAGAGTTAGAATTAACCTCTATGTTGAATTTTTGCTAAATTGATGAGTCTGTCAAATTGATGTTACTTTATTGCCGCCTGGTGGTTTAATAGCGCAACTGTAGGACTAGCACCGTACATACCTCAGCAAAGGAAATCTCTCCTGAGCTGAAGGCGTGTGTGTGCGTGCGTGTTTATTTGTATGTGTGTGTAGTGCTAGAACCAACATGTCTTTGTTTCATGTTTTAAAACTGTTCCAGAAACTTTAAGTAACATGTATTTTGTCTATGAACCTGTTTAGAATTAACTGTGAAAGCTTAAGACACCTACGTGTAGAAATATATATTTATTTACGAGCTGCACTTTGTTTACATGCTGAGCTAATGCTAGTTAGCTTACCAGTTAGCTGCCTCCTCGTGGCCGTAATGCTAACGTTACAGACGGTGATCTTGTGTCCTTCAGTTGCATATCAGTACTGACTGTGCTGTTGATCCTCAGAAAGACAAAGCAACATGTTGTTTGCAGGTTTTTCTCTTAATTCTCGCGTGATCTTATAGTTCTCCTGTGATGTGTGCACAGCTGATCATGGCTGCACTCACGTTCCAGAAACGCAGTGTGCACGTAGTATGTGTGAATTGGGGGTAATACAGCCGCAGTGCATTGTGGGGCGGTTTAGTCTGACCAGTGTGCTCACGTTTCATACTTTTCCGGCCAATCTCGTAAACACCCTGGTATTTCTCATATACAGAAAATTGCATACTGTGATTTCTGATTAGACGACATACTCAACATGACGTCACGTTTAGTCTGAAAGCGAGCGGGATGGGTCCCAGTCGAGGGATGATGATGTGAAAGCTAAGATAAAAACTCTGACTCTGGATGTTACGTTCTCCGTCTTCACTCCAAACAGGGAAGCTGAGTAATTATGGCTCGAGTGTTAATCTGTGAAGAACGATCAAGGACACGTTCGCTTCAGAGTGATATTTTTAAATAACCAATAAAGCTGTAGATTGTATCCACAGCTTCTGCTCCGTGTTATTTCTGCGTGTTAAACACAACAGAAATACGTCCTCGGCAGGTAAACAGAAACATGAAATTATGATGGTTATTAAAAGTTTCTCTTTGGAGCACCGAGAAGCTGTTTTCTCTTCCTGTCGATCCAACATTTCTATGTTTAAATGTAATTTCTTCTTGAGATATTTTAGTTTTATGACCTTGTGTTCAGACGCGGTGCCAGGATTCAGTCTCTGGATGGGCCTGCGTCGTTTTATCTGCTCCCGTTAATATCAGAATTTAAAACGGTTTCTCCTTCTTATCGCCGACTTTAGTACAAATGTTTAAAGAAAGACCGAAAGAGCACGCCCCCCCCCGGGCGTTTTCAGGTGCCGCACGGTTGCAGGAACATAAAATGAAGATAAATCAATAAAGCGTGACACCCTGAAAATAACTTTACTGTTATTGAGAGCGAAAAAACACGTTTTGCCAGTAGCGTCCTCAGGTTAGGCGCTGGGCGGACCCAGGGTCATTCACATCAGGGGAGTGAGATTACCGCTGCAATCAATATGGCACTTATTACAGAGCTCCTCTCTGACTGGGTGAAGAGGACAGGTAACAGGGTGTTTATGCTGCGTTCATGTGCTGTCGGAGATATCGGAAAAAAAGCCCTCTGCATTAGACTGGAATGAATTCAGTTTGTAGTTAATGATCATCTATTCTATTGGTGTGTCATTGTGCGCTCTTCTTCTCCGCCCTTTAAAGCGTATCCGCTGGTAAAGGTAAAGAGACACCATATCCTGCGAGAAGCTTTTAAGAGACAGATCCTGTCCTCTTGTGTTCTGAACATTTCACACAATGATACTCTAACTCTGCACAGATGCAGAGATTAGGTTACAAAGTGCAGCTTTAATATGATCATGTGTCATATCGTGTTGAAGTAATGTCTGCTTCTAGTTTAAAAAGACGCCGTTAGCTGTGCGCTCAGCGTTCTTCAGCGTTCTCAGGACAGACGAGCATCTCTGACTGTGACCTCTTCTTCTGCTCTCTGCTTGCTTGCTGTTGCTACCAGAAGACGGCTTTACTGTTACCTGTGTCATTTTTTATTCTCTTGAAAAACAGCGAGTGCTATCAGCGGGTATTTGAACAGTCTTAGTTTGACACTCACAGCATGTTTAAGATGTGCTGCCCATAAAAACAGAAGCCAAAGTGCGAGTCGTTTTGAAACACATCTTTGTTTTGACAGTTAAATGTTGAACTTCTGAACTTTGTGAAGCAAAGTGTGAAGAAGAGACCTCACAGGATCGGTGCTCACAGTAAAAAGAGGCTTAAGAGGAGTTCACTCTCAACCCATCACACTCCTCTCTCTCTCTCTATCTGCTCTCCCCATCCTCTCGTCCCCCTGCCGATGGGACAGGTTATCCTGGTTCAGCAGGGCTCTCTCCCTTCAGCAGGTACGTCCTCTCTCCGCTGTGACCGGCATCTGGTCAGCCAAAGGTTGCCACCGTGGGCCCGGCCAGCAGCAGCAGTGACCGGGCCAATCCCTGCCAGAGCTCCCTTCAGTGGGCTGGCTCGGGGCCGGAAAGCCTGCTGCACGGAGATCTACCTGAAGACCACAATCTACCGTGTCCAAATCTACAAGAGCATCAAACGTACAAACAGTGAGGCGTCGAATCTTTCTATACTTTGATACCACGTGATACCACATTTACAACATTCATGTACTGAAATTTATAATTTAGACAGTGTGCAGGAGATTGGCAGCATTTTTTAGAAATTAAAAACAAGAAATGACAAAATATATGGTGTCTAGGACTTCTCTTTTAGTTGTTGCGGTATCAAACTGATGACGACCTTAAAGCGTCGCTCTGACTAACGCATGTCGATGCTACAGCTCAGACGAAAAAGAAGTTGCCCACCTGTGTAAAGTTTTGAAAACAAGAAATCAAATCTTAAACGGAATCCTGATGCTGACAGGAGGACAGTGGAGAGAAGCCAGTCCAGGCGTGATGAGGTCACATCGTCTCCTCCCCGTCAGAAGACATGCGGGTGAATCTGAACCAGCTGTGAAAGCCGAAGAGACGATTGACCCACACCAACATACACAGAGTTACAATAATCTAAACAAGATGTAACACACATGTGAATGACTCTCTTCACCACCGAGCTAATCTGGTGGTCAGACCTGAAAGAGATGATTTTCCCAACAATAAGATTTAAGTTTTATTGTAGGTTAGATTCAGAACGTTTAACTCCTTCCAGAATTTAAGGACTTTAAGACAGCTTGCATATCATTTATTTATGTTTTTATTGTCTGATAGGCTTACGCTTTTCAAAAATTGGCCTAAGGGGGAGCATGTACAAAGAAAATATAATGGGGCCTAAAATGGAGCCTTGAGGGATCCCACTGCCTAATGGGGCTTTGTGAAAATCAAGTCTCTGTTTATCATTTTAAACTGGTTTATGAATGGTTAATAATGATTGTCTACACTGAGACAGCCTTTGACAGATTCTAATGTTCAACAATTTTAGTTTCTCAAAAGCAGGGGGTCCCAACCACCGGGTCCTCGGACCGGTACCCGGTCTTGGGGTGTCCAACAGGAAGCAGACCAACTCCACGTCCACGGGTAAAAGCCAACACAAGGTTCACCCTCGTTTTAGAATGAGCTTTATCCGCGTGGTGTTTCACCTCACTGTGATTATATTTTCTCTTCTTTGTCGCAACGTCCACGTCCGTCTGGAGGAAACACACCAGCTCCGCCCAGAAACGTCCCGAGTCTACCAAAACAAAGCAGAACAGTAAAATCCAGTCAGAGGACAGGGTCTCTGCAGACACAGTCACCAGCACACATGTACGGAGGCCCAGAAGGGATGATGGAGCAGCTTAGGATAAGTCTGTATTTTATTTCAAAGGAAGAAGCTGCTGACTCTGCCTTTAAAACAAAATAAAGCTCTGCAGCTGACAGGATGTTAGAAACACGCTTGGCCTGTCACTCACACACATAATGCCACGCCATGACCACCGTGTCTTTGGAAAACAGGTTCAGGGCTCACTACCAATTTCCCCATCATCCGTGCGCCACGGCTTGTTCCGTCAGATGTTGCGCGCCCTGCCGAGCGCAGCTGTACTCAAATCACATAAGAACTACAAGATCACAGGAGAACTACAAGATCACGCGGGAATAAAGAGAAAAACGTGCAAACATGTAGCTTTGTCTTTCTGAGGATGATTTGTTGTTCATTCGGTGCCTGTTTTGACGTCATGTTGATAAAATGATGGAATATACGATCAGGAGTCTGTATGTTCTTTTATTTTGTAATTGACCGGACGCTCTGTGCGTTTCCTTGTCTGACTTCCTGTCCGGGTTGATCCTTACTATCTCAGCTTGACGCGTTGCTGCAGCAGGCTCCATCGTATATAGGCTTGGAGCGTATTTAGAACAGAGTAGAGCGGAGTGGCGCTGCTGGTGGACCGCCATTGTGGAAATTGGGAGTTACAGTTACATTTTGATACTCAGTTGTTTTCTACAGTAGTTGGGGTTGCATTAAGCTTGTACTGTACTTCGTATATCTTAACATGACATTAGAAGTGGTTTGCATTAAGGTGTGCCTACTTCCCAAAGGGGACAGTAAAGTGTATCATATCAGGAAGCATCACTGATGAATCCTTCTCACTCTCAGTTTGCTCACTTGTTCCTGCTCTGCTCGGATTATCTGAAATCATAACAGCCTGCATAAGTTACTGTGAGCTCTGTGTGCAGAGGTTAAACAGGAGCTTAAAGAGTGTAACGGGAGTGATGTTTGATGGAGAATCAAACCTTGATGATGATGGCTTTTCAACAGCCTCTCCACTGCAGAGTCATCCACACGACTCGTCTTCTGTTTGTGTGATTAGCTCAAAAAAATCATCATTTATTCCCTCACTCTTTACTAACGAAGTGCGGCGCCAGGCCCTTGACTAGACACTCTAAGAAATGAGTTGAGTGGAAGCACATGGCTTTCTTTTGATGTGCCGTTTTATATCTGAAGATGAAAGCGCTGGTGGCTGTCTGTCTGAATGACACGCCGTGTTATCTGCCACCACAGAGTCTGTATTAATTAGCAAACAAGCGCCCGAACATGTTCTGGATCTGAGGGTTAAATCAAAACGCTGACAAAGAGCAGATTAGAGAATCGGCCTAGAAAGCTCCAATCACAGCGCTGAGTTCAGCCCAGGCTCTTTCTAAAAATACTCACCTCCATCGTACACAGGCAGAAAAATATCCGCGGGTGTGTCGGTCGGAGGGAGACGCACACACTCCAGATTCCTCGTCGCGCCTGGTTTGGCTGCTCCGGAGCGTGTCTGGGCCCGGGGCCTTTCTGATAAGAGCACACCTGAGTTTTTAGAGGATCAGGTGTGACTAATCTGTTGCCACTCAGTGGACATCACGGCCCCGAGTGCTTTCTATTAATGAAAAGAGAGGCCAATGTGTTGTTTTCTATTTTAATGAGCAGCAAATGATTCACAAGCAGAGGATGAGGAAGGTAAAGAAGCTTCTTATGACTTGATAACTAAAGTAAATCAGGAGTGATGGCTCTTAAAACAGTTTCAGGGCTCAGAGATTAGTTCTCAGAAATCCTCTTTGTCTTGTTTCTAAAATCGTATCAGAATTATTTAGAGTCAGAACTTCACATGCAGCCATTTACTGTTTGGTTGTCCGACGCCAAGGTTTTAGAGCGCTTAACTCTTTGCTTCAATTTTAAATGATGTAATTTTCTAGGTTCATGTTCGTTCTAAGTCGGGAGTATCAGAGGAAAATGACCCAAGGACAGACACCGGAGCTGAATTTTAAATCATCATTGAATTTAAATGATAGAAGTTACAAATATGAATATGAATGCATATTCACTCGCCGCCACAGTTCAGGCCCTTAGAAACAGCCTCGGCTGAACTCGGTCGGCGACCTCTTCAGCTCCCTGTAGCAGTGGCGTGCTACACCTGTCACAGCCGTTTCTTTAATCATCCGAGTGTCCAGCTTCCATTGCTGACTGGCTTCTATTGTATTGGATTCTGTATTTTATTCTACTGTAGTGACCTCTCTCATCATTTCCTGGTTATTGATTGGTTCTTGGCATCCTGCCCCCAGTTAGGGATTGGCTGGTTCGTTTGTCAGTCAGTGTCTATCAAGTTATCCTCCGGAGGCTGTGCACTACAGAGTAAAAGCACACCATGCATTACAGGACAAATCCAAGTCAACATTCAACAAAATGCTAAAAATCAAATGTTAATGATAAAAACTCTAGAGCCCGACCGATTCCTCATCAAACCCATAATATCGGCTGATATTAGCATATCCAGTGACTATCGGCTAATTTATCTCTGATATGTGCATACCGCATTTCATTTGAGTTTCATTGTATTACACTAGCAGTTCTCTGTCTCCAGCAGAGGGCGCTATATGGATTACAACAAGCATCATCACTCTCAGAGTGTCGAGCGGTGATGCACGTACATGCTCAGTTACTTTCCAGCTGAGTGACCATCTCGTCTTCATTATGAATCTGGTGTTGTCAGACAGGCACAGAGTGTCGTCTGACCCGTCTCACATCCTCCACTCTGAGTACGAGCTTCTACCTTCTGACAGACGATACAGAGACCCCCGATGTAAACTGAACCGCTTTAAGAACTCTTTTGTTCCCACGTCGATGAAAAATCTGAATAATGTTTCGTAAGGCTGTGTGGGTTGTGCAATAGCGTCTTGGTGTGACTGTATGATTTTTATATTCTCTTACCTTTGTTAACTTGTCTCTCGTGCTGTGTTTCTGCAGATCTTGTGCAATATATGTTGTGTAGTTCTGTATTGGTATGTGCCTTTCTATTTACATGTGGATGTGTGGATTGTTTTTATTTATTGATTCGAGTGGAAGCAGCTGAATGTCTGGCATCACTTTAAGTCCAAGTCAGATTTCCCAAAGGGGACAGTAAAGTATATCGTATAGTATCGTAATCTTTTGTGTTTGATGGATCAATGCAATAATCTATCTCTACAGATCGAAGATGGATCTAAAGATATCGGCGGATATATCTTTATCGGCCCCAAAAATCCTGTTTTGGTCGTGTCCTAAAAACAAGCATTAAAACACTTAAAAAAAAATAGTCAGCAGTGATTTAAGCATGACAAGCGGAAGAAAACAAATCAGTTCAAACCAACCTGCAACCTCTGGTGTTGAAAAATAAAGTTGTAAATTCCTGCAGTTCCTCAAGTGTCCACTAGAGGCTGGCTGCAGAAGCACAGGAAGTCACATACACACCCATTCTAAAAAGCCTGTTTTTACAGCAGACATTAACATGTTTACAGCCTGGTTCAAAAAACCAAATAGGTCTGATTAGCTCATGTCTCGATCAGCACACACTGTACGGGGGGTGAATGTTTTGATGACTCATCAGTTTTGATTTGATGAAGGATAAGAGTTATTCACAATAAGGCGTGTAGCTGACCTGACTGGTGGGCGCGGTGTAACGGTTTGTCAGTGTTACACACACTGCGTTATGACAATGTGGGTTCCATAAGAAAGGTGTTTTTATTTACAGCATTCATAACTGCAAACACAACAGAAAGACAGTATTGTATGAGAACCGGCATATAGTGCTGCTTTGCAGACTGTCTGATGCGATACAACTGTGCTTACTTCCTGCAATATACTACTTTACAGTTACAAGTTACTCACTAAACAATGTAACTTTGCTATCAGTCTCCAAACGTAACAAATACTTGACAGCAGATATTAAATGTATAGTTTTGTCTCCACAAATAACTATTTCTGTAAACCAACAACACATATGACATCTTATCAACATTAAACCTGTGTACAAATAGTCATGCCTGCTAAACAGAGCTAGCGCGCTTCACGTGTCGAAAGAGGCTACCAATGCTAGCGCTAGTTAGCTTTCTCGTTATCAGACATAAACAACATTTGTTACATGCAAACATTACTAAACACATGAAGATGTACTTAAACTAAATCTATAGGCTGCTTATGCACGTATTTCTCACCTGCAAACACATCAGAAGGACAGTATTGTATGAGAACTGGCATATAGTGCTGCTTTGCAGACTGTCTGATGCGATACAACTGTGCTTACTTCCTGCAGTATACAGGGAACAGCGCCAGTTGTTGACATATCAATACTGCTACTGACACCTACTGGCTACAATGAATATTGCCCTGCAGGTACTTCAAGCCTAAGCAGGTGAATCTCTCCTATTTTAAGTCACACAAATCATCTAAATAAATGACATTTAACCAGAAAAATAATAGTGGGGGGGCACCAATGTAATAATATAACTGATAACCAATAATCACAGGCATAGTCTTAGCTACTAAAATAACCAGGGTGCCACATCAGGAGGCTTAAAACCCGCCTCAGCTCCAGCTCTCAGCCTGTCGTTAGGTTGACTGAAAGTTAGGCTGAGACAGCATTTCCAGCACGGAGGAACAGTGACATGACTCAGGCTTCGTCCAGTTCGTTACAGTCTATGGTTCAGTCACTGTGCTGCTGTGTGACGGAGACAGACAATGGTTCAGTCTGTGTTTCTGTGCAAGAAAGAAAATGACTAAAGATGAATTGATAATAATCTTTCTGTCAGAAGTTTAAATCAAATGAAAGAACTTTTAAAAACAAAAGTGATATCATAAACTCACACAGTCGGCTGTCATGTACAGGAGAAAGAGAGACGATCAGTTTGTGAAAGATTGCGCGAGACTTCAGGAGCGAGGTCGGGAATCATTTTAATAATACTAATAAACAGAAATGCATTTTATTTAACGACGCCTTTAAATGACACTCGAGGTCCTCTTACATCATAAAAAACAAAACATGCAATAAACAGCAAAGCAGCGATAATAAAACGTCAGCGCCAGCGACAATAAAACATGCAATAAAAAACACGGACCTCGGTTTGTTTGTGTGAGACGCAGGTTTAAGAAAAAAAGAGAGGGAGCAGTCCGGTTTAGATTCACCTCTCGTGTTGTCCTTCTTTGTTTTTACTGTAGAGAGGAGAATAAAAAGAAGGCAAGACGTGGACGTCATTTACAGCTTCCCTGGTCATGTAGTGACATCCTGCTGCTAAACATCGTGTCTGCAGATTTACTGCGTGTCTGCGTGTTTATGACATGTTTTACTCATCTTCTTGTTTTTGTTTCTTAGTTTTATTCGGTCAATTGTTTCCTCGTGTTTCTCTGTTTCCTATATTTTTATTTTGAAAATCCTGAGTTTAGTTTTCAGCGTTTCCTGTTTTATTTTGTAGTTTTATTTCACCCTGTGTGTCATGCCTCTTGTATTTTCCTGCCTCTTTGTGTCTCCCTCAAGCAGAAACCTCTGGTGTTGAAAAATGCCACTAGAGGCTGGCTGCAGAAGCACAGGAAGTCACACACACCCATTCAAAAAAAATTAAGCAGCAGAAATTAACATGTTTACAGCCTGGTTCAAAAAAGTGTTTGTGTGGAGGGAGCGTTGTATGAGGCAGCAGTGACCTCCGTCGTCCAATCAGGCGTCTCTACTCGTCAACATAGTGGGAGAGTAACTGTGGCCGTTTCTCAATATGCGTTCTTGTCTGTTCTTGTGTTATTGCGTACCCGTGAAACGTCATCTTTAGCGGTCGAGTTAATGTCCCAATACACAAGATCGCATTTTGCCAAGAACGGTTAAAATTCCCGGAAGTGTTCTTGACACACCCATTTTATCAGGGATGCATCCGTTGCTGACTTGTGTGAACTTCTCATAGACTGTAAATAATACTGGACGAACCCTGAGTGACGTATCCCGTCTGTGACGGAGGCTTAAAAAGAGTCCAATCGACGGGCGCTTCCATATTGGAATTGTTGTCTCAACCTAACTTGGATCAAAGCGGGATCAACCTAACGACAGCGTTAAGGCGGGACTAAAGTCCGCCGATGCTTGACCAGCTCGACGCTAGCTAGCAGTCCACTTCACAACAAAGCTAACGTGTGCTTTACATCACCCCCTACGGCTTTCCTGCTCCCACTCGTCCAGAGATAACTCTATAAACAGTAAGTTAACATTTAACTTTTCTATAACACAGTTACAACGAATTATCTTCAACCCAAATATATCATTTAAGTATTAAAACTACACTTTTTTAAATATATAATTATGGTCATTAGTTATTTGTCACAGCAGTTAGTAGACCGGGTTAGCAGAGCAATACATTAGCATCGTTTTAACATACAATTTAAGAACCACTTTGAGGCTGATCTTTACAGATAAATTCTCCTATTGTGTTACAAATCATTGCTTGGGTGTAATTACATATTAAAGGATAAGAAGTCCGTTTTAAAACGATAAAAGAGCTTTGTTGTTGTTGTTAAACTACTGTTAGACCATAGACTGTAAATAAATGAGAGACATCCAGAAGAAATCAATATTACAATGCATACAGTTCATGGTTGTTACTGTTCTGACAAAAAGAGGAATGTCTGTGACTTATATTTACTGATAGCGATGTGGGTGAACATGACACTTGAAAAACAAATGCTTTATATTTATCATAAGATATTTATTTTCTATAGAGCCCTGAAGTCATGGAGTCTGTGGCCAGTGATGACGAAGTGTCAGCTGCACACCCCAAAAACTGTAGGTATTAGAAATGTATCTCAAGTCTGGCATCTATTATTATGAGTTGTGGCTACCTTGTTCAATATTATCCCTGCAGATGTGGCTAATAACAAAACACACCCTGAGCTGTCACGTGTAGTGAACTGTACATGTTGCCTTATCTGAGGCATTCATTGAACATGTTTGTTTTTCTTCTATAGACAGTGTGGATTATTGGTGACAGCTATGTCCGTCCATGTGCCCAGAGAGCTGCAGAGACAGAAGAAGAAACCTAGGCCTCAACAACATCTGCATTTGTTGGTTCGGCTGGGGTGGACTTCGGTTGAAAGGCCTGCTTCCCTTCTTTAACAACTCGCTGCGAGGCAGGTCTCCCCCGGATGGCCTGAGAGATGTAACCCACTTGTTCCTGCATCGATGGCGGTCTCCATGTTGGAAGTGCTCTCACCATAACTTTCAGTCAACCTAACGACAGGCTGAAAGCTGGAGCTGAGGCGGGTTTTAAGCCTCCTGACAAACCGTTACATCGAGCCCCTTAGTGTGAATAACAATTATCCTTCATCAAATGGATTTTTGTACCAAGCCGTAAACATGTTAACTTCTGGTGTAAAAACAGGCTTTTTTGAATGTGGTTTTTCAGATTAAATAAATATTTAAATGCACTCCTTTGTTTCTACTTCTGAGTATACATTTTAGATTTGAAATGACTAAAATGTGCATTAATGCTCAACTCAATAGCTAAGTTTTTACTTTGACACAACTTTTGACCAAATACTAATGCAGTTCATTTCTGAAAATGGGATGGAACAGAGTCATTGCAAGAATATGCCCTTAGACACAGCCCCATTCTTAAATCAAGATACATACAGAGTAAATACAATCAATAACTTGTGAATAAAAACACAGTTATAAATGTCTTCCCAGATCAATATCACATCATATCAGCTTTCTCCCATCTAAACCAGACAAAGGGTTTAAACATGTGAAGAAAAGGGTATGACTGCAAGTTGTTTGATGGAGATTTATTTTTATTGAACAGCTTCTTACACCACAATTGTTGTCAAGATGCAAACCCTCCTTCTCCTGAAGCTTGTGGAGCTCCTAGATGTACGGCCATCTCATCTGCTGGCCATCTTCTCTCAGCAGAACTTCCACTGATGAACAGACTGAAGAAGCTTGAGCATGTGACATGGATCCAGGAGAGACTTTTAGTGCAGGGTCTCCAGGATGACAAAAAAGACAGAAAATAGCAGTTATCCATTAAATCCATGTGTGTGCATTTTCTGTTTTCATCTGTGTGTAAGAGTGCATTTATAAATTCAACCGTGTACTACCCAGACAACAAAGGTATGAAGGTAATCAACATGGAAATGATTCTTTCTATTCTAAGAGAAACCTTATTGTAATCAATCTACTGTCAGCTCTCTCACTCACTTGCAGAATGATATTCCACATACAGCCACAGATTTAGTGTAAGGAAACATGAAGGCATTTATTTGGTATAGCACTTCATCTTAACATGAAATAAATACTTCAATGATTTAAAGATAGATAGATACTTTATTGATCCCGAGGGAAATTCAAGCTAATATAATAACCGGTCCCAACTCTCTGTGAGCATCACAGTCTGTGGTGAACCATCGTGTTGGGCCTTTAGTTTATAACATCACACAAACTCTTTCTTTTCAACATCTAAACAACTCAAATTCTAACATTTCGGACTTAGTTTAACCCTCCAGTTTATTAGTGCTGGATAGCTATGTTGCTATTAGCATCTGTGTCTCTTGATCGGCTAAAGTTAAACCATTGACCGTAAATAATGGGCTACACTGAGGCCAGTCTACATAGATACCGACACCTCCCGATGAGTATGCAGTACATTTAACAATATCACTATATCATTCATATTTACAGTCTATGTATATCACCAAGCTAACGCTAAACAAGCTAGGACCGCAAAAATAGACACCGCAATATTTACAGTCTATGATACCGACACGAGTATGCAGTTAATATAAAACTACTTTATCACTTACCGTAAAATACTGAAGCATCACAGTCTTGGATGGTCTGTTAATCCAATTAATCGCACAGCAAGCCATATTTGTTGCTGACAAACACTCCACACAAAGAAAAAAAGTCCGACGGACCAAGCTAGTGCTGCTAGCCTCCTGCTGTGAACTGCTTCTGACCTGAGACAGCTCAGCACGCTGCAGCTGTCAATCAAATCTCCACAACCCTTATATGGGCATGACCGTTTTCCTTAATAACAAAAAATCAGAGGAGTTAGAAAAAAATTCACCCCCCCCACAGTGGGAGCACATGATGCCACTAACTTATCAGATGTATTTCGTTTTTTGTACCAGGCTGTAAACGGGTTAATTTGTGTAGTGAAAACGGCCTTTTTTGGCTGGGGGCTTATGGAACTTCCGGTGCTTCTGGAGCCAGCCTCAAGCGGACACTCCATGAACTGCAGTTTTTTGTACTTCCGCATTGGCTTCATTTTTTTGGAACGGAGGTTGCCGCTTGGAACTTCTCAGCACAGATATCCCAGCATTCATTTCGGCATCCAAGCCGAGATCCGGGATCAGAGGAGCAGGCAAGAACGGTAAGAGATTAATGTTTTTCATCAATTATTTCAACACTAAATTCAATTCTAAGAATATTTAAGACGGGAAATCAATGCTTTAGAATCTGAAAATTAACAGTTTTACGAAAGTAAACGCCGATTCGGAAATTTGCTCCGACGTTTTCGGAGTTCAGAGGCTCCATAAGATACAGCGGGGACAGCTAGCGAGCAAGGCCGTCATTCACGTCTCCTCTGGCCGCACAGTCACACAGACAACTGCGGTCAGAGGATCCACTGCAGCACCTAAAGGAGGAGAGAAGCTCCGACCACAAGTGTTTGATATTTCAATTAAAAGTTGTGTTCCTCTGTTATTGAGTCATTACATTACGGTTATTATTTGCATTACTTATTAAATGTATCGACAAATCAATTGTATGCTCCGGCATTTTCGAGGCTATTCTCATCTCCCAACTGTCCCAACTGTCACACAGATCAACTACAGAGAAGCTATGGCCGAGGAAAGTCAGACCCAACATTGTAAGATATTGTTATTCATTTCCCCAACCCCTATTGTTTGTTTTGACATACTCGACAATCTCTCGACAGTCTTAATGTTTCACTCCTAAAACAGGGACATCGGATGAAATACGAGCCCTGATTGACTGGCGTGCCGGAAACGACAGCCTTTTTACGGGCAGGAGGAATTCCTCCCGGAATGCATGGGAGTGAGTATATTTTATTCTATTTGGATGCCAGGGGTTCATTTTGTGTGTATCTATCTAGATTGAAATGATGTTAACCTTTATAACTTTTGGTGAATTATCAAAGAAGTACATGTGTCAAAGTTATACTAACACTTCTGGCGTTTATGCCCCTGAATCGTCAGGTTGCTACTGTTTTTGTGTTTTGTATTTTTTTTAATCTATTTTTCTTGTCTAGTGTGTTTGTCAACAACTCCGGCCTGGCTGTTACAGCCAAACAGGCCATGAAAAAATGGAATAACCTTAAGGAGAAGTACAAGGTGACCTACCAATGTGCCTGTAGTTTAGTTACTTTGAAACCCTTTACTCTGTAACAAATTGAGCAATATTTTTCATATGGTGCTCTCACTAATAAGTATTTTTTTTAGGAGCTTAGGGATCCACCTACAGGGAAAGGGGTGGAGGCGGGTGGGGTGACTGCTGCCACCTGGCAGTGGTATGGCTTGATGGATGCTGCACTCCAGGGGCAGCACTCCATCTCTCCGCCCCTGGTTGTTAGCTAACCTGACGGCCACTGCAGGTGGTACAGTCACCTCCCCAACCTCTGCCCCACCTGAAAGGTCCCACCACCGTCCAGCTAAGCGAGCCAGGGTCCATCAGGACATATTCGATTTAATGAAGGAGCAGGCAGAGAGGGAAGAGGAGAGGGAACGACAGGCAGTGGAGAGGGAAGAGGCCAGGGAGAGAGCAGCGACAGAGAGGGCCGAGAGATATTTGTCTCTCTTTGAAAAATTAATAAATAAATTTTAATTATTTATTTATTCTAAATCTGTTTGTGAGGTGGATATAAAGTATACATAGAAAATGAAAGCCATATGTTATGGCATTCCTCTTTGTTTCTTCAATAGAAGGTGATGAAGGCATTTTTCTGTTTAAAAAAGAAACATTTAATTACATTATATACAATCATTTAAAATATTCATTTACGAAAAAAGACAAATTAAAACAAACAATTTCATAGTACAATAATAACTGATTGATTTTTTTTTTTTTTACATTTTAGTTATAATCATGCTCCATCAGACATGCTGCCAGTTCATGAGGTGCAGACACCTGTGCAGCGAGTTGGCCACGGAGGTTGTTCCCTGACCGCTCTTGATTTTCCTCTGGAACATTCGCCTGAACATCCTCTTCCAGCTCAAGCTGTTCATCCTCCTCCATGATGTCCCCTACTGACAGACAGAGGTTGTGGAGGATGCAGCATGCCGCAATTACTTTTGGCGCAAACAGTGGCCGAATCTCCAAAGCCCTAAGAAAAATTGAGCGCCAGCGAGTCTTCAGCATGCCGAAGGCACGCTCCACAACGTTCCTGGCCATCGCATGGTGCTTGTTGAAGCGTGCTACAACTCGACCTGATGAGTGAAATACAGGTACCATTAAATAAATGCAGTGTTTCTGATGCAGAGTAATATGCATTATATATCTATATATAATAGTCAATGTATTCTCACCTAAAGGCTGGCGGTATGGTGTCATTATGGAAACTGGGAGCCTCAGGCACGGGTACCCTCCATCCCCAAGGAGGAAGTAGCCAGCAGGCGGATAAAGTGACTCCTTATACATTGGAGATCGTCTAAGGACAAGTGCGTCATGGACTGACCCAGTGTTTCCAATATAAATGTCCAAAAACTTCCCCTTACTGTCACACACCCCCTGCAGTACAATAGAAGGAAACAGCTTCCGGTTGAAATAACTTTTTTTTTGTTCTGCAGGTGGGACGATTCTGATGTGGCACCCATCAATCGCACCTGCAACAAATCGAAATGCCTGATGACCAGCCAGGTGGGCAAATCCTGTCCCCACGACCTCCATCTCCTCAGGCCTGGGGAAATGAATGTTCCGGTGGAGGATGGTCATCATCACCCCCACTATAGCATGCACTATTCTGCACACGCTGGCTCTCGGCACAGCGAAGATGTCTGCCGTCACTCTATAAGAGGTGCCACATGCCAGCCAGAACAGACAGACAGCCACCTCTATTTCGTGGCTCCATCCATGAGCCTTTTCTCTGGGCAACATGCGGACTAGGACATTCACTGTGTCCCTCGAGAGCCTAAAGGCTGGGCGTGTGTCAGCCTCACCCAAGAAAAGGCAGAGGATTGGCACGTGCCTGTTTAATTGGGCATACCTCTGAACTGGAGACGGATCCTGTGTAAAAAAAATATGTATATAATAAATATAAATATATAATTCTGACAATTTGTTTTTCATTAATGTTCCTTCCATTTTAAGTCTATTAATTTTACCCTGGTTGTTGATTTTTTTATTTAAAATGGGAAGAGATATGTGAAGTGTGAAATCAATGTTGTCCTGATACATTTGGAGGTTAAGAAATCTGAATCTCAAGCTGTCCCAATGACTTTAGATATTACTAAATGGATATTACCATTGCCTCATCAGGCAAATTTGTTACCCCGGTGTTAATTGTTTAAATCTTGGCTATCTACTGTACTGTATATTGTACAAACATTGAATTGTATAACCGAAACGTTGCTTAAGCTAATCTTAAAATAACGTACATTGCTCAGGATAAACGTTAGGATAGCTTGGTTACGTGTTCTCCTCCTCCTCCTCATCCTCGCTCGTCTCTCACGGATCCTCCTCCTCAGCTCGACAGCCTCCTCCTCCGCCTCTCGGTAAAGCATACCGATCGTAGCTGCCATCAACGCCCGGTTCATCTTTTTCCTCTAATTTATTTATTTATTTACTACTCTTTACTACTCTTGCTCTTGTAACTACCACCAACCGTTAAACCCCACAAATTAAAAAGGACGGTTGGCTTCTTATATATAGCAGACAAACCAGCTCGTGAGGATGATACCATAAAGGGAAAAAAAGACAAACGTTAAATCAGTATTGAGGGACTTTTTATTATTTTAAATATTTTTTTAAATAGACATTTCAATGTTGGTGTACATCAGCGATCGGATGCGCTTATTGTTGAGTAGTTTACATCCAACAGGCTACGCTTTTGGTACGCCCCAGAATGCTTTGCTCTGCTGAGGGGGGTTACGCAATACCCGGAAGAACGCATCGTCCGTCCCAAAACATCAGCTGTGTTTTTGTGAACTCGTGAACCTGCAAGAAAGCTCTTTGAAGAACAACTCCCAAGAACAACTCCACGAGAACGCAAGTCCGTTCTTATGCGTTCTCGGTATTGAGAAACGGCCTGTGTCTGTATGTGTGAGCATGTAAAAATTCCAGTTAGCAACGTTAGCACCATCACTAGTTTGGTTATGTACGCCACCGCTCTAATCTCATATAAACAAAAGTGACAGCGTCGCACAATGACTTCACACGCAGGAGAAACCGGCGCACGTAGCGTGACATTACAAGAACAAAACTGTGTTTTCCCCGTCTACACATAAACACCTTAAACAGAGTTTCTGAACATCTTCACCCTGGAAGGAGTTTTACTAACGGAGAGTTTACAGAGACCTAAATCGCAGTTTGCGTACGAAAGGCCAAAACGCTCAGAAAAAGCTATGTATTCAAACATACACGCCTACACAGTGTTGCCACGACAACTTTTGTATTTGTACCATCATTTTGCCCTCTGTACAATCAATAACTGCAGAAAAGGCTGAATGTGCGATCATTTTGCCATTTCAATTGCTTCCACATTTGAGAGCAACCAATCACATCTTCTTGTTGCTGATTGCTCGAAGTCGAATGTATTTCACGTTTTAACTGAAGCTGCAGTGGAAATAAGCAGCTGTAATAAAGTTTCTAAAGCAAATGAATAAACGACTACAGTTAAAAAATAGAGGGTTTGGCTCCCTGAACTGTTTCCACTTCAGACTTTGTGCAGAGTTTTCTGAACAGTCGGAGCTTTGTATGAAATAAACTGTTGACAACAATCTCAGTCCTAAATGCACTCCATAGAAAATCTGATTTATCACAAATGTATACTTCTTTTCTTGACATTAAAGTTGGCTGTGATCCACACACTGAAGATTTCACAGACCTGCTGAAACGTGTCATTCTTCCTCTCGCTGTTCCAACACTGTTAGTCGTGTGTGTGCATTCGTGTGCACTCACATCTCTGCATGTTTATCTGAAGTGACCCCGTTACTGAATGCTTGAATGGATCCTTTTCTCCATGAGAGCAGTGATTTTGAATTCTCAGCCGCAGCACAGTCAGAGCTCAAGGCTGTTTTTCCATCGACTCACCTAAAAGGACTCATTTCACCTGACACGTACGCTCAGCAGGTCACACACAATCACTGTTTCCTCCTCCTGTCCTCTCACATCTCCCCCCCCCGACTCGGATCAGATAAAAGTTTAACGTCTCCTTTTTAGCATCAATAAATCATTGCCGTGTTCAATCTGAAACATTAGTATAACAAGAGTAAACAGAGGCAGTGCTTAGCAGAGCGGCGGCCCCTCATGGCCCCCGTCCTGTCAGAATGTATTCTTCTTCACTTTGATTAATCTGTAGCTCCACCAAACAAAAAGAGAGAAACGCTGGGAAACAGAGTCTGACTGACACCTGTGTGCACGGCTGTAGCTTCCAATGAGGACACCAGCATCTCGACTGCAGCGCGGCCGTGCTCGGGATGTTAGAGGCACCGAGGTCAGAGTTCAAATATGTGTTTTCTCTTCATACAAAGAAGTGAATTAATGTCTTATTGGCTTATTTCACATGTAAATACTCAAAGTGAAAGCAGAGGAAGTCCGGCTTCGTAACCTTGGCAGATTTCTGTTTATAAAAATATGTACGGCTGTAGATTAAAAGCCACCCTTCCCGTAACACCACAAACTGAAGGTTATCGCTTCAATACGACCAACAGGAGACGAAAAAAGTGAACACTGACAGAGAAGTCTTCAAAACTAAAGATGGCACATGAAGTTAACGCGTAACAGAACGTGGTTAGGAGATACGATGGAGTTTAAAGATGGTGAATGGACAAAATAATTAGCTGTTAACCACTAGAGATAAATATCTCAAGAAAAAATATTTATTATTTATAAAGATGGACGTCTTGAATGCAAGGATAATTCTGGTATGGAAAAATGAAGCCAATGTTCGTTCATTTATACCGCAGAAATAAACTAAATTATACTTCATTGGAGATATCTACAGAATACTGGGAGTTGACTGACAGGTTGGCGCATTGTCTATTTGTCAGGAGGCTTAAGCCCCGCCTCTTTATCTATTTCTAGATCCAAAATGGCGACTGTTAATGTTTGGCTTCAAATCGCCTCTTCAAAAACCAATGGCTGATGTCACCTAGACTATGTCCATGTTTTATACAGACTGTGGTGGGTTCAGTCTGCTAAAAGGTCAAAGGTTGCTGAGGTGGGTTAAGTCCACAGCAGAACAGACTCTCTCGTGTCAGTTTGAAGCAGACACTCATTATGGAAAGTTCAAAGACTCTTGTGTTTGTGTTCGTTACGTTTCCTCTACTTTAATAATCTGATGCACACAGCAACGCAGGAGCCTCATTGGTCAATCAAGGTGTGACATCCTTGGCTTTTAGCATCGAATAACTGAGATTAAGAAGACGAAGAATGACAGATTCCTCTCCTCTTGAAACAGGAAGCTTGAAGACACCGTGACAACACTGAATGCTAATCCTGGAGATAACTGCTAACATGCTATTTCCACTCAGCTAGTAAAGTAATAATAAAGCCAAGCTAGCTCTCTGTTAGCTAGCTCTCTGTTAGCAAGCTGGTCGGGCTGAGAGGACATTAATCTAAGTGTAAAAGGACATCTCGTTTCTTCAGGCTGTGTCTCCGTCGTGGAGCCGTTTCTATTCCTGCAGACTCTGACGGCTCGTATATAAAACGGCAGATCTAATAGCTTCCTCCATGCTGGACTCGGCCTCTCGGCTCCCTCAAAGGTCAGCACTGTCAGGATGGTTTGCAAACGGCCAGAGGCTCTGCTGCTTGACACCAAAGCTGTGTGCAGATTTACTTTGTCACCAATTTCAGCGAGCACGGAGACGCCTTTACAGCGCTCTGATTTATTGTAGGTCAGAGGCCTTGTTCTTATATAAGCTGGAGTGATGGCAGAGGGTTAGCCTGCTGATATTCTTAAACTGAAATGATTTGAGACTCCATAATATACACTTACAGTCACGGTAAAACAAACAGGAAAGCGAAACAGTGAATTGGTGGAAAGGCAGGATGTGGATCATCTGTGAGGGAGATCAAATTAATTAAAAAAACAACATTTTATATTAAAATTAGAACATTTTTATTTCAAAGCACAGAATCAGAGGTTTACTGCGTCTTGTTTGTGGCAGTCCCTAGTTCATCACGGTTAATTAAGGTCTGTAATTAGTGCATTATTTATTTTTAAACTTGATTAATCTCATGATATTTTGTCCCTTTAAGTCACATACACACCCATTCTAAAAAGCCTGTTTTTACAGCAGACATTAACATGTTTACAGCCTGGTTCAAAAAAACAAATAGGTCTGATTAGCTCATGTCTCGATCGGCACACACTGTACGGGGGGTGAATGTTTTGATGACTCATCAGTTTTGATTTGATGAAGGATAAGAGTTATTCACAATAAGGCGTGTAGCTGAGCTGATTGACAGGTGGGCGCGGTGTAACGGTTTGTCAGGAGGCTTAAAACCCGCCTCAGCTCCAGCTCTCAGCCTCTATCACCCAAAAGGAGGCCACTTTATGGCCTCGTCCTTTAAACCTGAGGGAAGTCAAATGAAGCTGTGTGCGTCTCAGTCTTCTCTGCTCTCTAATAGGCAGTGAGGATCAGCCTTTAATCAGTACAGCACACAGCTAAATGAAGCTGTTCAGGCTTGTGGAGCGTGTGTGTTAAAGAAAGAGAGAGCGAGAGAGGGCTCGACAACTAGTAAAGATCCTTTTAGCAGTCCGCCTCACCTCAGCCTTAAACGCTCCTCATTACAACACTGTCTCCTAACAAGTCGTTGTTCCCCCGGCCTGCCACTGCCTGGCTGGTTTTAATGGTTCGCTTTCTGGACTCTATCCTCGTCCTGTAATTGAGGCAGAGTCTGTTAAAGATCTCCTCTGGAGGCAGAGCTTGTTTAAAAGGCTCCTAAACGAAGAGATTCATCAGAGTTTTACAGCAGATTGGAGGGTCGGCTAATCAAGCACGCACCCGCCGGCTCCAGAGAGAAAACAGAGAGAGCGTGTTTGGTCCTGAGGGTGGAGGAGGGCGGAGAAGGACTTCGATATATTATCTAGGACATAAAAAGTTAAAGTCACACATTTAGGAGAGGATCTAATTATTTCAGACGGAGTGACCTACTTTGGGATAACCACAGAACTTCCTTTGTGGAACAAAACCATCTCGTGTTTGATTTTTGTCCATGAACTAAAGCCCAACTAAAAGATTTTTAAATCTTTCACGATGTTTAAAACACACATGACGACCAATAAGCACAGATTAACAGTTCAGTTCTTATAGTGTGACGACCAACTCAGCATGACACACACTGACATTAATTCACCAACAACCGTGTCTCCCCTCTCTCAGAGCTCGTCATATCACGCCGTGAAACTCCACTGAAGAGTAAACAAACATGACGGTCAAGCTAAATGTGGCTAGCTGTTAGCTACCTGTGGTTTGTTTTACAGACACATTGCGTCTCCATTTCTGACGTCCATCTAACTTTATGCTTTGTGTTTGCTGTCTTCGCCATGGGGATGTTTGTTGTGCTTCCTGCTACAGTCAGCTTGTGTCCTGATTGGCTATTGTTCCGTTCCACGTGACAATCCATGGAGGTTAAAATGGAGGATAAAATCACTCTGAACACGCCTCACACAGCAAGAGATAATCTGGTCTTTGCTGACTTCGGTCCTAAGGAGGGAATCGGGGACCAAAACCGGCCTGATTATCTTGACGTGTGTACCCCGCTTTAGGTAGCGATTGCTTCAGAATGATGGTTGGTGACGAGTGCGGCTAGATGTCAATCCACTGACTAGTTTACATCATAGAGTGTGAAAGCATTCACCCATCTGTAGCAGTAAAGATCAGAGTGAGTCCGCCTGCTGAGCTCTGGCTACAACCTCTATGAAGCGGTTAATAGCCAGGTTCTAAGTTATGAACCTCTCAAGAAGTTAAAGATTAAAAATAAAGAATTCATTCATCAACTAAAGCAGCATCTTATCTGTATGACTCAATTTAGCACCAGGATGAAGAACTTAAAGACAAATCAAACAAGGTCCATTAAATCCGCTCTAATTTCTCCTGTTCTTAGTCTGAGGTTTCATGTTCTCAGACTGGCTCGTGTGTCAGCTTCAGATGGCTATTGCTCATTTTCTGTGCTGCTCTTTTCATTTGCAGGGCCTACTCTCAGCGCTCAGTCAACATAGCCGAGGGAAACGAGGCAGATTGATAACTTTCGATAGCCACAAATGGAATGCAAATGGCCTCTGAAATCATATTAAAGTCCCTGACGGGTGTGAGTGATGCCAAAAAACAAGAGCTTGATTTGCCTGTCACGGTGTCACCTTCGGGCCTTTTTCACTTCCCATATTAACGGGGAACAGACGTATATAAAGGATGACAGGGAGGGCTGGAGGAATGGAGGCAAGGAGAAAAATCCATGAGGGGAAAAGGGAGAAAAACGGAGCGGCAGTGGATGAACACTGATTGATAATGAAAACTCAAATGGAGAGACGGTGAGGGCAGAGACAAGAGCAGTTACAAAGGTTTAACATGTCATGCTAACAAGTGGAAGAGGAGCTCTGGAGGAAGAGAAAGCACTGCTGTTCCCACTCAGGACGGACTTCATTAGCTCATATTCCCCTCCTTACCCTTCGCGGCACGCTAGCCTGGAACCGACAGCTTTTTCCCAAACCGCTCCTCCTCTCAGAGAGACTGAGCCCAGCAGAGCCTGAGGTGCAATCAGAGAGGGAGAGGGGTCTAATTTAGGTCAAGGCTGACAGTACCTCTCCAACACTGAGACGCGAGGGGAGGGAGGACCTGGATTACAGTCAGAGCGCTTTGTCTGGACTCCTTCATGCTCCTTGAATCACCTTGCAGTGAGCCGCTGAGGCGGCTCTGAATCACTGCAGCTCACTCCATTTGACTCACAAATCAAACAGGCTCAGCTTTGTTTGCTTTTAGTCAACTTTCCTCTTTGATACAGACGGAGGAGCTCTGCGGCCACGTCCAGCCCGTGGCCAAAATCAAACAACAAGAAGAACTCTGACACCAAGCTTTTTAAAACGCCACAGTTCACTGCTCTGTCTCCGCTCACTGTGCAGACTGGAATAATCAAACAGTGGATCATGATTAGGATAAAGATAAACTTTATTGATCTCCCATTGGAGGAAATGTTGTTGTTACAACAGCTCAAAAAACAGGAGAATAATTAGCAAAAATATCAAAATTTAAAAAACAAACATATTTACATCAGTTAAATAAAGCAAGAAAAAAACAATAGAGAATAAATTATTCTAGGCATATACTATCTACACTTCCTCTTGTGGAAAGACAGAGGACAGTTCTTATTAAAAACACGTGTAGAATTACTGATAGTGATGAAACATTATTAAAATAAAATAAAAAGTCAATACATTAGTGCTGAAAACTGCAGTTCCTCATGAGTCCACTAGAGGCTGTCTGCAAAAGAAATAATCCCCTTTAAAGGGGTTATATTATGCCCTTTTTGGGGTTCATAGATCTAATGTATGTGCCTACTAAAGTACGTTCACAATCGCTAATGTTCGAAAAAAGTGTCTGTTTTCATGTACTGCCGCTCCATGCAGCCCGTCTCATCTGCCTGTTTTTGTAACGCTCAGAAGTGCCCCCGAGCAGGGTCCCCACGTGTGCCAAGTCTAACCTGATTGGTTGGCCGGTGTGCTCGGTCGTAATTGGTCAGTCGTTCGGCACGGTTCATGCATCAAGTCTTTGATCAGAAAAACACTCACCGTTATTGTGTTGAAAAATACGTTAGCCTCTTCCCATTTCACTGACTGGAGCTAGCAACATAGTTCCCTAATCCAAAAATATATAACTTACTCGTGGCTTCACAAAGTTTAGCTTGATTACAATATAATTAGTGTCCACAAATGTGTTCTGTACAATACATTACAGTGAACTTCCAGAAGCAGCAGAATCTCCATGGCTGCCACAGAGAGTAGGAGCTGAAACGCCTTTCTAAGTCTGTTGCTACTTTGGCTGCTACCGCATATCGTGGATATATCGTAGATGTGCCTAAACATGCACAAGACACAGAAAACACACTAAAGAGCATATAAAACCAGAAAAAGCATAATTTGCCCCCTTTAAGTCCCATATTAAATGTTATTTTTTGAATAGCAGAAATAAAAACGATCAGAGCTAGGAACGTTAATTAATTTATTGGTTCACACTGTACTAGTGGTAAATGATCTTATAACTCGTCTTTTTCAAACTCTCAGGGCCGCTGGACACTGGAGGAACTGCAGCTGTAAAGTTGAACATTTTAACATGGGGCTCTGTGAGGACTGACTCACTGCAGGAGACAGACTCTAGTGGACACTGGAGGAACTGCAGCTGTAAAGTTGAACATTTTAACATGGGGCTCTATGGGGACTGACTCACTGCAGGAGACAGACTCTAGTGGACACTGGAGGAACTGCAGCTGTAAAGTTGGACATTTTAACATGGGGCTCTATGGGGACTGACTCACTGCAGGAGACAGACTCTAGTGGACACTGGAGGAACTGCAGCTGTAAAGTTGGACATTTTAACATGGGGCTCTATGAGGACTGACTCACTGCAGGAGACAGACTCTAGTGGACACTGGAGGAACTGCAGCTGTAAAGTTGGACATTTTAACATGGGGCTCTATGGGGACTGACTCACTGCAGGAGACAGACTCTAGTGGACACTGGAGGAACTGCAGCTGTAAAGTTGGACATTTTAACATGGGGCTCTATGGGGACTGACTCACTGCAGGAGACAGACTCTAGTGGACACTGGAGGAACTGCAGCTGTAAAGTTGAACATTTTAACATGGGGCTCTATGAGGACTGACTCACTGCAGGAGACAGACTCTAGTGGACACTGGAGGAACTGCAGCTGTAAAGTTGGACATTTTAACATGGGGCTCTATGAGGACTGACTCACTGCAGGAGACAGACTCTAGTGGACACTGGAGGAACTGCAGCTGTAAAGTTGAACATTTTAACAAGGGGCTCTATGAGGACTGACTCACTGCAGGAGACAGACTCTAGTGGACACTGGAGGAACTGCAGCTGTAAAGTTGGACATTTTAACATGGGGCTCTATGGGGACTGACTCACTGCAGGAGACAGCCTCTAGTGGACACTGGAGGAACTGCAGCTGTAAAGTTGGACATTTTAACATGGAGCTCTATGGGGACTGACTCACTGCAGGAGACAGCCTCTAGTGGACACTGGAGGAACTGCAGCTGTAAAGTTGAACATTTTAACATGGGGCTCTATGGAGACTGACTCACTGCAGGAGACAGCCTCTAGTGGACACTGGAGGAAGTGCAGCTGTAAAGTTGGACATTTTAACATGGGGCTCTATGAGGACTGACTCACTGCAGGGGACAGACTCTAGTGGACACTGGAGGAACTGCAGCTGTAAAGTTGGACATTTTAACATGGGGCTCTATGAGGACTGACTCACTGCAGGAGACAGACTCTAGTGGACACTGGAGGAACTGTAGCTGTAAAGTTGGACATTTTAAAATGGAGCTCTATGGGGACTGACTCACTGCAGGAGACAGACTCTAGTGGACACTGGAGGAACTGCAGCTGTAAAGTTGGACATTTTAACATGGGGCTCTATGGAGACTGACTCACTGCAGGAGACAGCCTCTAGTGGACACTGGAGGAACTGCAGCTGTAAAGTTGAACATTTTAACATGGGGCTCTATGGAGACTGACTCACTGCAGGAGACCGCCTCTGGTGGACACTGGAGGAAGTGCAGCTGTAAAGTTGGACATTTTAACATGGAGCTCTATGGGGACTGACTCACTGCAGGAGACAGACTCTAGTGGACACTGGAGGAACTGCAGCTGTAAAGTTGGACATTTTAACATGGGGCTCTATGAGGACTGACTCACTGCAGGAGACAGACTCTAGTGGACACTGGAGGAACTGTAGCTGTAAAGTTGGACATTTTAACATGGGGCTCTATGAGGACTGACTCACTGCAGGAGACAGACTCTAGTGGACACTGGAGGAACTGCAGCTGTAAAGTTGGACATTTTAACATGGGGCTCTATGGGGACTGACTCACTGCAGGAGACAGACTCTAGTGGACACTGAAGGAACTGCAGCTGTAAAGTTGGACATTTTAACATGGAGCTCTATGGGGACTGACTCTAGTGGACACTGGAGGAACTGCAGCTGTAAAGTTGGACATTTTAACATGGAGCTCTATGGGGACTGACTCACTGCAGGAGACAGACTCTAGTGGACACTGGAGGAACTGCAGCTATAAAGTTGGACATTTTAACATGGAGCTCTATGGGGACTGACTCACTGCAGGAGACAGACTCTAGTGGACACTGGAGGAACTGCAGCTGTAAAGTTGGACATTTTAACATGGGGCTCTATGGGGACTGACTCACTGCAGGAGACAGCCTCTAGTGGACACTGGAGGAAGTGCAGCTGTAAAGTTGGACATTTTAACATGGGGCTCTATGGAGACTGACTCACTGCAGGAGACAGCCTCTAGTGGACACTGGAGGAAGTGCAGCTGTAAAGTTGGACATTTTAACATGGAGCTCTATGAGGACTGACTCACTGCAGGAGACAGACTCTAGTGGACACTGGAGGAACTGCAGCTGTAAAGTTGGACATTTTAACATGGGGCTCTATGAGGACTGACTCACTGCAGGAGACAGACTCTAGTGGACACTGAAGGAACTGCAGCTATAAAGTTGGACATTTTAACATGGAGCTCTATGGGGACTGACTCACTGCAGGAGACAGACTCTAGTGGACACTGGAGGAACTGCAGCTGTAAAGTTGGACATTTTAACATGGGGCTCTATGGGGACTGACTCACTGCAGGAGACAGACTCTAGTGGACACTGGAGGAACTGCAGCTGTAAAGATGGACATTTTAACATGGGGCTCTATGGGGACTGACTCTAGTGGACACTGGAGGGACTGCAGCTGTTGGCTTGTTTTCTCATAGCCAAGGAGGCTGAAGCTTTGGTAAACATTTCCTGCTCTACAGAAGCGGGCAGTATGGTTTTTAAAGACAGTGAAATAAAGATGAATATTTAAAATTAGAAAATAAAAAGTGATTCGGTAAATAAATATGTCAGATGTTGTGAGATAAACTTAAGAAGACCCATTTTTGTAACTATTCCATCAAAATCAAGAAAAAGAAATGCTTCAGTGAGATTAATTAGATATGATTCCTCCTCTGTTTGATTATTGATTGGATTTCATGATTGTGCATGACAAACATAAAAACTGTTAAATTATTATTATTTTTTTAAGTGATAAACAGGCTGTATCAGGAGGCAGTCTAACTGTCATGTCAAATGAAATAATAATAATACACACACACAGCGTCCCGTGTTAGTAACACATTCAGACCAAATTAAAGCTGACTCAAGAATCAAAGTGAACCCAGGAGCCGCCCACATTCATTTCTCATCTAATCTCCTCCCAACGCGCCAACTATCAGCATCTTATCCGTGTGTGTGTGCGTGTGTTTGTGTGTGTCTGTGTTTGTGTGTGAGTGAGTGTGTGTCTGTGTGTCTGTGTGTGTGTGTCTGTGTGTGAGTATGTGTGTGTGTGGGTGTGCGTGTCTGTGTTAGTGTGTCTGCGTGTGTGTGTGTGTGTGTGTGTGTGTGTGTGTGTGTGCCTGTCTGTGTGTGAGTGTGCGTCTCTGTGTGAGTGTGCGTCTCTGTGTGAGTGTGCGTCTCTGTGTGTGTCCTCGTACTGCTGACTGTGTGTTATGCAGTAATGGACGAGGACGTGCAGGCTGCAGGAGTCTGATGATGGAGGGTGTTATCCCTTCTGATAGGCAGACAGCTGACCTGCTCACCTGAGACTCACCTGAGGTTAAACGTCTTTATTGTTAATGTGACAGCAGCAGCGTGAGCGACACTGAAGCTTCAGTTGGCTTCTCTTACAGCTGCACTAATACTTTATTTTTCATTGTTCTGAAACACAAATTAAAACACCGAAAGAATGATTATTGAACAGAAAGTTCACGTTTCAGTCTTTCATGTTGTGCACCTTGTTGATGACGTCATTACCTTATGTTGTGTCTGTATAAGACGAGCTGAAACACCCGTCTCCTTGGGGATTTTTTTTTTTGCATAATCCCGTTTTAATGTATCTAAATAAAAATAACCTACAAAACTCAATCAGCTAAAATAACATGCAGTAACATGTTATTCTCCTGAGGTATGAAGTGGACAAAGCAACAGAGTCCTCTATACGATGCTATAATGAGAATATGTGTCTTTCTATCAATGCTACGTGTAGTTCAACAGAATCACAATCTGAACTAAAGAGTGGAGAAGAACATACTGGAGAACAGGAAACAGAATGCAGCAGGTTCATTAGAGCACGGAGATCGTACAGTCAGTGATACGCAGGTTCACTGAAGGTACTGCGGGAGCCCTGAATCTCTCTCCCCACCAAGTCAACACAGTGAACGTGAGTCGCTGATTCACTCAAGTGTATTTCCTGGTGAATCACCCCGAGTGTACTGTTCAGTCAGTGATTCGTGTACTGAACGTACGACACAGAACGGACGGGGGGAAATGTATGTATGATTGTTATAGCAGCTTTCAGTTTGCAAACTGTAGCTTTATCCAACTTAATTCTCAGCTCATTGGCTTATTATTCACGAACGGCCGTTCTCAGTACGTTCGCGAGCAGAACTAAACGTTCGGCTGTGTTTCAACTCATTGAGTTCTGATTCGCAGTCAGAGCTCCGGTTAAGCACTGAACGATTCGGTGAACGAATCTTTTTACTAAACTGATTCTCATGATTCAGTACACTGAAAGAACTGCTTTTCCCATCACTTATGTTACTGCTCTTTGAGTGCGGTGAATCACTGTTGAGTGTGCAGGAAGCGAGACACTGGCTCTGCTGACCTGGGAGGAGGAGCTGGTGGTACTTGATCCATTTGGATGTAGAATAAACCTTCGGGAGGATAAACCATTCCTGTTTCAAAACATAGTCCCGGTTGCTGTCTTTGCTGTTCCCCGTGTGGGAGTAATTCATTAAAGAAGTTCATAAGTCAAGATTAAAAACATATATACACACTAATAGATAAAACCACACAAAGCTGTCCTCTGGTCCGGGGATGAAGAAAGTATTCACCCAGAAGTGAAACCTCAATATTAAACATTCATAAAGTATTAATTCATTCATTTAAACATTAAATGATTTCATAGCTGAGGTCCACTTGTTTCACGGGTTAAGACGAGGTGACTCAGTAACAATGGCGCTCTGCGTTCACAGCCTTGTTGAAGGCCACAGAAGTGGAACATTTTGTCCTCTCTCATCATCTTGTTCTGTCTGTGGAAGAACTCCACGTTGATGTCTCCACAGACCGGAAGCGGCTGGGGGAATTCGAAAAATATTTCTTGTCCCTTGTCCTGACTTCCCCATAAAAGTCGAGCGCTACCTGGGCCTCCAGTAATTTACCCGATGGAGGAGATAAACTCAGATCATAAAGCCTCCAGAATCCGTCGAAGGGATACTGTGCAACTCCACGTTGATGTCTCCACAGACCGGAAGCAGCTGGGGGAATTTGAAGAACATTTCTTGTCCCTTGTCCTGATGTTCCTGAGCCCAAGGTATTACATAAAATATGATCAGGATCCTCGGAATCATGGGAAATAAATGTCTGGTATCCAGGCTTTCATTAATATGAGAAAAATGCAGTTCAGATGATAAATACATTTTAATTTGAATTTAGTGCACTGCTGTAAACAATATGTAGACAAGATCACATTTAATACAATTAAATCGTGGATGAAGTCAACCTTCCTGCTGATACTGCAGTCTCTGATCGTAGTGCATGCTGACAGGTCCCTCTGTTTGCAGGTTAAACATTCTGAATTATCTTTTACACTGCTTGTGATTTTTTTCATGATTAATGTAGAATAATTGTTGAAATATGGATTAAATTAGGGTAAATCATCCATTATCTAGACAAAATAAAAGGATTTGCAGTAAACAAGCATTCATGAGCTGAAAGCCCCTCGCCCCTGCTATGTCTCCTCCTAACTACAATAACTGCAGCCTGTTGTGTGTAACACTGGGCTCCTGGATTAGCACCTTCCTTTCAAAGGTGTTAAATTTAGACACCGTCACAATCACCGCAGTTTTTGTCAGACTTGGTAAATCACAATGCGTGTACTATCTTCACTTATTTGAATTTTCTCCTCCCAGTATTTTGCACGTTAGGACAGAAACGCCCCATATTACATATTCATTAAGTCAAACGTGCTAAATGGACAATGCGTGTTGTTTTGCTCATATGAAAGACGCCATCCTCACTGCGTGTCGTTAGTAGATCAGATAGCACATTTACTGCTGGTGGTGTCAAGTTTGCACACGTTTTAAGACACGCACACCTTTAGTAAATCAGGCCCCTAGTAAGGTACTTGTGTGTGTGTGTGTGTGTGTGTGTGTGTGTGTGTGTGTGTACATGCGTGTGTGTACATGCGTGTGTGTGTGTACATGCGTGCGTGTGTCCGTGTCCGCTGCAGCAGTAATAAAGAGCGGATCCCTCAGAGGCGATATAAGGTATTGTGCCTGCAGTGTTTGGCATACATTTTCTTTATAATTTGACCTTTCTGTCTGTCACTGTGAATTATGAACCGTCACTTTAAGCAGCCTCTCCTCGCCATGTGTGACGCTGCGCAGACACTAAATCAATGATCATCTCATAAGAAACACGCAATAAAGCCTTATTCACGTCAACCGTGGCCAATTGGGAGTCTCATTTTGGATACATGTGCAGAGATCACTGAGCTCTGAGAAGGCCTCCTCGTGAAGCATGGATTAACTCGCCGTCTCTGACCACGAGAGCTGTGAGCGAGCAGGTTGGAGAGGAGCTCTGTGACCACGCGGACCGCTGCTCTGAATTAGAGGGAGGACGACGCTCAGCTGACTCTTCTAAATCAGGGGTTCTCAAACTTTTTTAGAACATGGACCCCTTTCAGGTGAGAAATGTGTCCACCCTCATTATTTAACGTTGATAAGCATATTAATACCATGTTTTAATGTACTATGGAGTACTTTGCAATGATAGAATAAGTAAGAATAAGTCATTCATTTTATAAACTTTGAGAAAATGTTTGCTCACAGGTGTTTTTTTTATCGTTGCGCACTATGAAGTGACAGACATGTCACGATCATGTCAGAGTTGATCTATTGGCACAAAACTAAAGTGGGCGGGAGTATTGGACAAAATAGCTGATTTTATTGGTGCAAGAGGTCCCAGTTTGTAGATATGCTTTTTCAATGATACAGCATACTTAACCATTTTTTGTAAATTATTCTGCGGACCCCCAAGCTATGGTACGCGGACCCCACTTTGAGAATCACTGTTCTAAATCACAGAAGCCTCGTCCACACGTAGCCAGGTATTTTAGAACAAGTCGCTTTTTCTGTGTTTTGACTTTTCGTACTTAAACTGCGTTTTAGGAAACTCTGTTTAAAGCGTTCATATGTAGACGGAGAAAACAGAGTTTTGTTCTTGTAACGTCACGCTGTGCGCCGGTTTCTCCTGCGTGTGACGTCATTGTGCATCGCTGTCACTTTAGTTGACATGAGATTAGTGCGATGGCAGATGTAACCAAACTAGTGCTGGTGCTAACGTTGCTAACTGGACTTTTTTACACGATGACACATACATACACAGTTACTCTCCCACTATGTTGACGAGCAGAGACGCCTGAATGGACTACGGAGGTCACTGCTGTCCTCAGCGGTTTCAAACGAGAACAGGTCGGACTTTGGGTTGGCGGGACAACTTTGAAAATGAAATGGTCATTGCAGAGGAATGGGGAGAAAATGTCTGCATGTCAAGGACATTGTTGATTGTTGAAGACGTTTTTGAGAACGGAGCGTGTGTAGACGAGATTATTGTTTCAAACGGAGGAGGAAAAGTTAACCGCCTACGTGTGGACTAGACTTGAGAAGGTGCTCCTGTCGCACACACACTCTCGCACACACCGTGGTGGTGATGGTGGTCAGGGTTCAGTGCTCATTTCACACCCATAAAAGTGTCATTTTCACAGCTCTGATATCTCGCCCGTCCTGATCTCCCCCTGAATGAAACTCTGACACCACTCAGTTTCTCTTCATTCACATTTCAACGACCACAAAGTGAGAACAAATTACTTTTATTAAGACTTGTCGTCCTGGCATGGATGTAAAGATAAACATATTAAATTAAAGCCTCATTAATTATCATCTTTATATTAACAGTGAATCAGCTGGCCGTTGTTTCAACGTGTTTGATGGAGCAGCTGATCCCGCTGAGAGCTGACTTCAGTCAAGAGCTCTTCACACTTTTCAGCTCATTCCTTTGTGACGGAGGTTACTCCAGCCAGCGACACTTCATCACCAGGGGTCTCTAACCTGTCACGTCGCTAACGTTAAGTTACATAACGTACATCTTACCCAGAACTTCCACCAGATACGTGTGCATTGCGTGTTTTTCCGGTCCGTTACGGCTCCGTGCACCCTCGTCCCTCAACACCTACAGGCTGCGTTCTCTGTGCGCAGCACGGAGCAGCACAGCTGTAAGCTGGAGTGCCGAGATAAAGGAATTCCCTCTGTAATTTTACAGATTCACTCGCGACAGAGTGAGATAATAAGATGTATGTGGTATAAAACCATTTAAAACAACAAACATAGGGATGTAAAGATTAATCGTGAGGCAGTTAAAAATCGATTCAAAGGTGTCAAGGTTCACATCGATACTCTGAAAAATAAATCGCAGTAACAGGGTCTGAAATTAACACCCGCCAAGCGCCAAATGGGGGTAGATTTTCCGTTAGGTGAGTACATTTGAGAGGGTTATCTGCCACAGGGCAGGTAAATGTTTTACCATAAAGTAATAAAATCTATGCTCTGAATATTTAGCGCGTTTTGTGTAGCTGCCTGCAGCTACCTGCTCCTCTCTCTGCGGTCATGACTGTGAGCATCGCGGGGCACGCTGAGAGACACACCAACATACATTTCAGCGCAAACGCGCACGCACGCACGCAGACACACACTGGAGCGCCAGCCACCACGCGCGGCGCGCCCCTTTATACTTTTACACACACATAGTTGATCTGTATGGACCAAGTCGGGAACACACATGATCCGGTCAAACGGTCGGTTCCACTTTTCTCCGTTCAACGTCATCTCACAGTCGCGTCTCCACTCAGACTCTGTGAACGTCTCCACTCAGACTCTGTGAACGTCTCCACTCAGACTCTGTGAACGTCTCCACTCAGACTCTGTGAACGTCTCCACTCAGACTCTGAGCGTCTCCACTCAGACTCTGTGAAGGTCTCCACTCAGACTCTGTGAAACAGCGCTGCGTTATAAACACTGCAGATATAGTGCGCGCTAAATGCACGCGCAGCAGGAGCAGTCAGATACACACACGTCTAATAATGAGCAGGCTGATTATATTTAGTGTCTAATATTGTCAAAGATAAATCAAGAGACAACTTGTTTTATGGAATAATAATGTATTATTCTCTGATGGATTTTAGTTTTTAGTCTGTAATGTTGTAATGCAGGGGGGGGGGGGTCTGGGTATACCTATTTAAAAAATAAAGGCCAGCAAATATATTTTTTAAACTTCTCAACTTCCTGATCTGATAAAATTATCGAATCTGTGACTTAAATCTGTGATTGATTCAACAGAACATAACGCCTTCTCATTAAATGTACTGTAACAGATGTGTATGTGACACAAAAACACTATTTGTTATTTCAGCTGTTATAATATAGTAATATGGTGAGCGTCAGCAGCTGTAGAGAAGAGGTGGTTGGTTGTAACAAGCAGGCGTTACCATGGCAGCTGTGAAGCCAAACTATACTAACAAGCAGGTTTGTAGCCCCACTCGCCCAAACGAGTGTGAGAGCCAAAGACATCACGATGTCACGGTGGGAATGAGGAGGTGGAGGACCCAATTGCAGATAACAAAAAGATTTATTAAAACTAAAAAAGGCAAGGCCAAACAAAACTTCCTACACGAGAAAATCCAAAAAAAAGGTAGCCATGAGGAATCACCGGGAGACCGGGAGGCTGAGATACATACGACATCCAACAACTGACAAAAAACAATGAACCGACACAGAGGGGAAGAAACACAGAGACTAAATAGACATGGGGTAATCAGACACAGGTGAGACAAAAGACACAGGTGAAACTAACAAGACACAGGTGAGGACGATCAGGGCAAATCAGGATTGAGGGGAAACACAGACAGGAGTAACCACAAAAACATAGAGAGACACAAGGAGAAGAAATTACAAAATAAAACAGGAAACACTAAAGACTAAACAAACACTAGGAAATCAACACACAGGGAAACAAGCAACACTAGGGAAAAAGAGAAATAAAACAAGATAAGAAATCAAAACTCTGAAATACAAAACTAAAACAAGACCAAATCATGACACACGAGGTGCATTGGTGTTTTCATGAAAACATTAAAGGATTTTTTTTATTATAATTTGTCTTCAGTCTCATTTTGTTAAATTAATCGTGAGACAATCGTATCTTGAACCCAGTATCGTGAATCGTATCGGGAGTTGAGTGAATCGTTTCCTCCCTAACAAACAGACATGCACTCATTGTTCTGAACCGTCAAAACACAGTGTTTTATTCTGAAAATAAACCGGTTGTTTTAATGGTGTATCGGTGTCTGACTTCCTGTCCCGCTCGATCTTTTCTGTGGTAAATTGATGCGCCGTGCTCCGTCATCCTGCAGAAATAGAATCAACATACTTTTTCTTTTCTTACTCTAATCTTAGGGTTTATTTTAACATTAGGTTTGTTTTCATATCAAATGTGTTTTCCCCTCTAAATTAATTTAGATTTTGCAACAAACAAATTTAATTTATCCATGCACGCACACAGACCCAAACACAACGACTACGCCTTGAGTTATGGAAAGTTCCACTCAATATAACGTTATAAGAGTCCAGCACAGAATCAGCAGCAAGCAGCTGCACATTAACATTTTTAAAATGAAGCATGAGAAGCTTCAGTTTTGCGCGTGCTCTCCAATTTTATGAATTTATTCACTCTTGTGCCTGCACTCTCTCGCGCATGCAGCAATTTTATGAATAAAAACAAAAAAAACAGGTCGGAAATATACTTGCCGGCCCGCCCAAGTATGGTCTATGTGTGGGAAACACTGGACTGACTAGAATGGCAGGGCGCAGACGGACCATGGCGTGCACAGTGTGTGGGGATTGGGGGGGTGAGTTCATTGTCGTCAGATTTGTTTCCACGGCATTTCTAAACACAGCTTGTAACTTTCAACCTTTGACATATTCATTTGCAGTTCAATATTTTCTGATTTATTTTAACTTTATATCCTTCAAAAGAAACAGAGGGCTTCCATACGTCCGTCTTTATATGAACAGTTGCCTTTGATCCAGTTGAACAGTGAAAACTGTTAAATTAGAAACAGTTAAAGGAGCAGGACAAAGCTGGGAGGGGTTTTTTTGCACAATATTTTGTCTCCAGGACTATAAACAACCACAGAGCCACAGTTTCATTCATGTGAATTTGATCAATGCAGCGTTTGAGATTTTACAGTAACCTATTTATCATCCATCTTGAGCTCTCTGCCTATAAAGTTTTATAACTCAAAGAGGAAGCGGCGGGCCTCACTCTTCTCCTCCTCGGTCTTTTTTCTCGTCTTCCTCTCTGCTGAGTAAAGCAGGTCCTACTAAGATCAGCCAATTAAAAGCAATGCCTGTTTAATCACCGCAAAATGGGCAACAAAAGGTGTTTAAAAAGTGCTGCTCACACAGAATCCAGTCAATTAGAGGACAACCTTCCTGGGAGAACTCGCTTTCTATTTTAGGTTAATGCATCAAGTCCCTGCGCACGTGTCTGTCCACACACACACACACACACACACACACACACACACACACTGTTGCAAACACACACTCACACAGTCTCTATGCGCTCACCAAATGCTGATGCGGGACTTTAGCGGTTCATTTAAAGCTCTGCTAAGGAGTCAAAGGTCCAGCCATCACTTTCATTATGAGACACACGCGCACACACACAGACATAGACACACACACGTGCGCTGGGAGACACAGACACACAGCCAGCCACGTAGAATTAACAGTATGCACATAATTAACTGAAGTTAGACACCACACTAATCTGCCACACTCTTCTCATCATGCCGATGAGGCTGAGCTCCACACTCTGCTCCTCTTCATCTGTCTATATTTAACACACACACACACACACATCCTCTCTTTATCTGCAGCCCGTCCCTCTATCTGCCCTCCTTCTCTCTCCACTGTTTGTCTCCTTTCTCTCTCCGTCTTTCACAGACACTATACCCGTCACTTTGCATTCGCCAGATAACGACACAAAATTCAATTTCTCGCAGAGTTGCCTCCCTAATGGCTGAGTGAGGGGGAGTGTGACGTGCCCAGGAGTTCAGTCATCGCAGCAGCTCTCGTATCAAGAGTTCACACTGAACCCGAAAACTGAGGCGCATCAGTGTGTGCGAGTATGATGGCAAGCAGTCTGCAGGTTATGGAGGGTGGTGATCAGAAGGAACAGGTTCAATGATTCAGCTCTACACTCACTGTAAATAGTGCAATGGTTGCATTGCTGCAAAATGTAATAAGAGTTACACAGGATGTTGCCTGCAGGTTTATTGCACCACACTGACCTTAAAATATGTTTTCTTTTCTCAATCCTTTAGTTGAACAAACAAGAAACTCTCGATAAGCCTGGATGCCCGATGCATGAGCTGAACCCTGAGTCTGATGTTGCTGCTCGTTGTTATATTCAGCAGGTACTGGAGCCTAATTAAAGATTTGGGCAGCAGGCCCACAGATATTAGCTTACATAGATCGTCGTGTCTGGATTTTAGATTGAAGATTGAATTCAGAATTCTGGTTGTATATGCTCTTTAGTGTTTTCAGGTGTCTTGTGCATGTTTAGGCACATCTATGTGCAAAAATTCAAAGTCCGCAGAAACGCGGCTTCTCCCACTCCTCCTGATAGCAGCTGCAATAGCTGCATGAAACACTCGGTCCCTAGCCCCCCTCGAAAACGTCAGTGTGACGTCTTGTCAGTGTGATGTCACTGATCCAAGCCCATTGGCTCGTTGTGGCAAGCCCAGTAGCGAATGTCTGCTCATGTTGAACGCCCAGTAACTTCTGTGGCACGCCCACGATATGCGGTAGCAGCCATGGTAGCAACGGACTTAGAAAGACGTTTCAGCTCCTACTCTCTGTGGCAGCCATGGAGATTCTGCTGCTTCTGGAAGTTCACAACTACAACATGTAAGTACGCTTCTTTTATTGTCTCTTTATTTAGTTAGAAAACAACTTTTTAGCTGCTACGGATACGTTGGTTCAGTGCAGGCTGTATGTAGCTGAAATGTAAGCCTCGGCTAAGATGCTAAGTAATGCTACTGTTCCGAAATTTGAGCACTACTAAACTATTTATCAACTTTCACCTAAAACTGTAAGAGGTATAACATTGTTAACCACCCTCAGAGATACAGGTAGGGTTTTGGGGGGTCCAAGTCCGCTTTTTTTACGGACTCTGAGCTCTGCAAACATGCCGGCTGACGTTGTTGTGTTTAGCCTCTTTCTGCTCTGCTGTAGCTCCACTCCTGCATAAGACTGTTTTGTTACTTAGCGTTTGATTATCGGGGTGATAAACTTGAACAGTGCTAAAGTTTGGATGTATGACCGTGGTTGGAGACGGTCTAATGAATGTAAAATCTGCTTTGTTACAGCCTCTGAGCATTGTAAGGCTCTGCTAACTTAGCTGCTAACACAGTTGTTGTTAGGCTCTTTCTACTCTGTCTTATCCCCACCTCTGTGTAAAACTGCTTTGTAACGTGGTGATGTTTTATCGATGTAATAAGTCGGGCCATTGCTAAAGTATTGATAATGTATTTAAACAGCTCGACCAGTGTTCAGGTGGTGTTGTATGTGGTCTGCTTATTTTGATATGAACAAGAAGACAGAGCAGTTCTGATTCATGTTTGATTGCCATGCTAATTTGATATTTTTCTGTCTATCAGTACGTCACAGCAGATTACACAGAGCACAAGCTCCAGTATCCAAACGAGTGTACCAAAGGATCCATGACGTTGGGTGGCAGACAGACTCCCCACAAGTCTCAGAGGTCACACAGACAGTACCTACCTCCAAAGGGGTCATCAGTCCACACACAGTTGGCCTGGGGTACACTAAGGGACGATCAAGGGACTAGATGACAAGCAAAGGTACGCACACACACCTAATACATTGTCCAACTGCTGAAATATCTCAAAAGAATATCAGAAAACTGTGATGTCATTCTATAATTGCTGATTTGAGCTTTTTGTATTGTAGCTTGTTGCTGTCTGTGATGCATTACAACGAAAACAATGAACGTGATCAAGCAACAACCTCCACAGGACAGCCGATCTATAAGGGGGCATTCCTCAAGTCCAAAAAAATCCAGACACAACATACAGTAAGTTACTCATTCTTTTATTTTAAATACCTTTTATAAATACCTATTTAAATATACCTTCAACGTCTCTGTAAATGTTTCTTAAAACAGATGAGTGTGAAAAATGAGCAATAACCAAACATTATGAAATAGAATGTTTTTTCTTGAATGACTTTTTTCAGAATATGTCGGGGACTTGATGGCACATGTTGGAGGAGGTGTTTCAGGACCCAGGACCATTTATGGAGGAGCTGCAGAAAATACTCTCAAAAGAAGAAGTGGTGGCTCAACACGTGTCCAGGTGAAGTCAGGGGGTGGGCAGAAGCCAACATACTGTCCAGTCGGGTCAGGAAACTGGAGATGAATCCTCAGGACGACACACGACAGGATAACCACTCTGCAGCTGCGTCTCAAGTATCCCCAGCACCGGCTCACAAAGCTGCCAAGTGTCTGCACCGCCTGTATGGGGACAAGATAGAAAAGTTTGACATAAAGATGTTACTTCTCATTGTATATTTACACATATAGTTCTGCACACATTCACATTTTGAACCTTAGCTGAGAATAAAGAATTTTCAACAAATGATTTTGTCACTTGTTGGTTTTCTTCCTCTGTAAAGTGAAACAGTTTGATTAGAATGAATTGAAGTTGTAAATCATTATTTATAGTGAACATACTCTTCTGCTGTTCTCCGTGATGTTCTCCTCTGAAGATGTTGAGGATGTTTTGAAGTGTATGTTGGTTTAAACAGTTTGGTTCTCACTCTGGATGTTGTTGGTACAATGAACCTGTGATGACCTCATAAAAAGAAGAAGAGACCGATTAAAATGAAATCATGTTCAATAAGAAGGAAAATAATGACAGAGGAGGAAACAGCATGAGATATTGATCCAAGAAACCTAATGATCACCTGGGCTTTAGTAGTAAAGTAACTAACAGTCTATGATGACCTGATAGATACATTGAATTCTTCATCACAGCAAGGGGACGATTTACAAAGCAGTACAAGGTGAGGGGCTTCAATAAACAACGTACAGTACTAATGTAAATAAATAAAAACTGTATTGTACAGAACACATGTGTGGACACTAATTATTTTGTAATCAAGCCAAACTTTGTGAAGCCACCAGTAAGATATATTTGGATTAGGGAACTATGTTGCTAGCTCCAGTCAGTGAAATCGGAAGAGGCTAACGTGTTCTTCAACACAATAAGCTTATTCTTCACGTTTTTATACAGGAAGTGTTGACAGGTGAGTTCATTTTGGACAATTTGGTAAGTACCAGGTAAGTATATCATCCCCTCCCAGGTGTTTTTTATTACCTCGTGTCTTTAGTCTCCGTGTTCCTTCCCTTTGTGTCCTTTCCTTCAATAACTGGAATCGTTTTTAAAAGCTCTCATGGTTCTCTTTATCCACCTGATAAGTATTTTGTTTTCCATAAATCTTTAAAGAAAGAGTCGACTTGTGAAATGACAGGACTAATATCTTTACATACCACTTTTTACGCCTGCTTTGATCCTGTGTTGTTGCAGGACTAAAAAAGAACAAAGCCTCTCTCGGGTTTCAGGTACGTCATCTTTTTTTATGAATCTGTGAACACTAATTCTTCGGGGCACTTTGTCCTCAAAGGCAAAATAAAGTCTGTCAGAGAAACCACAGAGAGACAATGATTTCCAATAGCAAAGTAAGGTCATCTGTGTTTAATTTAGACACCTTTGGTAATATGGAAAATCTATGATGTGCATAATCACGTCCTCAGGTCGGCCGCCGTGGGCTCAGCGCTGCTCATTGATCACAGCGACCAGGCGTCCTCTAAAAACACAGACATCAACACGTCCAATAAGCAGCAGCAGGAGGACGAGCAACGGCCGGACAGATCAACACTGAGAGACTGATGAATGTCCTCCGTCCATACATGATTCATTCCATCAATTAATTTCATCAGTTATCTGTGACGGCGACGTCAGCGGAGGGAGACACAATCACAACACAGCAGATCACTAATTATCCACAGGCAGAGCTGTGATTTATGGATGTTGATTAATCACGTCTGAGGAGTGAACGAGGGTTGGGTTGGTTTGAATAGGCATAATACGTTGGTTTTTTTTGGGGGGGGGGGGGGGGTCGTATTACAGGGTGTATCTCAGAATTAGCATACTAGAAAAGCAAAACGGATAAAGCTGACGTGAGCTGGTGCCCTCATCCATCCTCACTATCTGACTTTAATGATAGTCCTAACACTTTAATACCTGGGCCTTGATTTAACCTTTTTTAGCTAAATTATTTAAAATATAAATGTTTGAGACTCGTTACAATAGATTGAACATGTCCAATGGCAGCTGTGATAATGGCTGTAATGGTTCATACACGAAGGATCTGAGGCGTTGTCCTTGTTTTACTGAACTGAAATCATCTCTGAGAGGTCGTCTGGTGCGAGGCCATGTAGTGCTTTATAAACTAATAAAATAATTACAAAATCATACAACAAAAACCACAAAAATATGAAGCAAGATTTTAAACTTGAGCGCTTGGAGTGGCCGAACAAAAAAGGCAGGGGGCCCGGAGAAAAGACGCTGGGCGCTGCGCTTTTTCTACTCATTGAAAACATTTTTTTTAAAACACTAGGTGGACCTCGTCCTAAGTCTCTAACTAGACTGTTCTCCTCTGTCGCCCCCCGGTGGTGGAACAAACTACCAAACTCCATTCGATCTGCAGAGTCCCTCTGCACCTTTAAGGAAGAGCTGAAGACCCAGCTCTTTGAGTATAGGTATTTGTTATTCAGCATAGACAATGAAAACAATACAGACAGTTCAAACAAAGTCAACAGTCATGTGTTACGTAGTGACTGAAATAAACACCATCCTACATTCTCATCAAATGAACCGGCTCAACAACAAATAAATCATCACATTTATAATGATCAGAAATCGCTTTGCAAAGCATTATTTTGAAAACAAAAAGTGAATTACAGGTTTTTAAATTGATATCGGCATCATTCCATAATTTAACCCCAACAACTGGAACACATCTCCTTTAAAGAGCTTTCTTTGCATGTACGACAAACTTACAAACACCTCTTTAATCATATCGAACTGTAAAGAACCTTTGTACAGAGTCTGGGAGTGACTTTGACTTCCCTCTAAATATTATTTGCATTATTTTGTAATCAAACAAATCATTGAATTTCATAACATTTGAATTCTGAAATGTATACAGGATAGCTGTTGACACCTGAACACCTACGACCTTAATGATGATGATGATGATGATGATGATGATGATGATGATGACGACGACGACAAGAACACCTGTTGATTTGTTGTTGATGACAGTATATTAACTTTAATTATGAAAAAAAGTGTTCCTCTGGTCACTTCCTGTCAGCTCCTCTGGTCACTTCCTGTCAGCACCTCTGGTCACTTCCTGTCAGCACCTGTGCTCTACCTCTGGTCACTTCCTGTCAGCACCTCTGGTCACTTCCTGTCAGCACCTGTGTGTCTGATCAGACTTGAAGCTGTTTGTTTGCACTTCCTGTCGTTGTCTCCTCCTCTCTAGATCCACGCTTGTGTTGTTCTTAATCTCTGATGTTCGTCACTTTGGATTAAAGCGTCTGATAAATGAATTGTAGAACGTTGCTTTAGTCCTCACGGCCCGCAGAGAAAAGGAGAATGTACTTCAGATTGTCACTGTTTAAGGCTTCAGATATCACAGTTGCATCTTTTTACATGTTATCGTCTGCCTGCCTGCCTGCCTGCCTGCCTGCCTGCCTGCCTGCCTGCCTGCCTGCCTGCCTGCCTGTCTGCCTGCCTGCCTGCCTGCCTGCCTGCCTGCCTGTCTGCCTGCCTGCCTGCCTGCCTGCCTGCCTGCCTGCCTGCCTGCCTGCCTGCCTGCCTGTCTGTCTGTCTGCCTGTCTGCCTGCCTGCCTGTCTGCCTGCCTGCCTGCCTGCCTGCCTGCCTGCCTGCCTGCCTGCCTGTCTGTCTGTCTGTCTGTCTGCCTGCCTGCCTGTCTGCCTGCCTGCCTGCCTGCCTGCCTGCCTGTCTGTGGGACAAAGAGGACAGACAGCCTCTATGACAGTGACTTGTTTATGACCGGTTCTAACGCGCTCCATTCATCATTCAGATGAAACCCGAGGAGCTCCTCTCTGCATGGAGACACCTCCTGCTGCTCTCCTCTATCGCTCTCTCTCTAACTGAGACTGATAGATGGAGTCCATAGTTTAATGGATTTTTATGAAAAATCTCATCTGGTTCAGTCTGTGTCGTTGACTTCTGGTGTGATATATGGTGGAGTTTGTCAATATTTACAACACTGGAAAAAGTCTGACTCAGGTTAATGAAGAAAGACTGCCAGTTTGTCAGAAAAGTGCTCGAGCTTCAATCTTATATTTCAGTTTTAAATTGTAATAAAAGATCTATTGTAAATGCATATCGTGATGTGAAGAGCTCACTTGTTGTAAATCCCCAGACCGTGTTATACCCTCGGCTGTTGAGCCTTTATTCACCAGAGCCTGAGCACCATTATGGCGCTTACTTTCTCAGTTTTCAGGCTCTAAACATGCTCAATAACTCATGAAACTTGGCACAATGCTCAGTGGCTAAGGTTGTTGCTACGCCATGACACAGGACGTCATTTTTTATTGGCGAAAAAATACTTGAGTGACCAAATTTACCAGCCGAGTGGAGAATTCAAAAGTTTGACCTGGGTTTGTCAGTGGAAAAATGGCTAAAAAATCAGCCCCTGCCGCACATTGACACCAGGTTTATGAAATTTGGTAGGCATACTGTGTCACACCTAGACCTAAAAAAACAATCATCTTGGATATTGTTAACAGGAAAACCAGCATTTTGAATTGGTCTTTCCAGGATTGCCCCTTCCTGGGGTGATCATCTGATCCATTTGTAATTTGTACACATTAACCAGTCATTCCCCTGCGCTAAAAGTGATGTTTTTTCTAGATGAGGGACAGCTCTGCCCCAATTGCCATGCTGGTACATGGGACACCCTGCTTCCGAGGACATTGGGGCTTTCTTTTTACCGCAACTCTCATGTTCTCTGTGTGATCAGCTAACCTTCTCAGCACCTTGTAGACAAAGCAGTCTTTGCAGCCGGACAGGATATGGTGGAGGTTCACTTTGGGCATCCGCAGATTGGCTGGACTGGAGAGGGTGTCGTGTGGCTCTGATTTGAAAACTCAGTCTTACCTGATCTTCCACAAGTCATTCCATCCCATTGACTTTGGGAGTTTGCCCTCCGACTTTGTCCCCTGCCCTTGTTGACTTTAACTGACAGATTTAACCAAGAGCCTGTCTCCCTCCATTATTGTCACTTCTGTGACCACAAACTTCTTCTGTTCTTTCAGTGATGCTTTTTATCAGAAGTTTTGGGGCACTCCCCAGCCCAGACAACTTTGTCATTTGGGTACTCCAATGAGTTCTTGGATGATTTAGCTTGCACACGGTCTTCAGCCCTCCATGCACTCCCCGTCCTGATCCTTGCACCTGCATTCTTGACCAGTTGGTCACTTGAGTTCAAGCACTAGTCTGGTCTTCCAGCCTGTCCCTAAGGGAGATGACCCTTCAGGGGAAGTGTGTTTCTTCCCAACTGTTTCTTCCCTGTGCAGCATGAGATGTCCAAGCCTTGTGGATGTAGTTGTTGGCCTACCTCTCCAATTTTGGGACTGTTGTTGCTGTAATCTTGCACATCTACATGGTCAAAATAAAAAAAGCCAAAGACATCATTTATATGGATCTAAAGAGGAACCTACAGCATCATATTCTGTGGCTTTGTTCCACTGAAGGAGCTGCTTATTTTAATACTTGGGACTGAGAACACGCTGTTGGTAGACTCAGTGCTTGTGTACATACAAGTGATCCCTCTCTGTTATATCCAGTATTTAAATTGAGAAAGAGTGCAGTAACACAAAGACAAAGAATGTGTTTATCTGCCTCTTTATTTAATCTTCACCCTCTGCAGATCCTTTGGGTTCCACTCTAAGAAGCAGGGCTGTATTATCTCATATGTAAAGCAGTGGAATATAAAGCTTTCAGCTGTTTGTTTATCAATTATAAAGGCTGGGGAGTGTGTGTAGCAGTGTGTTTATCAGGAGTGTGTGCCTAGGGTGCCAGACTGTGGCAATAGGAGAAACAACACCGGTGAGCCAGGGAGCACCCAGCCATTAAATGGCCGTGACGGCTCGCTGAGCTGCTGCCAAAACAAACCACACAGAAAATGACCAGAATGCAACTGGGGGCAAAGAGGTGCAATGAAGAGATAGAGTGAGGACAGGGTTTTAGGTGTCTGGGGCAGCGGGGGCTTGTAACGGCGTAAAAATGACAGTGTATACTGGCCAGAGGCCAGGAAACACAGATGAGGACAGAGAGCCGAACAGGGCTAAAGACAACATGGGGGCGGGTGCTGTGTGTCAGGTTTACTGTTACACACACACGGTGGATAAAGAGTGCAGAAAACATCTGTGGCCTCAGGCAGACAGAGGAGAATCGTACAGAGGATATACACATTAAAGGGTTCTCTGTAGCCATTTGAAGGTCCAGTGCTCTGTGGCTGGTAGCCAGAGGGGGTGGGGATGAGGGGTTGGGGTGTGGGGGGCATCACTGCAGCTTGTTAGTAGACGGTGGAGTGAGGCAGCCAAAAGACTCCCTGTGTTTACCTGGCTAATATGGGAGAGGTTAGGAGCCAGGGAGGGTTCATTACAGAGGCCATCACATCTGAGCCAACAGAGCTGGAGGACGGAGCGGAGCCAAGAGACGACGCTGATATCACACAGAGAAGGCAGCCAATGTTTCTGCAGCTGCATGGAGAGCTGTACTCGTCTCTTTATACAGATTCTACTTTAAGGTGTAGAATCTGGACTCAGGATTGTGGACTTTAAGAATGGGAAATGTCTTCTTCAGGCTCGATTCTACGAGGGTGCAAAAGGATGCACTGCACCCTCATTTTAAATTTCTGCACCGTCAATTCAATTGAAGCAAAAAAAATAAACAACGTTTTTCTTTCTACAATATGTAATCAATTCTTTGAATTTAAAACATGACTCAGATCCTGTGTTTCTCATCCATGATCTGATGGTCATCACAGGGGCACGTGACCTGTCTGTTCACCGGGGACCAAATGCAGGACCCGTAACACCTACACTGTTTGTCATTGCTGTTGCCGGTCACTGAAGCTGCACCCCCTTTAATCTCTGAGGGTGCCTAAGTCATTTTGTTCTGCACCCCCTTTAATCTCTGAGGGTGCCTAAGTCATTTTGTTCTGATTCTCATACTTGCAACAAAAAAACCAGTTGTATAAACACCTAAAACAGGCAGAACATTAACCATGCTAATAACAGTCTGGCTCCCATCGCTGGTGTTCTGACAATGATTTATTGCTCTCCATTAACAGATATGCTCATGAAAGTGCCGCTTACGATCAAATATAGATCAAACAGTTTAACTTGATCTGCTTGACGTTTAGATTCCCCGACTACCGGAAATCCATCAGAACGATCGATCCGACCTCCATTCAACATAATTCTCCTCTTGAGGACAAAGCGTCACTTTTACCTTTAAAAAAATCTGCATCATGAGGTTTTAGTAAATGTAAGACCTGTGGGTTAGTATGAGTTTCCTTTTCAGGTTCATACTTCTGAAGTAATCCAGACTGAAGCCTCTGTGTGATTTATTATTTACTGTTAAACTCAGACTCACCACAAACAGATGAATGAGCGCTAATCTGGGCGACGGAAATGACTCCTTGGCTGAAAGTTTTTTCAACGCCAGTCACGAGCTTCCCAGGAATCAGCATCTGTTCATTCGGACCACGATAGACGATGATTGCCGAAGGGTTCAGAAACTGTTACAGTAAAGGACTGGAGGGGGGAGGGGCCAGCCTGAGTCACTGTTTGGGTCAGTTTCGAGACTTCCTGCATGTTTGCACCACTGACTGTATAAATAATAGACTTATCCACCAGAACATCATACATTAGTTTGGTGACTGCCATCCTGAAGTCTCAGGTTTGGCATATTTTCCGTTGCCATGTTGCTTGTATAGAGACAAAATGTAACTGGGACAAGAGGGCGGAGCTTAAGAGGAGATGGGTTGACAGAAGTGGAGAAGATACTGTGTTTTGCTTTGTTCATAAACTGGCTTATTAGAGAGTGAACCATTGTTACATGGGGCTCCATGATGATTGACTCCCTTTTGGATGCAGCCTCTAGTGGCCTATGAAGGAATAGCAGTTGTTTGCACTTGTTTATTTTTCAGCCCAGAGATAACTGGTTTATCTAGAAGTTATACCCCCAAGGAAAAATAAGAATAATACATTTTATTTAAAGGCGCCTTTCAAAGCCCTCAAGGTCACCTTTACGATGCATAAATAAAAACAACAAACTAACAATAGATCTATAAAATGAACATTAAAAAGACAAACGTACAGGATGTTCAAAATCATTGTGAAGAGGATTTATGAGACAGGATGGATAATGATCAGACTCAACATGCCAGTTTAAAAAGATGTGTTTTGGGATGAGATTTAAAAACGGAGAAAGAGTCGATGTTACGGATGTGTGGTGGGAGGGAGTTCCAGAGGCGGGTGGCAGAGTGTCTGAAGTCTCTGGAGCCAAGCACAAGCCTCCAGTTTTGAAAAATGAAGCCAATGCGAAAGCAAAATTCCTGCAGTTCCATGAGTGTCCACTTGAGGCTGGCTCCAGGAACACAGGAATTCACATACACATGACTGGCAAAAAAGCCGTTTTTACAGCATAAATAAACATGTTTACAGCCTGGTACAAAGAACTAAGGTCTACATTTGTACTTTTTGATTAACTCTCATATCAAGTGTTTTTTTTCTCTGACATTCACTGTCAGTTTGAATATTTAATTCACAGTTTAAGTTCTAATGTTAGACAGTATTTGCTCTGTGGGTATCTTGCCGGTGCTGAGGAAACATGTCCGCTGTCTCAACTCTGTGTCGCATTTGAATGGCTGGCAGAGAAATGAAAGCACAATGGACTCCACCGGCGGTGGAGAAAAAGTGGAAGAGATGAAAACAGATGGCATGTTGTGATGAGTCTTAGGAGTAAAGGAACTCACTGAGTTTGTAACAGTCTTTAAGATCATTATTCAGAGTTGATCCTGAAGGAATAAATGGATAAAAGCTGGTGCTTTTAAAAAGAGATATTTACTGATTATAATCGTGTACTGCTTACATGAGTTTAAAAGAAATCACGGTCGTGTGCACCCTGTTGTTGGCATCATGTGAAACCTAAACATACAGATATCTGGATGTAGGAGTGAAAACGCAGAGGCACGAGTACTGATGGGTAATATGGCCTCTGATTCCCCATGTCTCAGATTTAGCATATGTTCGTCATTCTGAATTCCCTTCGCACTGAGCATTTCTCTCCCTACAGTTTGAATATATCACTCAACATGTCTGAATAACCCGTTCAGTCCACTCTGCAGTGAACTACAGGAAGACCTGAACACACTCATGGTCTCTAATCTCCATGACAACCAGAGGAACTCACTCTACCTGGTGTGTGAAACACATTTAAGGCAGCTGAACAGAACCAGACTTGCTCCTGTTGTCTTGAACATTGTGATTTTAACGGGCTGATGGCGACGGGATGACAGCGAGGTCGAAAGCAGAACGATACTAAAGCCGGGGTGTGTGAGTCAATGTCTTAAGAAAATGGAAACCGTACAAAGGAACTTGAAGAAACATTAAAAGAAGAATGTACAACTTTTTGGTCCAGCATGAAACCAAAACAAACTTCTGTTTGGCCACACCTCCTCCATGCTGAAGCCTCCGCTCTCCTCCAGTGAAACACCTCCAACCCCTCTCCACTCACATTCACATGAAGGAGTCAGGCTCAAGTGGCGGACAAAATAACCCTTTGATCGAGCTGCACTCACCTGTGGCCTGCATTGTTGTGTTAGCATGCTAATGTTAGCGCTCTTTAGTTAGCTCGTAGCTTCACATTGAATGTAAACTGACACAGAATGAGCGTGATCTAAAAACTCTTACGTAACATCCAAATAATCAGTGAGTATGTTCTTCTTCTTCTCTCTAGTTCTTGACTAAAACAGCTTTTATACACAAGGGGAGGAGCCGGCCGTCCCGTCCATGTAAACACGGCTCTGACAACAACACAGCCAGCGGGACTCGAGCTTCTCACTCATTGTAGACAGTCATGACGCAGAGAGACATTTACACAGGAAAGACTTTCTGATATATTTATGTGGAACATGTCGCACATTCTTCCTCGAAGGAGAACCCTTTCGATCTACTAACTTCTCACAATCAAGAATCAGACGTTATAAATACCTGTGTATATTTCCAACCTTCAAAAGAGCAGCAACGTTTAAAGCTTCATTCTTTAAGAACTCAAAAAGTCAAAATTTAAAGTACTAACAGAATGAAAGAGGCTACATTAAAATGAAAAGGAAGCTAGCAGAGTGTTGTAACACAGCCCAAAAAGTTGATTTGAACATAAATCCCGCCTCTGTCAAGGCCCATCATAGTTCAGGTGGCCAATCAGATTTCTAGGGTGGCCTGGCTCCACCTCTGGTCTCAGAAGTCGGTTCACTTCGGAGATTATGGAAACTCCACGGACCTGTCAATCCAGAGGATCCAAGGACAACACGCTAACATTACTAGAGAACACAGACTTAATCATGAAAGAAAAAGAATGCCACACATCCTCAGTGAAGCAGAAAAACCTTTGCACTGCAGCACGCCTCCATCTTTCTCCGTAGCATCTCCCATTTAAGGACGGTGTTTACGGATGGAGGTGTGTCTGTGACGTGTGCGCTGGACGTGCAGGCAGCGTGGAAGGTGAGCCAGTAATGTCGGGTCTGTAGCGTTTGTAATGTTGAAGTGAGATAGCTGCATACTAACACAACAGGTGTGAAGACAAGTCCTGTGTTTCTCGACTATGACTCAAGAACTCTTTGACCTGATGAGACTTCAGTGTTTAAAGCTCACATGTTGACTCGTCCAAACGTGAACACTTTTTCCTGTCGGTCTAATTGTGGTTATAACACACAGGACATCACCGTGGCAGACTTGAAGTCAGAAGGGGGCCGTGTTTACGCAGATGTCACTGCTGCTTCAACATTCAGACACGGCGTGTGCAGCCAACAGTCACAAGTTTAAAACCCCCTCAGTGATCTAAGCTAACAGCAGCGCACCCGTTTTTAAACACAGGGCACCCCAGGGGCCGAGCAGACCTTCGTGCCTGCGGCGTGCTCTGGACGTCGCACCACTGAGCTGTTTGAGAAGGGACTACTTCAGCGCCAGCGAGCAGACGGGGGGGTCGGAGCCAAATCAGCAGAGCTAATGTAGCTTGTTGTGGTCGAGGAGAGGCCAAAGGCCCATGTATGTGCTAACCCGAATGTGTGTCTGCGGCTGCTGGTGTGTGTAACCTCGCAGGCACAAGCCACCGCGGTGAGGGCTTGTTTGCAGCCTGTGTGTCCATACGGCGCGGAGAAAGAAACAGACAGTCGCCCTCTACCAACGGCCACATACCACACATCCCAGCTGTCTGTGCTCCCCAGCCAAGAGAGGAGGAACACAGAGACGCAGCTTCAGTCTGTGCACAGGACTGTCGGAGAACACTGAGAATAAATGATGCAGGAACCTGAGAGCAAGTCAAGACATAGAAATGCTACGAGGTGAACAACTTAACCTCTCGATCTATTTGTTTCTATCGATACGCATGTTTGCTAAATATATTCGCACTGCACTCTTTATCCACATTCTATATATATAGGAAGGAATGATTTTCACACAATTTAAATTCTGGGGGGTGGTTCTTGTGTGTACTTTGAAATATGATCCTGCTGACGTCACTCGGTCCCTGTGACCTCACTGTAAACGAACAACCATGTGACTGTTTAGCCCCCAATCAGGGTGGCGGTTCAAATATCAAGTGGTCTCACCTGGCAGGTCACTTTGTCCCCTCCACAATTTTCGTTCCCACAGAGCTCGACCGTGAGGTTGATCAGCCCATCTGCCATTGGCCAGACTTGCCATAAAAAATCTGATGTGAGACCGCCACACACTGTGTGATTATTTCTTCTGGTTGTCAACACCAACTGTCCCCGACTAGAACTCGGTCCATGACACCCAAAGGTGACGCTGGACAGGAGTACTCTGGAGCCGATGTTCAAATTACACCGTGCCAGAGCTCTCTGCAACGTGCAGGCCGTCAATGCTCGCCTCATAAACATACAGCTTTGGCAGTGTGGCGAGGAAGTGTGTGATGTCAGACTCTCAGCTCGATTGGGCACATAGTCACTGTGATGTATCATCTTGTTTGACCTACAAGAGGCTCCACCTGCCTGCCTGCCTGCCTGCCTGCCTGCCTGCCTGCCTGCCTGCCTGCCTGCCTGCCTGCCTGCCTGCCTGCCTGCCTGCCTGCCTGCCTGCCTGCCTGCCTGCCTGCCTGCCTGCCTGCCTGCCTGGCTGTCTGTCTGGTGCACTTAAAGCTATATATATGAGCGTGTCTGGTGTTTTGGGGTCTCTCAGAGTAAAAAAAAGGTTTCTTAGTGGGTTATAGGTCTCAACAGTGCGCTTCCTGAAGTAAAAATCTTGTTCATTTTCTCCAAAGTGGATTTGATTATTAGCCATGATGTCATAACCATCACAAGAACAATAACAAGTTACAAGAACAACTCTCTGTTTTCCCCGTCTACACATAAACACCTTAAACGGAGTTTCTGAACATCTTCACCCTGGAGGAGTTTTACTGACGGAGAGTTTTCTGCGACCTGAAACGATGTTTGTGTACAAAAGGTTTTTCATGCGTTTTGACCTGATGCTCATGATGATAAAGTTGAACTCTGACCCTCCAACTAATCGATGGTCAAACCAGTCAAACATTCTGCACCTGCAGCTGACTGCCTGTCAGGTGGTGTTTGGAGTAGTTTGTCAGGAAACAACGTTTCATGAAACAGACGACATTAAAGACGCAGAAAACCTCCTGATTTATGGAACACGTTCAAACAGTCGACGGTAAGTTTCAGAGTTTGTTCTGATTGTTTTAAAAATGTGACTCCACACTTTGTCATTCAGTGGACATGTGACAATGACCAGATGTATGGAGAGAAGAGGATGGAGGGATACACACAGACACACGCACACGCACACGCACACACACACACACACAATTGCAGACATGTTCGTCATTCAGCAGCACTTGGCGTCAGCCCGCTCCGATGTGGTGACAACATGTCAGTCTGCTCAACGCACACACAAAGCCAGAGAGGAGATAATAACCTCCCTCCATCTCCCCCTCGCTGAGACATCACTTTAGGTGTGTGTGTTTACTACACGTGTGTTCACTTACCTGTGTGTGTGTGTGTGTGTGTGTGTGTGTGTGCGTGTGTCAGGTCACCTCGGCGCCTCCAGATGGAGCAGCAGTGTCCCTCCAGCTGAAGCCCCAGGTCCAGATTGGTCTCTGTGGAGAACCAGAGCCTCGGGGTCCTCCTGCATGCTAACACCTCCACACACACACACACACACACACACACACACACACACACACACACACACACACACACACACACACACACGCACACGGACTCACATCCAAACACACACATGCACGCACGCACACACACACACACGGACACACACATACACACACATGGACACACACAACGACACACACACAGACCTCCATCATCACCACCACCAACACCTTCACTCCAGCTACAAACACAAAGCGGCTACTTTCTCTTTGGTTGAAAGCGAGGAAAAAGAAAATAAGAGATGTTTTTTCCATTTCCCAAAAGCCTTCAAAACTGCAGTTATTAAACCTCTCCTAAAAAAGCGGAGCCTAGATGCCTCTATTATCAACAACTACAGACCAATTTCAAATCTACCTTTCATAAGTAAAATCATTGAGAAAGTTGTCCTCCAACAACTTAATCACTTCCTGGCTTCAACTGGCTGCCACGACAACTTCCAGTCAGGATTTCGACCTCTTCATAGCACCGAGACGGCCCTTATTAAAGTTTAAATGACATCCGTCTTAACACAGACTCTGGCAAAACTTCAATATTAATGCTATTAGACCTCAGTGCTGCATTTGACACTGTCGACCACTCAATACTTTTGGACAGGTTGGAAAACTGGGTGGGGCTCTCAGGCACAGTCTTAAGCTGGTTCAGGTCATATCTACAAGACAGGAACTATTTTGTTTCCATTGGTGACTTCGTATCAGAACCAACCGACGTAACGTCTGGCGTCCCCCAAGGTTCGATCTTAGGGCCGACTTTATTCAACATCTACATGCTCCCACTAGGACAAATCATGCAAAATAATAACATTGACCACCATTGCTACGCTGATGACACCCAAATCTATGTAGCGCTATCACCAAACGACTATCGCCCCATAGATCTTCTGTGCCAGTGCATTGAGCAAATCAAAGACTGGATGTGTCAACATTTCCTACAACTAAATGAGGACAAAACTGAGATCATTATATTTGGTGCTAAAAAAGAAAGGTTTAAAGTAACCCAACACCTTCACTCTCTGTCCCTGAAAACATCAAATAAAGCCAGAAATCTGGGGGTTATCATGGATTCAGATTTACACTTGGAGAGTCACATCAAATCAGTAACAAAATCGGCCTACTATCACCTCAAAAATGTAGCACGACTTAGAGGGCTCATGTCAGCTCAAGACTTAGAAACACTTGTACATGCCTTTATAACTAGTAGGCTAGACTATTGTAATGGTCTCCTTGCAGGTCTTCCAAAAAAAACTGTCAGGCAGCTCCAGCTTGTTCAGAACGCTGCTGCTAGAGTCCTAACAAAGACCAAAACATGTGAGCACATTACACCAATTCTTAAATCCTTACACTGGCTCCCTGAATGTTAGAGAATTAATTTCAAAATCCTACTGCTCACATATAAATCACTACATGGTTTAGGGCCAAAGTATATCACTGATATGCTTCCACTACATAAGCCTTCAAGATCACTAAGATCTTCTGACACCAATCTGTTAGTGATTCCCAGAGTCAATACAAATCATGGGGAAGCATCATTTAGTTACTATGCAACAAACAGCTGGAATAAACTTCCTGAAGATTTAAGACTTGCCCCAACTCTGACCACTTTTAAAACCAGACTGAAAACTTTTATGTTCACCTTAGCCTTCTGCTAAATCTTACCCACATTGCACTTTTCACTTCTGCACTGTTTATTGTCTATTGTATTGCTAATATGTTTTTATTCTCTGTTTTTAATTTTATTTCACTTTATTGTATGACATGTTATGATGTGAAGCACTTTGAGTCTGCCTTGTGTATGAAAAGCGCTATACAAATAAACTTGCCTTGCCTATATTCCTGAGTTCTCAGTCGACCTTTAGTGTTTCCTGTTTTATTTTGTAGGGGTCTTGTCGGTCACACCTGTGTCCATTATTATTATTAAATGTCTGTGTGTTCTCCCTTCGTCACTTCATCGTCCGACCTTACCGTCTTATTTGGGGGTGTCAGACATACGGCCAGTGGGCTGAATCCGGCTCGACAGCAGGTTTCATCTGGCCCGCGGACGTTTTGGGAAAATGGGGAAATTTTGGAAAAAGACTTTTTTCTTAAAATAAATATTTGTAATAAATATTTTCACTGAGTTGTAAATAAACTTTGTATAACAACGTAAAAGGGTAATATGCTGATACGAATTGGACTAAAAAAAACACCCCTCTCCGTCATGCGTAACGGCCCAGGCCGTCTCCACACATCCTGACTAGGTCTCGGTTCCGGACACCGGCGTTGAGCCTGATGCATCTCCCGACTTATTTTACCTCTGATTATGGTAAAAACAGTCATTTAAAATGAATATGAACTGATTTTATTTACAGATGGTTCATTTTTAAGTCATCCAGAGGTGAAAGTGTTGATCACTTAAAAGTTTCAGCGTGACATCACTTCTAAATAGAGTCCTGCTGTCGCGCCTTTATCACCAGCTCTCATCAGACTGTAAACATGTCATTATAACTGAACATTTCCTTCTTATCTGAAAACGATATCACGCACAGGCTGTCCGATCATACAGAGGTGAGCTGGTTTAGCTGCGGAGCAGCGCTAAAATGCTTCCTTGAATTACGCACAGATAAAAAGTCAGTGACAGCGTTAGAATATGACAGTATGGACACGTAGAAGGACGGACTGCCACGCTCATATTAAAAGTCATTTAACTGAGTTTACTCAGTTGAACGTGAACTCCACACGGAGCTGATCAGATTGCAGTGAGCAACGCTGAAGGAAAAGTTCACGTCTGTTCGTTTGGAAACAGAGTGCAAACTGTGCTGTGGCCTGACGCACACATCTAAAGTCTCTCTCTCTCTCTCTCTCTCTCTCTCTCTCTCTCTCTCTCTGTCTCTCTCTCTCTCTCTCTCTCTCTCTCTCTCTCTCTCTCTCTCTTCACTGTACTCTGCATTATTAAAGCACTGATCCCAGGTCAGGTAGAATAACCCCTGTGTCGTGGTTTCTATAACTTGAACAGCAATATAAAAATATAAGTGAGTAATCTCAGAAACATTTAAATACACAATATAATGATTGTTGTTTTCTTCTGTATTGAGGTACATTGCATTATTTCCATGAGCCAACATGCAGTTTGTAATGACAGAGAGTTTGTGTTTTAAATCTGTAACCTGCAGTCTTATAAACTCATCTGTAGTGAGGCCTGACCTGTTTTGTTTAATGTACAGTTCTCGGTACAAGTAGCATACAGCAGCCTATATATCCATGTGTTGAGTTATAGTGATGTTGGTGAAATGAGTCCGGCCCACTGGAGGTCTCATTTGAACCAATACGGCCCCGACCCAATTTGAGTTTGACCCCCCTGATCTAAATGTTCCTGTGTTTCTTTGGGATTGTTATCTCGCAGAGTTTTCTTGAAATTGTTGGACTTAAAATTGGACCTTTGGTTTTCCTTCGGATTTGGATTCCATGAACTAAAGTGTTGAATCAATCTGTCTGTTTTTAGTCTGCGTTTGGCTCCACTTTCTTTGTGATACTGTGACAGGATCTGCTTTATTCACAGTTTCCTCTTTGACTTGATTAAAGACACTTTATAAGACTTTATCACTACACAACAGCAGCAGGCCGTCCCCACCAACGATCCCGAGGAACCTACAAGACGAGCTCAGGAGCTCCCAGGGAAACATGTGGTTAGTAACTAAGATTCACAGTAATATGATGTGAATGCACAGAGGGAGAGGAGCTCAAGGTGTCCTAGCTCTGAAATCATGAATACATGTATACTAATGTGGATGTATGAAATGTGTTCAGCTAATGCACATTTCTTATTCCAGGTTTTTAAGGGAGCGTCAATAAAACTGTTATTTTAGATAATGACTCGTAAATACAAACATCATTACAAAACGGAATATTTATCGACGTTGAAGTGACACATGCCTGTTAGAGGATCTCTCAACCTTCCCCTCTTCTAATCGACTTTTACTTTGTGCAATCTGTTCTCCTTCAGTTCTGCCTTTTTTCACGCTGAATATGAATATGGATATTTACGCTAAACTAACTCACCAGCTTCCCCGTTTGAGTCCCTGCGGCGCTCACACGCTTCTGTTGGTCGCCTTCCACGTCGCCACGGCTGATTATCTGGCTCACTGAGGGCGCGGCAAGGACGAGCAAATACATGGCAACTTTCCGTCTCTCCGGGTCTGAAGGAACCTGGCTGCCTGCCAATTTTTCAGATGTTCATGTTGTTCCCTCTTCCCTCCCTCCTCCTCCAAAGATCTACTTTCAACGCTCGCACTGTCTTCAGCGCGGCCTTTGAAGCGTCGCTGATGAGGAAATTCAAAGACACATTTGCTGTGAGCGACAAAAACCTTGAGATAACTTCAGAAAGAGACGATAAAACACAATCAGCCTCTGAAGCCTTCATGTCATCTTTCTTCAGAGTTTCTTCCAAGGAACAAGCAGCTGATGAGCTTCGGAGCTTCAGGAGTCCAAAGTCAGATCGTGGGCTGCACTCTGAGAGAGACCCGTGCGCTGCACTCAGAGAGAGACCCGTGTGCTGCACTCGGAGAGAAACATGTTTGCTGCACTCGAGGACAGACCTGTGATTGTTGCACTCGGAGAGAAACGTGTTATGATATTGCAAATGTGGACCTGATGAGAATCAGATGAATGAGAGGTTCTTTGATCCCACACACACAGTACAGGTGATGGGAAAGTGCTCTTTGAACCAACAGTAAGTTTTAAGCATGTAAATTGTCGGCCTTCAGATTCAGAGCTTCACTTTAAACCTAAACCTTTCCTCTTTCAACCCAAACAGAGTATTTTGCATCTAAATTGTCAGCGCTCACAGTCTCAGCTCCGTCACACACAGGCCTGATATCAGAGAACGCCTCTGTTGTGTACAGAATTGCACTTTGTCTCCGTCTGTGTTTGCTGTTGACTGTCTCGACCAGGTCTCCCTTGGAAAGAGGTTCTTAATCTCAAAGGGACCACACTGGTTACATAAATCAATCAATTCTTTGCTGGTCTACAATATTTTTACAGCTGATTCCTATTTTCTGCAGGTAAACACTCGGTCATCTGGTCAGATTCTAATAAGAAGACAAAAAATGTAACCTCCCGGACTGTTAAACTTAAACTGACTTCACTCTTACTGGATGTTATTTCAAACCAGAGATGCAGAGATTTGAACCAAGTTTGTGTAAAGAGTGAAGCGTCTCCAAAACATGGATTCAGTTTGTCCTGCTGTGTGTCTATGCGTGTGTGTGTGTGTGTGTGTGTGTGTGTGTGTGTGTGTGTGTGTGTGTGTGTGTGTCTATGCGTGTGTGTGTGTGTGTGTGTTTCCGTGCATTTGCATGTGTGTGTGTGTGTCCTCTCTCTCTCCCTGATATTTGTCTCCATAAATCATATTCATGGAGCTCACCTGGATGTCACATCATCCCAGCCTCCCGTGCGCCTGCCTTGTAATTCAGATGTCATGCAGAAATCTACAAGACGCGACTCGCCACCTCCCCGTCACCGCCGACACCCCGAGTGCTGACACCCGACCTGCAGCGGCTACATGAGTGCTGTGACATCTGCTGCTCTTAACAGTAGCTGGACGCGGGTGTGAGAGTGAGTGAATCAGGCTGTCACTCAGGTCGACTCAGGTGTTCTCAGTTCATGCAGGTGATTTTACGTCTGCTCACCTGTCAAAGCATCTCACATGTTTATTAGAGTCTTTTATACTGAAGGTGCAGAAAAACGGACAGTTCAGGTGGGCTGCTGCTGCTGTAAACGTACATGTATGAGGCGCTTCTGTTTGGAATGATGAGCTTTGATTTGTCCTCGTTATTTTATTTCTGCATAAAAAATCAGAGGAGAGTTTAAAGGCTCCGTGTAGGGCCGACGATGATATGACAATAAACGTCTTTGGGATGTCACTGGAAACCTGTGGCAACCTTCATCACTGTTCATTCCAGAAGTCAAACGGCAGCGTGGACAGTGTTGCAGAGCGTCCGTGTGAGGCAGCAGCGGTTGAGTCCATCCTGGTTGTCGTGGTCATGCTAACCCTTGGTGTGGATTTCCTAACGCTCTTCCTCCAGTTCGTTTGACCCGTACGGACGAGGAGTGATCCACAGCGGGAGGTAACTACGTTGTTTTCTGTTCTTCAAAGATGTTTGAGTGAGTGTGAGGTCTCACTCTACTACCAAACGGTGCTTCCCAAAGATCCGGAGTTGAGCAGAGGGCTCACTCTGAGGAGGATTGGTGGGAACAAAGCTGCTGAGTGACCGTCATTGGTTGTTATTTGTAACTGAAATAGACACTTTGTGTGGCTTTGTTAGTCTCGCCTTTCTTACGATTCAGATGCCATCACTATTATCAGAGGAGCTTTGTGTGTGCTACTCTGGATTTTGAACTTTACTAATTACCGACGTGGTTGATTCGCTCAAAATTAAAAACACAGACGTCCTACGCAGTGATTATAAATTACCAGAGGTCCACATATCATCCTTAACCCTCCCTGGATGTCAGACTTTGAATGCAGTTGAGAGGCGTGTCTTTCCTGTGAGTGGGCGTGGCTTTGATCCATTTAATAGAGACACGCCCACAGCATGCCAGAGCAGATATCCTGCTTCATGTTTGATGACCTTTAAACTTAATTGTATTACTTCTCTATGACTTTAAATAACCCCTAAAAGCCAAACTCTCTGGGAAGCACAGAAGAATTATTATAAAAATATGAGATGGATCGATTTGCAGAAGAAGTAGTGCAGTGAGAGTGACTTCCCCTCCAACAGACAGTGTGTCTGAACACAAACCCACACACTGCAGACACAATCTGAGATTTCATGTTATTTCACAGCAGAAAGTGGCACTGCCTCAATCCGAGCTGACACCACAGAGTCGAGAAATCAGAGCGCTGGAACGTTGGTATAAAGATGTCGGGACAAATCGGCCTCTATTGACGCTCATCCCTGCGTTCTGCATTAGCATGCCCACATCTATCTCCCAATTGAACCTGTCGCAGGAGGAATACTGCTTCAAGAGAAATGCATTACTATGACTGCAAAGAAAGAAGTGTGTGTGTGTGTGTGTGTGTGTGTGTGTGTGTGTGTGTGTGTGTGTGTGTGTGTGTGTGTGTGTGTGTGGATGGAGGGCTGCAGCTCTCCTTTAACCACGTTGCTTTTGTTAAACTCTCTTCACGCTCCATGTGGCGCCGGGCACTGAGGTAATTTCACACCTGACCGGCCTTTCGCCGGCTCCGCCAACCGGTGCCCGGCACCCTGGCGAGGTTGCCATGGAAACAGGGTGGAAGCTAGTGGCGGTGTCAGTCCGTTAAGTGACTGTTTAACATGGAGCGGAGCGTGTTGCGTCTCATCTGTTGATGATTTGACTCCCCGGGCTGTTGGAAAATATGTCATTATCACAGGTGTCCTGGCAGGCAGCGTGGAGCTGCAGGATTGTATTATGTGCAGGCTGAGTCACAGTGGGGTCACATGTAAAAGGATTTGAGAATGCACCGAGGATGTGATTGAATGTGGACGGGACAGAGCACAGACGACATGCAGTCATCTGTCTGTCATATTTAATGCAGCAGGAGAGCCATGCACGGCGAAGAACCCAACACTGACTCACGTTAATGTGAAGAAGCCGACTTCAGGAAGACTCTCACTCCGCCTCTCAATCCATCAATCAACATTCATGTCATTATGACATCAAATGATGCACTTCAAACAAGTCTCGCCGCGTCTAAAGCCAAATGTAATAATTGGTAAATGGACTTGAGCTTGTATATTTCCTTCCTTGTATTCTGACGACTCAAAGCGCTTTTACACCACAGGTCACAGCTACAGAGTAAACTAAAGAGTCCATCAGTATTAACTCATCCATTCATACACATTCACACACTGATGGTAGAGGCTGCTGTGTAAAGAGTCCATCAGTATTAACTCATCCATTCATACACATTCACACACTGATGGTAGAGGCTGCTGAGTAAAGAGACCATCAGTATTAACTCATCCATTCATACACATTCACACACTGATGGTAGAGACTGCTGAGTAAAGAGTCCATCAGTATTAACTCATCCATTCATACACATTCACACACTGATGGTAGAGGCTGCTGAGTAAAGAGACCATCAGTATTAACTCATCCATTCATACACATTCACTCACTGATGGTAGAGGCTGCTGAGTAAAGAGTCCATCAGTATTAACTCATCCATTCATACACATTCACACACTGATGGTAGAGGCTGCTGAGTAAAGAGACCATCAGTATTAACTCATCCATTCATACACATTCACACACTGATGGTAGAGGCTGCTGAGTAAAGAGTCCATCAGTATTAACTCATCCATTCATACACATTCACACACTGATGGTAGAGGCTGCTGAGTAAAGAGACCATCAGCATTAACTCATCCATTCATACACATTCACTCAGTGATGGTAGAGGCTGCTGAGTAAAGAGTCCATCAGTATTAACTCATCCATTCATACACATTCACACAGTGATGGTAGAGGCTGCTGAGTAAAGAGACCATCAGTATTAACTCATCCATTCATACACATTCACACACTGATGGTAGAGGCTGCTGAGTAAAGAGTCCATCAGTATTAACTCATCCATTCATACACATTCACTCACTGATGGTAGAGACTGCTGAGTAAAGAGTCCATCAGTATTAACTCATCCATTCATACACATTCACACACTGATGGTAGAGGCTGCTGAGTAAAGAGACCATCAGTATTAACTCATCCATTCATACACATTCACACACTGATGGTAGAGGCTGCTGAGTAAAGAGTCCATCAGTATTAACTCATCCATTCATACACATTCACACACTGATGGTAGAGGCTGCTGAGTAAAGAGACCATCAGTATTAACTCATCCATTCATACACATTCACACACTGATGGTAGAGGCTGCTGAGTAAAGAGACCATCAGTATTAACTCATCCATTCATACACATTCACTCAGTGATGGTAGAGGCTGCTGAGTAAAGAGTCCATCAGTATTAACTCATCCATTCATACACATTCACACACTGATGGTAGAGGCTGCTGAGTAAAGAGTCCATCAGTATTAACTCATCCATTCATACACATTCACACAGTGATGGTAGAGGCTGCTGAGTAAAGAGTCCATCAGTATTAACTCATCCATTCATACACATTCACTCAGTGATGGTAGAGGCTGCTGAGTAAAGAGACCATCAGTATTAACTCATCCATTCATACACATTCACACAGTGATGGTAGAGGCTGCTGAGTAAAGAGACCATCAGTATTAACTCATCCATTCATACACATTCACACACTGATGGTAGAGGCTGCTGAGTAAAGAGACCATCAGTATTAACTCATCCATTCATACACATTCACACACTGATGGTAGAGGCTGCTGAGTAAAGAGACCATCAGTATTAACTCATCCATTCATACACATTCACTCACTGATGGTAGAGGCTGCTGAGTAAAGAGACCATCAGTATTAACTCATCCATTCATACACATTCACACACTGATGGTAGAGGCTGCTGAGTAAAGAGTCCATCAGTATTAACTCATCCATTCATACACATTCACACACTGATGGTAGAGGCTGCTGAGTAAAGAGTCCATCAGTATTAACTCATCCATTCATACACACTCACTCACTGATGGTAGAGGCTGCTGAGTAAAGAGTCCATCAGTATTAACTCATCCATTCATACACACTCACACACTGATGGTAGAGGCTGCTGAGTAAAGAAACCATCAGTATTAACTCATCCATTCATACACATTCACTCAGTGATGGTAGAGGCTGCTGAGTAAAGAGTCCATCAGTATTAACTCATCCATTCATACACATTCACACACTGATGGTAGAGGCTGCTGAGTAAAGAGTCCATCAGTATTAACTCATCCATTCATACACATTCACACACTGATGGTAGAGGCTGCTGAGTAAAGAGTCCATCAGTATTAACTCATCCATTCATACACATTCACACACTGATGGTAGAGGCTGCTGAGTAAAGAGTCCATCAGTATTAACTCATCCATTCATACACATTCATACGCCGCTGACGAAGCAGCGGGAGCAATTCGGAGTTAAGTGTCTTGCCCAAGGACACATCGGACATGTTGCTGCAGGAGCTGGGGATTGAACCCTCGACCTTCAGGTTGAGAGACGACGACTCTACCAACTGAGCCACAGCTCAATTTAATTTAATTTAATCTACAGGTTCAATGAAATCTTTGTTACACTATTTAGTGGTTAGAGCCATAGACTGACCCTCCTCTTTGGGAACCAGTGGTGTAGTGTGTTCGTTCAGAGGGTCATAATGTTAACAATGTCTAGAAACTGTCCTCATGTCTGTGGTCTCCGCCTTATATGTTACAGAGTCTAGACCTTCTGGAGGACAGATTTAAGAATCAACTTAGGGGGACCAAAGTCTGGCTACGCCCCTGCCTCCCCTTCTGCTTCAGATCTGTACCGTTCTGATGTCTGCAGGTGTCAGCATGAAGCTGTTTAATGTCTTTGGGGGAACATTTCTGATCGGCGGTTAATTCTTCCTCGTACAAAGGCCCACATTAATGAAAAGGATGAACTTGTTTTGATCGTCTCAGCTGGAGCGTGATGATGACGGTGTCAGGGATGTTTTCTTCTTCCACTCTTCATGATGAGTTTGTCCACCTTGACTTCCTGTGACCGTTCCGGAGTATTTTGTAGTAGTTTGTGTTGCATCTCTTTTCCTTTTTTCTTTAACTCTGCTTCTTGAGAAAGTTTTCGAGCTCTCGTATCGCTCGGTCAAGGTAAGGATGGTCGAGTTTGTGCCTGAAGAGGTTTGAAGTACTCGAGTACTCTGAAACGACGCCTCGTGTTGATTCAGAATCAGAATCAGAATCGGGTTTATTGCCAAGTACATTTACACATACAAGGAATTTGTCTTGATATGTTGGTGCAAAACATTTAACAAAGGAAATAAAACAGAACTAGCAAGACTTAAATAATAAAATATAAGATGCAATTACAAATATATAAAATAGAATTTAAAAAATGTCAAATATAAAAAATAATAAAAAACACAAAATCTACAAGCTGCAATGGAGTGCATGTGAGAAAAAAGAATGTAAAGTCCAGTGAGCGTTAATGTAACTAAAAACAGTTCCAGCCTTCACATCACTGTGATGTTTTCTGACTGTGGGGCTGATGAGAGTCTGTGTTATGTAGGAGGAGGTGGGGGGAGGGCAGGGACATTGTTCATGAGGCTGACAGCAGAGGGGAAGAAACTGTTCTTGTGGCGAGAGGTTTTTGTCCTGATGGACCGCAGCCTCTTGCCAGAGGGGAGAGTCTCAAACAGTCCATGTGCGGGGTGAGAGGGGTCGGCCACAATCTTACCTGCACGCCTCAGGGTCCTGGAGGTGTACAGGTCGTGGAGAGATGGAAGATTGCAGCCAATCACCTTCTCTGCAGAGCCACTTGCTGTGGCTGCAGCGTACCAGACTGTGATGGAGGAGGAGAGGATGGACTCGATGATGGCAGTGTAGAAGTGCACCATCATGGTCTTTGGCAGATTGAACTTCTTCAGCTGCCGCAGGAAGTACATCCTCTGCTGTCCTTTCTTGATGAGGGAGGTGATGTTCAGCTCCCACTTGAGGTCCTGGTTGATGGTGGTCCCCAGGAAGCGGAAAGACTCCACAGTAGACACCGTGGAGTCACCGATGGTGATGGGGCTGAGGGCGGCTGCGTTTTTCCTGAAGTCCACAGCCATCTCCACTGTCTTCAGAGCGTTAAGCTCTAGGTTGTTTTCACTGCACCAGGTCACCAGATGGTCAGCCTCCCACCTGTAGGCAGACTCGTCCCCACCAGAGATGAGTCCAATGAGGGTGGTGTCGTCTGCGAACTTGAGGAGCTTGACAGACTGGTGACTGGAGGTGCAGCTGTTAGTGTACAGGGAGAAGAGCAGAGGAGAAAGAACGCAGCCTTGAGGGGAGCCAGTGCTAATGGTCCTGCTGTCCGAGACATTCTTCCCCAGCTTCACCTGCTGTCTCCTGTCAGACAGGAAGTATGTGATCCACCTGCAGGTGGAGTCAGGCACGTTCAGCTGGGAGAGCTTGTCCTGGAGCAGGGCCGGGATTATTGTGTTGAAAGCAGAGCTGAAATCCACAAACAGGACCTGGCGTAGGTTCCTGCTGAGTCCAGATGCTTGAGGATGGTGTCAGGAAGGGGGAAGTGGGACACAGGTGCGGACCCAGGGGTTTCTTAAAGTTATCCAAGAAGGATAACCACAAAAATCGCAAGCGATAGATTGGAGAGGGGGGAGGGAACAAACGAAAGTATAGAGCCAAAACACCCCTTCTATAAATAATGCACCGAAACTGAATAACTAAACCACTGCTGCCAAGCAGCTGACTTGAAACTAAATTGTCCAGGAGACCCAGAAAACAAAACACAAAGGCAAAGGCTGCAAGGGAGGCCTTAACACTCAACACAAAAGGCTGGGGTATTCACAAAACTACCCAGCACCTCAAGCTATTTACAGAGACACTAAGGACCCGAATACACAGAAAGTTATTTGTTTGTGTTTATGAACACACAGACAACAAGAAACAACGCAGGGAGAACCTCTCACTACCTCTGAAGGTGAGATAATGAGTCAGCACAGAGCACTGAAGTCCAACAGTCTATATAAGCTCCCCACACCTGGTTTTAATCAAGGCCAATCAGCCACAAACACACCTGACTCTGCACTGAGGTGATTCAATCACCAGCCTCAGTGAGAAGCTAGAGAGTGTGCCCTCACAGATGGAGTGGAGGGCCAGGTTGACAGCGTCGTCCACAGACCTGTTGGCTCTGTAGGCGAACTGTAGGGGGTCCAGGAGGGGGTCTGTGATGTCTATGAGGTGTGAAAGCACAAGGCGCTCAAAGGACTTCATCACCACAGAGGTCAGGGCGACGGGTCTGAAGTCATTAAGTCCTGTGGTCCTTGGTTTTTTGGGGATGGGGATGATGGTGGAGGACTTGAAGCAGGCTGGCACGTGGCATGTCTCCAATGAGGTGTTAAAAATGTCTGTGAAGATTGGAGACAGCTGATCAGCACAGTGCTTCAAGGTGGAGGGAGAGACAGAGTCTGGTCCAGCTGCTTTGTGAGGGTTCTGCTTCATCCACATAACCATGATCACTCGCTGCTGCGTCTCCTCTCACCCACAGAAGTTTGTCCGGTGTTTTTCATAGCAGGAAAGTTTTTTATTAAAGATCAGACGATGATTTTCTAAAATACTTTTTTAAATCCTCCGCTTGTTTTCGCTGGAGACACACTGAATCTATACAAACACAGGTGTGCTTTCTCCACCGGGCCCTCAGGTGTCACTCAGCGTCTACAAACACAAAGTCATCTTCATCTGCAACACATTTTTAAAAACAATAAGTTCTTTTAGTTTACGATGTTCAGGACTTCTTCTGATCGTTACGATGACTTCACCTGTGAGGGATGAGACGATGGAAGTAATGGAGCTCACAAATTTCGTAGATCTAAGAGGCAGAAAAGAGGGATGAAAGTGAATCAGTCAACATTTTGATTTGATTTGAAGTTAGAATTATTTAAGATTCATAGATTCTAAATATGAGGCGAGCTTCAGTTTGCACACAAACAGCTGATAGAAACGTCGTTCAGATACGCTGTATTCTCCGAGTGTGACACAGAAGAAGAAGAAGAGTTACGGGGTCAAAGAGCTCCTCCTCCTCCTCCTGACCTCGAGAGCTCGGCCATCTTTATTTTATATTTACATCTCAACCTTTAACAACAACATGACAGAGAGCCTTCGGGGGGATGACCTCACAGCGGGCTCTAAAGTGGAGAACAGGAAAGAAGTTATGGAGAATAAAACGTATCGAGATGAAGGAGGACGTAGCAGCAGGTTACAGCTAATAATAGAAGAAGAAGAAGAAGAAGAGAGCGGCGTTCACAACGAGCAGCTGTGAACATCAGCTTTCTCTGCATTTCATTATTTCCACGTCAGGAAACTGTTGGTGCCTCCAGACGAGCCTAAAATGTCATTAAAGCTCTGCAGCTCCACGACGGCTTCATTTCCGCATCAAAGCTGGAGCGGCGTGCGGCCGGATTAGTGCCAATCCTGATCTCACAGATACTGTTATTGCACCTGAAAGGACACGTTTCACTTTGCAGCTTATTAACACACAGCAGAGAGAAAGAACGGCCCTCATGTTGTCCAAAAATAATCGCTCTGAAATATTTCGGCTCATCGTTTTGTCTCTCACTGAAATCAAACATAGAAACTGTGCGAGGAATAAACGGATCAAATGTTTGACTGATCTCAGGAGAGACGACAGAGCCGATCATAAAAACAGGATAAATATAATTTAAAGCTCATCGTTCTGTGGAAAGGTTAACTCTATTTTTGAAAAGTCTTTTAATCACGAAGCCTCGCTGCATCGATCACAGTGATTTATTTAAATACAGCGATTGTTTACAGCGTTGATATAAGAGGACGTCACGCTGCTGACACACCGCTCATCCGTTCACCATTCATCTAAAGCCATAAATGAGCTCTGTGTCCTCTGGTCGAGTTCAAGCTTCCAAACCTCGCTGCAGTACGGTTTGAAACGTTTGCATCTCTGCAGGGTTTGGACGCCTGAACTCGACCAGAGGACACAGAGCTGGGTTTGACCTTTGACCCTCAAGTCGTTGTGTCAGCTCCTGTGAGGAAGACTTAGGGCACACTCACACTAGGCCAGTGGTTCCCAAAGTGGGGGTCCAGGGGTCATGAGACACTGAGAGTGGGGTCGCAAATTCATTCCAAAAACATAAAAATCAAAAATAGAATATCCTATCCAAATATATACAAAACTGTAGTTGAAGGGATTACAGGTGTTCTGCTTCTAGCGTTTCCTACGATAAATTACTAAAATAATATGACATGATTAGTGTGCCTGGTCGTGCCCAACATTAGATGTTTGTACGACCTCCAGGGACAACAGGGGTCACTAAGCACGCTTCATGATCACGTAAAGCCATGCATGTGTTGTATAACGACGTTATGTACAAGAGGTAACCGTGCTCAGGCCCGGTTAGTCCTGGAGCAGTGAGAGTGCAGACCAGCGGGGGAATGGGGAGGGGGGGAGGGGAGATCGTGATTCAGCACAGTACGGGACAACTTTGCTAGTGTGAGTGCGCCCTAAAAGACTCCAGGTCTCATTTTTCCCCATTAGTTTGCCCTTCGTTTGCACTGTTTGCACTTTAACTGCACGTTTGCACACCTCCACTTTGCACTTTACGTATCGGAGTGAACATTCTCAGTTTGGTCCGAGCTCTTGATTTTACTGATGTTTCATATTTTGTTTCCTGATGTTTGTTTACAGTGATGTCGTCCTTGGGTTTGTCCTCTTCTTTGTGCTCCTGCTGCAAAACAAATGTCTCCTCGTGGGACGATAAAGAATCTGAATCTGTATTTAATATATATAATATTAATATGATATCTATAAATATATATTATATACATATAATGAAGCAGAAAGTGCAGTCTTCTTCTACGTCACCACTCAGGCCTGCACAGACTCTATGTGATATTTTCAGAGCTGAACGTGTTCATTCGTCACGCCTCATAAGGCATACAAGCAAATAATAAAGCATAATGGATAAAGGTCAAAGGTCAGAGGAACACAAGCGGGGGGGGGGGGGGGGGGGGTCAGTCTGTGTTACACACTCTGAGACTTTCATCATAATCAGATCAGACGCTCTGTCAGACTCAATTTAACACAATAAAGAACACAAACACACACGCGGACACACACACAAACATATACACACACACGCACACACAAGGCAGGCGGGGCTGTGTGTGTGTGCCGACACATCAGGACTGTGTGTCTGTCCGTGTGTGTGTTTGCTTGGGTGACATCTTCCTTGTGGAGCTGCTCCTCTCCGTGGTGATGGAGTTGCATTTTTGTGGAAACTACGGTGGGCGGTAGGTGAAACGGCAATTTCTGAAACGACGCACATTCAAAATCACATGCAAAGTCCCGAGACCAACGGCTGAAACGCGCTGCAGATACAGAAACACACATGCTGTGTGAGAAGAATAAAAAGTGAAATCTTAATCTTGATGACTCATTTTATCAATGAAGACTTCTCGTTAAACTCCTCTCACCGTTTCTTCTTCTCCTCTTTTAGAAACCTCACTGTGAGGATGTAACTTTTCTTCTCAGCCCGCAGGTCATGGTGATGAAGAGCGGCTCTCGTCTTCCTCTTCTCCGCTCTGCTCTGATTGGACGCAGCGTGAGCGTCCGTCCCTCTGCATGGCGGTACTCCTCGTGTGAAGTCTCCTCCATCCAAAGCTCTATTTAAAAAAAATAACAAGCTCTCCCCATCCGCCCACATTTATACATATGGAAGTGTTTCGCCCATTATGTCGCCACCTGCGGGCCCGCTGACCCCCCGTGTGATTGGGGGTTACAGGCAGCAACAGCGGGCGGTGGGAGGCGGCCTCCAGATGAGGCTCCTCAGGGTCTCTGGCCACGTCTGTGATTCCTCCAACAAATCAAACGCCTCCACCTCAAAGACCACACGCGTCCTCTTGAAATGGAAAAACCAGCGCAGAGCCGTCGGAGGTATGACTGTATCTTTAATAAGCTCAGGGTGCAGGGGGTCAACGTGATGGGCGAGGAGCGAGACGGGGCGACCAGAGAGCTTTTAATATTCAAATCAGTTTCTTAACACCTGAATCTGCCTTTACCTGCTTGTCAGACGACCACGAGCACCGAAGTTTAGTGCGTTGATACAGTCATCTGATGATCCAGAAGAAAAAGAGCTCAAGCCCCTTTTTGTTAAAGTGTTCCCACGCCGGAGCCTCAATGTTTAAACATGTGGTTAATTATTGGATTAGTTACCTATCGAACAGTCAGTACCAAGGGAACTCTGGTAACCTAGTGACAGTAAGCACCGGTGAGAAGCGCTCTGACACTGACGTCGTGGGCGATGCGGGCACGTTAATGGACACAGGCGGCAGGCCCTTAGCTGGATGATGAATGAATGGAACAAAAACAGAACTTGAATCCAGAAGACTAAAGCTTTTATACACAGAAAACAAGTCCATGTTACCAGCATGTGATAAGACTTGAAGATACGTTAATGACACTTTGGGGTTCAGGGTCTTCCATGAGGGGCTGGGATAGGCCCAGTAAACTTCTGATAGCTTGTACCTACACTGTAAGCTACCACACGCTATCACAAGCTAACCGCCGGTGTTTGTCACCTGCCTGTCCAACAGGAAGCAGACCAACTCCACGTCCACGGGTAAAAGCCAACACAAGGTTCACCCTCGTTTTAGAACGAGCTTTATCCGCTTGGTGTTTCTCCTCTCTGTGATTATAGAGGTCACAGGTTTGAATGCCTTCCGATCACTGAATTGTATCCACTCCTAAACTCACCTGCTGCGCTGTCATTGGCTGGAGGAAACACACCAGCTCCAGTCAACCAAAACAAACCAGAACAGTAAAATCCAGTCAGAGGACAGGGTCTCTGCAGACACAGTCACCACCACACATGTACGGAGGCCCGGAAAGGGACGATGGAGCAGCTTTACTTTAGGATAAGTCTGTATTTTATTTTGAAGGGGAAAGCTGCTGAGTCTATCTTTAATGTTCCACAAGAATGAGGAATTAGTTTCAGCTAACTGTAGACGTCTTACTAGTTTTGTTTTAAAAGTCGAGGCGTTGCTGGAGAGGCACCGAGCTACAGCCCTGAAGAAAGAACGATCTATGGAGCTCCTCAGGTCAGACAGACAGCCTGCAGCCGCCACTCGTCCAGAGTTTGACGTGTTAATGAAGGTGAAGGAAACAGAAACATAAAAACACGGTCTGTGTTTCTGATGAAGCAGAAGGAAGCAACTGTTGATCTAATGTTTCTGACATGCTCAGGTCCTTGAATCCTTTTCCAGAGGACAAATGTGTTGAAAACATTGGTCGGTGTTCGCCTATGAAAGACCTGGTGCTCAAAGAACAAAGCTTGTTTCATTTAAACCGTAGGAAGGAAGGCAGAAGTCTTTTTCAGAATCTACTCTCCGATAAGTAAAGAACTCTAAATCAATCAAAGTAACGATGAACATGACACACGAGGATCAAATGAGAAGAATGACTCGAGCACATCAAAGGAGACTCAGATGTTTTTTTAAATGTCTCTTGAAGACTTGAAGATGGCTTTAATGTCGACTTCAAACTGAGAGAGAGGAGCGTCTATATTTAATGTTATGATGGAACCAGAGACGAGCACAAAGACGAGTGAAGACTTAGAGGAGGACGAGGCAAACTCTGAACACCGGTTAGAAATATGAGCATGATGAGAAAAACAAGACCATGCAGCAAATATACAGCACAGAGCAGATACAGCTGGAGTCCAGAGACCAAGGACTTCCTGTGGTTATTACAGAATCAATACGATGTATGTGGTATACAATGTGGTATAAACACAACAGAAAACAAACAGAAGGTCATTGTTCCCAACAGGAGTCAAAGGAGTGGGGCTTTTACCATGGATATGTAAGTATTATGGCATGTTATTCTGGAAATAAACCAGATGTTTTAATGTTGTTTCGGTGTCTGACTTCCTGTCCCGCTCGATCTGCTCTGTGGTAAATTGATGTTCCGTGCTCCGGCATCCTGCAGAGGTAGAAGCCTTGTGTATCTGCTGCAGACGACTCCGGACTGACGGAGCTGAGACGCAGCATGGCCAGTGGAATAAAGTGAAAACCGATCAGCTCTGCTAACGTTACGGAGACAGACCGAACACGCATCTGCTGGCAGTTAGCAGTTGGCCATTAAACCTCATTTTGACCGTTGGACGTGGGCCTCCTAGCCGTCCCTCGCTCACGGCTCAAGCTCAAAGGTGATCGTGTTTTTGCAGTCAAAGCCTGAGGTCTACATGTTTATTGGTCACCTTTATTGGAGAGACAGGACAGTGGATAGAGATGGAAATCAGGGAGAGAGAGTGGGGATTGACATGCAGGAAAGGAGCCACAGGTCGGATTCGAACCTGGGCCGCCCGCGTTGAGGATTAGCCTCCACATATGGGACGCGCGCACTAACCACTGTTCCACCAGCGCCCCAGCTGCTGCTGTTTTTAAATCTGCTCTATGAATAAATGTGACTTGAACTTGATCGTCCCCGAGGGGAAACGTGTTTTACAGCCAGGTGAAAACAAGAACACAGAAACATAAAGAGGACTCAGACAATAGAAACAACATAAAAACATTAAACAATGACCGAACATCTGGTGGAATTCAGCAGTAACAGCACAAGGTAGCTAGCATTAGCGCCCTTTAGCTTCTGGTGCCACTCTGTGCCAGTTTAATGAAGATTTTATAAACTGGTCTGAGGTGTTTGGACTGGATACATTTTGCTGTACTTAAAACACCAAAGTTTCACACCAAAATAAAGACTGACATATTTTAAACTTTCAAAATAAGACAACCCCTCAGCCTCAGAGTATACCCACTTCTAAATCCCCTCTGATTCACAACATTCAGTTTGCTGCAGTTTGTTTTCCCTGGGATGGTGAAGGGACGATGTAGTTGTCTCTGTTTGCCAGTTCAAATGATAAAAACCTGCTCTTCTTTTGTGGTTTATGTTAATTTCAACACAATCCTTACTCCCTTCAGTGAAGCAGCGGAGGTTGAGTGTTTACATGTAAATACAAATGGCCCTTTTTAAGTTAATTAAATATGCAAGAGGAGTCTTACATGTCACTGTTTTTAACAGAGGCCGTTTATGCTCTGCTGGTCCGTCCCCTTTGTCACGGGTTGGAATGAAGAGGAGGAGGACCCAATTGCAGGATGAACAAAAATATTTATTTAAACTAAAAGGCAAAAACTTACTAAATCGAAAATCAGGGAGCCACGAGGAAAACACTAGAAACAGGAACAAACATCTAACACTGACGAACGACAAAACAACAATGAACCGACACAGAGGGGAAGAAACACAGAGACTAAATAGACAGGGGTAATCAGACACAGGTGAGACAAAAGACACAGGTGAAACTAACAAGACACAGGTGAGAACAATCAGGGCAAATCAAGACTGAGGGGAAACACAGAGACTGTAGTAACCAAAAAACACAGAGAGACACAAGGAGAAGAAAATACAAAATAAAACAGGAAACACTAAAGACAACACTAGGAAACATTAACACACAGGGAAACAAGCAACACTAGGGAAAAAGAGAAATAAAACCAAAAACTAAACTAAACTCCAAAATACCAACTAAACAAAGACCAAATCATGACACCCTTAAAAAACATTTTTAGGAAAAATGAATAGTATACCCACTTCTTCAGGCACCACGACACCGCTGGGTTCACGGTTCAGGAAGGACGTGTGGGAAACTCGGAAATGATGCAACAACGTGAAAACGTGCTGCAGAAAGCAGGACGAACTGAATCAACATTAAACATAATTTATTCCACATCCTCCTCTTCAAACCACAGCCTGTATACAACATGGACGTAGTCCCTCAGTGACGTCACCCACTGGTGTATGAAGAGGAGTTTTGAAGTCCAACAATGGAGGTTGCTGACTAACTTTAGATCAGTCTAGAAACAGACAAAGAGGCGGAGCTTAATCCTACTGACAAACTTATACAGCACGCCCACCTGTCAAGTAACATTAGCCACGCCCCTAATTATGCAATTTTGAAAACTGAAACCATCAAAACAGATTAAAAAAATAAAAAACATCCACCCCCAATAGAAAGAAACGAGTCATAGAGACCAACATTGTTAATTGAACCAGACTGTAAAGATGTTTATTTCCGCTGTAAAGATGGACATTTTTATACTCGACTTTTACAGACAGCCTCAAGAGGACACTTGAGGAACTGCAGTTTCTTCCGCATTGGCTTCATTATATCTTTATTTAGAGACAGGACAGTGGATAGAGTCAGAAATCAGGGAGGGAGAGAGAGAGTGGGGAATGAAATGCGTGAAAGGAGCCACAGGTCGGATTCAAACCCGGTCAGTCCGCTTTCACAGCCTCTGTGCATGGGGCACGTGCACTAACCACTAGGCTACCAGCATCATTGTTTAACACTTCATTAAATTATTGCACATCTTTTGTGACCACCAAACTGTGCAAACTGCACTGCCAAGCACACAGCGTCCTGGGTGCACCTGAAAGTTTCCAAACTTTGGTGCCAAATTGAGCCCTTCCTAAGCCTCGTTGCAAAGCATTTACCCAGCTCTGTCAGCACGAGAGCTCATCTCCGTGGTTACAGGCAGAAGGCTTCTCTCCACTTTCAGGTGCTAAATATAGTTTTTAAACGTTCAGGAACATAGAGCACGCCTCAAACACAACCCATTTCCGTTTCATACGTATTTAGGCACGCCTTAATCACTCCTATTCCTTTCACATCCCTCCCCCCTAACCTAAAACTATTCTAAATCAGTATTTCTCTTGGAGTGGTCTTTGTTAGTGAAACAAACACCAACTGCAGCGAGCACCAACACTCGATGGGCGTGTTTGTGTCTGAACATCATCAGAGCTAAATGCTTTTAGACCTTTAAGATGGAGCAGAGAGACGGAGAACACGATGAACCATTTTTGAAGCTATTAGCGGCCTCGATCCATTCTTCGTGTATCAAGCTCTTAGAATACTCTGGAACCCTTCAAATCAACACTTTTATGAAAGCAGTTTGTTGCATTACGACGGAGAGCGAGATGGTCGTGTTACTTTATAAGAATGAAGCTCTCCAAAGAGTCACCAGCTTTTATTGATTTCTCTCTGCACACTGACTCACTCACTACTCTCTGGTACTTTTAATAAAAGCTGGCTTCTATAGAGGAAGGACACTATCACCTGGATACTGTTCAGCTCACACTGATGGACGCCCATGCACACGCTGATTCAGTTACAAGCATGATGAAATCTTAAAAGCATGAAAAGCTGCATTTCTTGGATTCTTCTCTCCGTCAGCAGAGCTCGATGAAACAGCCTTCTTATAATCTGAAACATTCAGTCCAGTTTGAAATGTCACTCGGGGTCAGATAGAAGAGGTCCTCTGAGACTGTATGTCAGTCTCTTTCGTCTCCGAGTGGATCAGCAGCGGACTTTAATGATCCCTGTTTGACCTCCACAGCCGCGTGTCCTCCACTGAGTCAGGCTTCACCTCTACAGTCGCTCTTCGTATGTTTGGAGCTACGTGACTGCAATTCAGCTCCATCCTTGGCCGTCGACATTGTGTGTGCATCATCAGAAAATCTTCAAACTGTTTCTCCTTCACCCGGAGCCGGCCTCATCTCCGCCTCCCGCCCGCCGGGCACCGCCAGATCTGGAACGCACACAATGCTTTAAACATGGCTGCTGGAGCCGCCGGCGTAATTGTGTTGGCATTGGCGTGGACACCCCACCAATTGTGCATAAATTATCCCGGTCAGGAGACAGAAGGATGAATAGAGATGTTTTTAGGAGGCTGGGGGAGTCAAAAGGAAGGGAGGACGGAGGAGGAGGAGAGAGGGGGAGAGGAGAGAAACAAGCGGCGCTAAATTGGATTGAGATCTATAGCCAATGCGGCACTTCTTTCAACCTGAGTGTGGGAGGGAGCCATTAAAGATTCAGTCATTTTCAAACATGACCATCACTTTGGAGAGATAATGAGTGTCCTGAACGCTGGCTGACAAACCCACACCCCCGACCCACTCTCTTCTTCTCCTCGGCGCCTACATGAAAGATAACACTTCATTTAACTACAGAGACAGAGACATGACTGATGATGAGGATTCTCCAGCTCTGTCTTTCCTCTATAATACTCTTGCTAATTAGCTCCATGCGTCACTGTGCTGAATAAACTCGGCCGTCCGATCACAAAGGCTCCGTTTGATCTGCACGCTGAGATTAGTGCAAGTTTCACCTTTGTGTGTCATTAAAAGCATCGTCGAGCCTTCAAGGTGATGCCGCTCCACTTCTGACCGTCCACTAAACACGCACAATAGGTGTTTAACTTGTAGATGTGTTGCTCTAATAACGAACTTGACCGCTGTGCACAACGCTGGTAATTAACATTCAAACAGTGAAACACCTGAAAGAGCCATGAAAGATAAAGATCCACACGGGGCTCTTTCTTCTTAGCTGGAGCCTCTGAATAATTATGCCGCTATGTGTCAGGCACATCAGAGTGTTGGAGGGATGTGAAGCTTCTGTCACAGCAGGGCGAGGAGAGGATGGCTATTAGCGAGACGGTCCATGAGACAAGTGGAGCGAAACCGTTTTTGATTTCCTCCTGAATTACTTTCTTAGCAGCCGGTGGGTTCTCCGGGACCTCATGGGGACAGAGGGAGCATCCGGGGGTGTTAACAGGATGGGGTGGCATTTGATTTGCCGCTTTGTTCCTCCTCCCTCCATATGCCCTCTAATCTCTAATTTGCGTCTCTTAATTCGGCGGCGCACGCTCCTGGAATTAGCCATGTTTCCTGATGGATGTGGCGGTTTGATCTTCCTGCTCGGCCTCAAACTGAGCCTACCTTACAGCTTCAAACATTGAAATCTGGCTGTGCACGGACGTATACCTGCACATCTTCACAGACGACACACACACAGCTGTACACGCAGCAGATTCACCTTTAACCTATGTCCATTTCCTCACCATTGGAGCTGAACAAGTCACGATAAGAGGACTCCTTTGAGTTTCCTCTATAGTCATGAACCATAATCCTCAGTTTTGATGTGAAACACACACATGACATTTTCCTTCATAAAACTACATCCTCTGATAATAATCCTTAGATGTCATTAAATAATATCAACCAGTGGCCTTAGCGCTAGCCTTCTAGCTAACATCCTCTTCCTCAGTCAGCTCTAATCAGCTTTTGAAGCTGACTGAAATAAAGTTGGATGAAGGTCCTGACATGGCCTTAGAATTCAGTTCAACAGGCTCATTCTATGAAGAGGGGGTTTACATTTTGAAACAGGCAACCCACAGTGAATCTGCTATAGGCTTAGACTACCGGGGGAACTGGCACCTTGAACTCCTCTCTCTCTCTCTCTCTCTCTCTCTCTCGCCCTCTCTCTCTCTCTCAATTCAATTTAAATGAGCTTTATTGGCATGACAGATCAATAATCCATGTTGCCAAAGCGGTACAAATGATTACAATATACAAATATAACAATATATTAAAAGACTTTAACAATAACTATGGATCATTTTTAAGGTGTCATTCTCAGAACCATTCAGTGTATTCTGTCTTAATGTGTGACAGTCATGAACATATTTAGCAGCTCTTAGTGCACACAGACTTTTCTCCCCACATAGATAGAGAAGCTTCTGAGGATCGGGGAGATTTCTAAACTCAGGATATAGATCATTAATGTGATCAAAGGAAGCCTCTCTTAAAGTGAAGTGAGATTCTGTCTCAGTTTGTCCTCCATGACAGAGTGAACACAGCCTGGCCTCTCTGGGTAACCACTTCTGTCTGTGACGGCCTGTTTCTATGTCCAGACTGTGTCCACTCAGTCTGTACATCATCGACGACTTCCTTAATTTAACATCCCTCACTGTGCTCAGGTACTCTGCCAGCTTGTGCCCTCTGTTTATGGTCAAATAGAATTCTAATTTACTTTGTGATTTGGTGGTTTCCTTCCAATATTTGATATTATTGTCTTTTTGTTTTGAGATGATTTGGTTGGTGTGTGTCCTGAAGCCCTGGTGTTTGAGGGCGGAGCTTCAGGATCAGCTGGCAGAGGGGACTCTTATCTGGGTTCAACTCTTGGCACTAGAGGGCTTTGTACTGGTAGGAGTGGGGGTCACTGGATTGGAGATGTTTATAAAATGCGATGGCTCTCTTTTGAATGTTAATGACTCTCAGGACTGTGGACTCTCAGGATGTTTCTGCACAGTTCTGCATGCAGCGCTTCCAGCGGGTATTTTGGGAAGTCTTGTCTCTCTCTCTCTCTCTCTCTCTCTCTCTCTCTCTCTCTCTGTCTCTCTCTCTCTCTCTGTCTGTGCATTCACATCATATTACTGCATGTCGCTTTCTGTAAATCTAAGTTACTTACCATCTTTTCCTGGGAGCTCCTGAGCTCTCATGTCTTGTAAGTTCCTCTGGATGGTTGGTGGGGACGGCCTGCTGCTATGAACCCCCCTTCCTTCTGTGTCAGTGTGTTAGAAGCCCAGGAGGCCTTGTCCCAGCAGCAGAAGCCAGGCTCTCGAGTAGACGGAGCTCCCCCAACCTTCAGCTAGGTGATCTGGCACTACTACCAACCGATGCCCCTGACGCCCAGCCACCACAATCGGACTGTGTCGTCCCCACAGCCACCGCGTCCTCAGTCATGCACGGCCTGTTCCAGGCTGTAAATGACGGCTGTGTTTCAGGCTGTAAATGGCGGCAATGTTTCAGGGGATAAATGGCGGTGGTGTTTCAGGGTGTAAATGGCCGCAGTGTTTTATTTTGTTATTTAACCAGGTAATTAACCCATTGAGATCAGGATCTCTTTCACAAGGGTGAACTGGCCAAGATGGCAGTGCGCACGTCATAGAAAACATTACAGGGTGTAAATGGCCGCGGTGTTTCAGGGTGTAAATGGCGGCGGTGTTTCAGGGTGTAAATGGCGGTAGTGTTTCAGGGTGTAAATGGCGGTAGTGTTTCAGGGTGTAAATGGCGGTAGTGTTTCAGGGTGTAAATGGCGGTAGTGTTTCAGGGTGTAAATGGCGGTAGTGTTTCAGGGTGTAAATGGCGGTAGTGTTTCAGGGTGTAAATGGCGGTAGTGTTTCAGGGTGTAAATGACGGTAGTGTTTCAGGGTGTAAATAGCGGCGGTGTTTCAGGGTGTAAATGGCGGTAGTGTTTCAGGGTGTAAATGGCGGTAGTGTTTCAGGGTGTAAATGGCGGTAGTGTTTCAGGGTGTAAATGGCGGTAGTGTTTCAGGGTGTAAATGGCGGTAGTGTTTCAGGGTGTAAATAGCGGCGGTGTTTCAGGGTGTAAATGGCGGTAGTGTTTCTGGGTGTAAATAGCGGCGGTGTTTCAGGGTGTAAATGGCGGTAGTGTTTCTGGGTGTAAATAGCGGCGGTGTTTCAGGGTGTAAATGGCGGTAGTGTTTCAGGGTGTAAATGGCGGTAGTGTTTCAGGGTGTAAATGGCGGTAGTGTTTCAGGGTGTAAATGACGGTAGTGTTTCAGGGTGTAAATAGCGGCGGTGTTTCAGGGTGTAAATGGCGGTAGTGTTTCAGGGTGTAAATGACGGTAGTGTTTCAGGGTGTAAATAGCGGTAGTGTTTCAGGGTGTAAATGGCGGTAGTGTTTCAGGGTGTAAATGACGGTAGTGTTTCAGGGTGTAAATAGCGGCGGTGTTTCAGGGTGTAAATGACGGTAGTGTTTCAGGGTGTAAATGGCGGTAGTGTTTCAGGGTGTAAATAGCGGCAGTGTTTCAGGGTGTAAATGGCGGTAGTGTTTCTGGGTGTAAATAGCGGTAGTGTTTCTGGGTGTAAATAGCGGCGGTGTTTCAGGGTGTAAATGGCGGTAGTGTTTCTGGGTGTAAATGGCGGTAGTGTTTCAGGGTGTAAATGGCGGTAGTGTTTCTGGGTGTAAATAGCGGCGGTGTTTCAGGGTGTAAATGGCGGTAGTGTTTCAGGGTGTAAATGGCGGTAGTGTTTCAGGGTGTAAATGGCGGTAGTGTTTCTGGGTGTAAATAGCGGCGGTGTTTCAGGGTGTAAATGGCGGTAGTGTTTCAGGGTGTAAATGGCGGCGGTGTTTCAGGGTGTAAATGGCGGTAGTGTTTCAGGGTGTAAATGGCGGTAGTGTTTCAGGGTGTAAATGACGGTAGTGTTTCAGGGTGTAAATGACGGTAGTGTTTCAGGGTGTAAATGGCGGTAGTGTTTCAGGGTGTAAATAGCGGCAGTGTTTCAGGGTGTAAATAGCGGTAGTGTTTCAGGGTGTAAATAGCGGCGGTGTTTCAGGGTGTAAATGGCGGTAGTGTTTCAGGGTGTAAATAGCGGCAGTGTTTCAGGGTGTAAATGGCGGTAGTGTTTCAGGGTGTAAATGGCGGCGGTGTTTCAGGGTGTAAATGGCGGTAGTGTTTCAGGGTGTAAATAGCGGCGGTGTTTCAGGGTGTAAATGGCGGTAGTGTTTCAGGGTGTAAATGGTGGCGGTGTTTCAGGGTGTAAATGGCGGCTGTGTTTCAGGGTGTAAATGGCGGTAGTGTTTCAGGGTGTAAATAGCGGTAGTGTTTCAGGGTGTAAATAGCGGCGGTGTTTCAGGGTGTAAATAGCTGCGGTGTTTCAGGGTGTAAATGGCGGCGGTGTTTCAGGGTGTAAATAGCGGCGGTGTTTCAGGGTGTAAATAGCGGCGGTGTTTCAGGGTGTAAATAGCTGCGGTGTTTCAGGGTGTAAATGGCGGCGGTGTTTCAGGGTGTAAATGGCGGTAGTGTTTCAGGGTGTAAATGGCGGTAGTGTTTCAGGGTGTAAATAGCGGTGGTGTTTCAGGGTGTAAATGGCGGTGGTGTTTCAGGGTGTAAATGGCGGTAGTGTTTCAGGGTGTAAATGGCGGTAGTGTTTCAGGGTGTAAATGGCGGTAGTGTTTCAGGGTGTAAATGGCGGTGGTGTTTCAGGGTGTAAATGGCGGTAGTGTTTCAGGGTGTAAATGGCGGTGGTGTTTCAGGGTGTAAATGGCGGCGGTGTTTCAGGGTGTAAATGGCAGCGGTAGTGTTTCAGGGTGTAAATGGCGGTAGTGTTTCAGGGTGTAAATGGCGGTAGTGTTTCAGGGTGTAAATGGCGGCGGTGTTTCAGGGTGTAAATGGCGGTAGTGTTTCAGGGTGTAAATGGCGGTAGTGTTTCAGGGTGTAAATGGCGGCGGTGTTTCAGGGTGTAAATGGCGGTAGTGTTTCAGGGTGTAAATGGCGGTAGTGTTTCAGGGTGTAAATGGCGGTAGTGTTTCAGGGTGTAAATAGCGGCAGTGTTTCAGGGTGTAAATAGCGGCGGTGTTTCAGGGTGTAAATGGCGGTAGTGTTTCAGGGTGTAAATGGCGGCGGTGTTTCAGGGTGTAAATGGCGGTAGTGTTTCAGGGTGTAAATGGCGGTAGTGTTTCAGGGTGTAAATGGCGGTAGTGTTTCAGGGTGTAAATGGCGGTAGTGTTTCAGGGTGTAAATGGCGGTGGTGTTTCAGGGTGTAAATGGCGGTAGTGTTTCAGGGTGTAAATGGCGGTAGTGTTTCAGGGTGTAAATGGCGGCGGTGTTTCAGGGTGTAAATGGCGGTAGTGTTTCAGGGTGTAAATGGCGGCGGTGTTTCAGGGTGTAAATGGCGGTAGTGTTTCAGGGTGTAAATGGCGGTAGTGTTTCAGGGTGTAAATGGCGGCGGTGTCAGGGTGTAAATGGCGGTAGTGTTTCAGGGTGTAAATGGCGGTAGTGTTTCAGGGTGTAAATGGCGGTAGTGTTTCAGGGTGTAAATGACGGTAGTGTTTCAGGGTGTAAATGACGGTAGTGTTTCAGGGTGTAAATGGCGGTAGTGTTTCAGGGTGTAAATAGCGGCAGTGTTTCAGGGTGTAAATGGCGGTAGTTTTTCAGGGTGTAAATGGCGGTAGTGTTTCAGGGTGTAAATGACGGTAGTGTTTCAGGGTGTAAATGGCGGTAGTGTTTCTGGGTGTAAATAGCGGCAGTGTTTCAGGGTGTAAATGGCGGCGGTGTTTCAGGGTGTAAATGACGGTAGTGTTTCAGGGTGTAAATGGCGGCGGTGTTTCAGGGTGTAAATGGCGGTAGTGTTTCAGGGTGTAAATGGCGGCGGTGTTTCAGGGTGTAAATGGCGGTAGTGTTTCAGGGTGTAAATGGCGGTAGTGTTTCAGGGTGTAAATAGCGGTGGTGTTTCAGGGTGTAAATGGCGGTGGTGTTTCAGGGTGTAAATGGCGGTAGTGTTTCAGGGTGTAAATAGCGGTGGTGTTTCAGGGTGTAAATGGCGGCAGTGTTTCAGGGTGTAAATGGCGGCGGTGTTTCAGGGTGTAAATGGCAGCGGTGTTTCAGGGTGTAAATGGCAGCGGTGTTTCAGGGTGTAAATGGCGGTAGTGTTTCAGGGTGTAAATAGCGGCGGTGTTTCAGGTTGTAAATGGCGGAAGTGTTTCTGGGGGTAATAGCGGCGGTGTTTCAGGGTGTAAATGGCGGTAGTGTTTCAGGGTGTAAATGGTGGCGGTGTTTCAGGGTGTAAATGGCGGCGGTGTTTCAGGGTGTAAATGGCTGTAGTGTTTCTGGGGATAATAGTGGCGGTGTTTCAGGGTGTAAATGGCGGTAGTGTTTCAGGGTGTAAATAGCGGCGATGTTTCAGGGTGTAAATAGTGGCGGTGTTTCAGGGTGTAAATGGCGGTAGTGTTTCTGGGGGTAAATAGCGGTAGTGTTTCAGGGTGTAAATGGCGGTAGTGTTTCAGGGTGTAAATAGCGGTAGTGTTTCAGGGTGTAAATGGCGGTAGTGTTTCAGGGTGTAAATGGCGGTAGTGTTTCAGGGTGTAAATAGCGGCGATGTTTCAGGGTGTAAATAGTGGCGGTGTTTCAGGGTGTAAATGGCGGTAGTGTTTCTGGGGGTAAATAGCGGCGGTGTTTCAGGGTGCCTTTGGCGTCTAATAACTTTGTAATCAAAGGTGCGATGAGGATGAAGGAGGTAGTGGTTTACACCCAGGACTTTCAGCCTGCTCTTGATCTTCATATTAATCTTGAAAGATAAAAATACATTCAGAAAACTCGACAAGAGTACAAAGTGTGCCAACAAGCTGCCCCCCCCCCGTCTGAGGATGCGTTCGACTTTTTTCTCTGACTCTTTTCAAATCAAGCCAAATGTTCAAAGGAGGAGTTTTTCTATCCCATCCTGCTGCTCCAAATTTCAGAGTTGTTTCCTCGCTTGAACCAGGATATTTAGGTTGTTCTAACAGCGCTAATGTATCCTTAGCGTCAGTGTGACCTAGCTGTAGCGTGTTGTTGTTTGAATCAGCGAGAGTGGAGGTGTTTTCCGCTCTGTTTCACCTGTGTACCGGCAGCAGGCCTCTAGTTGCCTCTCCCTCCGTCTCCGGCATCGTGTTCCTCTAATGAGCTTCCAATGTAGTGGATCCCACCAGAGACCTGCCGCTCTCTGAAGGAGGAAATTTCATCTTCACAAACTCTTTCATTTTGCCATTTTCCCTCCACCTGCATGCAGCAGGTACAACATGTTTTGTTCTTCAGAGGAAGAGCCAGGCGGATGGCACCACATGTGTTTTTTACTGATAGATGAAGTGCAGCCGCATGGAGCATGTCTCCTTCCAGTCGCCCTCCTCAAACAGTGAGGACACAGAGCTGTACACACACTATAAGAGCCTGGGATCCAGCAGACATCAGCCGTACGAGGAGAAGGAAGAGTGAAAGAGAAAAAGATCTCAGCAAAAAAAAAGGAAGCGATCCTTTGTAGTGACACGTGGAACAAGATGTTTCACCAAAGAAAAATGCAAATTACGATCAACGGGAACAAAATGTAACAGTATCAAACGCTCTCGACAACGACAAGTCACACAAGACGTGTCCTAATGAGGAGGAACAAAAAAAAATGAACCTCAGACATTTTAATCTTTTAAAACCCTGGCAGGCGCTACATTGTTAGACAAACCGCATGTCAGGGTGTTGATTCTTCCTGCAGCAGTCCTTTTTCTTTCTTCCACAGACTTTATTTATTCCTCTCAAGCCCCTGCGATGCATTCTAACAAGGATGTCGCTCTTCAAAGACTCACCTATCACATGGGATCAGCTGTCCTCTCTGAACCTGGGGGGGTTACACCGGCTGTAGACCTAATGAAGCTGTCAGACTGACATCAAACGTGCACATGTACAGGTAGACATGTGCACACAGTGAACACTGATGGATGCATGTGTGCAGACTTTAGGTCCCAGGACTCTTTTTGTTGGACAGAGGTGTGTTGGTGGTGAACAGCCGGCCTCTGCGGAGGGACTAACTGCAGACTTCCCTGCATATCATATCAGCAAGCTGCAGGCCCCCATAGCTAGCTCCCATAGCTAGCTCCCAGTTCAGGAGCTACATCCTTCAAAGGCTCGAAGGCTGTCCCATAGCAACAGCTTCTTCAGATGTGTCTGACCCTTGGGCAACAAAGAATGCTTCCGCTGAAATCTGACTGGCCACCCAAAAGTCCTAAACTATGAGTAGCTACTTGCCTCGTGCTAAAATCAACCATTGTGTCTGTGTTGGGACAGGCTGCTAGTACTTTATCGTCTTTTAGACAGGGTCATAGGTCACAATTTGTCCTGCACACTCTCTTACCTTCAATAAACTAACAAACAAAGTATCGGTAACTCTTCTCCCCCCTCTCTGGAAGGAGTAACGGGACATTCAACACAAACACTGACGGAGTAACTGTTTCTTTCCACAGGCAGTAAAATGAAACTCGTTTGCCAAAACAAGAAGGCCTTACATCTTTAAAAGATTTTTTAGAATAATAGGTTCACTTATGTTAACATTAGTTTTTTTAGCTAGTTCAGGTGCAGCTGTCGAGGTTGCTAGGCGACAGGTAGGTAAGTCGTTTTGGAGTCCATCCTGCAGTTACATAGAGAATTAAAAAAATAATATATATACTCGGAAATATCAAGAAGCAACCTCCGGTGTTTCAACATGAAGCCGATGCTAAAGAATGAAATCCTGCAGTTCCTCAAGTGTCCACTAGAGGCTGGCTGCAGAAACACAGGAAGTCACATACACACCCATTCTAAAAGCCTGTTTTTACAGCAGACATTAACATGTTTACAGCCTGGTTCAAAAAAACAAATAGGTCTGATTAGTTCATGTCGGGATCAGCACACACTGTACGGGGGGTGAATGTTTTGATGACTCATCAGTTTTGATTTGATGAAGGATAAGAGTTATTCACAATAAGGCGTGTAGCTGACCTGATTGGCAGGCCTGATTGACCTGATCTTTAAGGTTTCTGTCTAGTTACTTCACGCTCAGCTTCAAAGGGTTAACTGTTCTGTCTGAGACTCCTTCATCTGTCCTGCTCCAGCAGCTTCGTGTGAGACAGGACACTCATTAGGCCGACTTCATTAAGTGGTAGATGTTTGACCTCGTGGGGTCGTGTGCTGCGATCGGGCCGACAGCTCAAACCTGCACGCTCTGAACTCCGGCCAGAAACTAAAAGCAGCGAGGCGGGACTTCTCTGTGATCAAACATGAACTCTTATTGGGATCATACTTTCTGTTCTTCTCTTTGCTCATTAATGAAGAAATGTCATTTAACAACATTATATATACGACGCCTCTTTTTGCATTCATCAGAACGCCATAAAACCCGCTGTTTGCTTTCATGAAATTCACCTAATCAACACCTGTTTAGAAATAACTCAGAAACTTCATGTTACACGTCTTCACATTCTCAGATTAAAGGTGTAATGTATGGATGGTTAGGGCTGGTTAATGTGTTAAAGGAAAGAAAAGGCTGTCTGATTCGTCAGCGGTCTGTACCACATATTGGGCCGTCTGATGGCGCTGAAATGAAGCCATAGATGTGGCGTCTTGACATAATCTGCACGTTTGTACGTTAAGCAGCATGTCACCTACTGAGGAGCTTTGTACCAAACAGAGACGAGGAGATTGAGACTGTGGACTGTTATAACACAGGAGAACTACAAGATCACGGGAGAACTACAAGATCACGGGAGAACTACAAGATCACGGGAGAACTACAAGATCACAGGAGAACTACAAGATCACGGGAGAACTACAAGATCACGGGAGAACTACAAGATCACGGGAGAACTACAAGATCACAGGAGAACTACAAGATCACGGGAGAACTACAAGATCACGGGAGAACTACAAGATCACGGGAGAACTTCAAGATCACGGGATAACTTCAAGATCACGGGAGAACTACAAGATCACGGGAGAACTACAAGATCACGGGAGAACTTCAAGATCACGGGAGAACTACAAGATCACGGGAGAACTACAAGATCACAAGAGAACTACAAGATCACGGGAGAACTACAAGAGAGAACTACAAGATCACGGGAGAACTACAAGATCACAAGAGAACTACAAGATCACGGGAGAACTACAAGATCACAGGAGAACTACAAGATCACAGAAGAACTACAAGATCACAGAAGAACTAAAAGAATAATGAGGCTAATAAAACATTTCTGAGTACGTTGCTCGTCGTATAGCAGAACCCTGAGTGGTTGTTTGCACAGTGACAGTCTTGTTCTGCAGCTGAAACCTGGACTCTTTTCCAAAGACGACAGCTTCTTCTTGAGGGCTGCAGGGAAAAGTACGACATGAGAATCTGCAGCTGAACATCATTGCATTGACAAACCATGAAATACAGCACAGATGTGTCACATCTGTTCCACTGAGACTTTTCAGATTGAAGAGTGTGGCTCCACAACTTGAACATATCGCCGCTGCCAGACATCGGAGCGGTGAGCGTCACGTCCTTAAGTAGTACTGCAAACTGAACGATTCACAGTGAAATAATTTGACGTGTCTGGAAGCAGCCTCGACGTCTGGCTGAAGGTTTTGGCTCTCGTTAGAAATCCTCGGTGTTCGGAGAGAAAGGACTGTTGTGACAGGTTTTTGGATCCCTGGTGATTCTGATCAACAGCCAGCTCTTGTGAAGCTGCTGATAGACTTTATGTGTATTAAAGGTGTTTGCAGAACATTTACTGTAATGCATCAATCCCTTAAAACAATGGAGACGTCAGCGACAAATGGCCTAACTGTGGAGATAACTCCAAAAATAAATTCTCATACATCCCTGTTTCTAAATGTTGAAGTCTGCAGCTTTAATATAACGAGTGCAGACTGTGAGATCGGCTGTGAAGTGTCTCTCTTCACATGTGATTCATTTTATTCTCGGCTCTGTGTGTTTAATTTATCCCATCGTTTCAATCTCTCACAACTTATCTTCATGTTGGTCAGGTTTTTACCTACTTTGTTATTTAACCAGGTAATTAACCCATTAAGATGAAGATCTCTTTGGGTGACCTGGCCAAGAGGGCGGCAGCACACGTCATAATAAACATGACATTATTAACAAACAATAAATGAAGAGAAAACAACGATTAAAATGTGCAAAAAGGTTCACAGATGAAGTGCAGAAGTCTTGATCACAGATAACAGTTTAAAAACACATCAGGTACTGTCCGATGGTGTCATGTTTTCTGTCTTTTAAGATCGAGCCAAAGGCTTCAAGTGAAATGAGTTCTGCCATTTTCAAATCATTCTGGAGAAAGTTCCCTGCAGGGGGCAACACAACTTAACGCTCATTGCGGACACGAGGAACAGACAGTTTAGAAACATCACAGGAACACAAGGCGTAGTGGCTTCTGGTTCTTTGAAGTTACGAACATAAATAAGAAGGAACTAAACCAAGAAGAGCTTTATAAATGAGACTCAGCCAGTGACGCAACGCACAGTGATACACGGCGTCCAGTGACTGTAAAGATTTGGCCGAGGCGCCCATATCCAGCACATCTCCATAATACAGCAAAGGAAGAAAGGTTGATGACACAAGAAGTTTCCTCGCTCTGAGGGAAAAGCAGGATTTATTTCTATAATAAAATCCTAACTTCACCTTGAGTTTAGAGGCCAGTTTGGTGATGTGTGCTTTAAAAGACAGCTCACAGTCAAGAATAAATCCCAAGAACTTGTAGCTTTAGACAAGCTCGATTTGATTTCCTTGGGAAGTTAAAATCAATGGGACGTTTGTTGGTACCTCACTTAGATGTGGAAACAACATGAGCTTTGTTTCATAGTTTGATACATGGCATTTGACAGATTTTCACAAAGGTTATTGATGGAAAATAAAATAGGTCCTAATATCGAACCTTGGGGCACCCCCTTTGACATCTCTAAAAAGGAAGAGGTGGATCCTGCCGTTTGCACGCATTGCGTTCTGTTTGACAGATAGTTGCTGTCCTTTCCTTTTTTCAGAAACAATATCAGATGAGAATACGAACTGCCTAACCCCTAAATTCCATGGAATGCATGTTCGGTCCGTCTCTGCTCAGCAGCGTCTGCGTCTCAGCTCCGTCAGTCCGGAGTCCTCTGCAGCAGATACACAAGGCTTCTATTTCTGCAGGATGTCAGAGCACGGAGCATCAATTTACCACAGAGCAGGACAGGAAGTCAGACTCCGAAACAGCATTAAAACATCCGGTTTATTTTCAGAATAACACAGTCCGATTTGACGGTAGATCGTTTCACTTAACGACATCAACAAAACGTCATAATGGGCGGAGCCAGGCCCGGATTCAACAGGTCAGAGGTTTTCAGAGGTCATTTAGGAAAACATGGACCAAACTAGCTCACCCTTTTTCAACTGCACCAGCTCAGAACAATGACCTTCTATGTGTTAAGGGGTTTATACCACACACATCGCCACATTTTCTCTGCACTTTTAATAACCGCGGGATCTCCCTGGTCTCGGGACTTCATCTGTCCGGCGGTGCTGCTCCATGCTGCGCTCTGCTCTGCTCTTGAGGGAGCACGGAGCCATACCGGAGCAAAGCTGACACCGCAACGCACTCGGAAATTCTGGGTTAAAAAAAAACCCACCAGCTTGTAGAATGGTATTCCCCTAGCAGAATATTAAAAGATATAATTATAGCAGTGAATGCATCATTTATATACACTAATCTAAAACTCTATCAGTACTTCTGTCATTTAAATCCAGTCATCCCGAAATGTTCATCTATTGTAGAAATATACTTACGACGCATCAGGACACGACAGACCAGCATGAAGGTCATGAACTGTCTGTGTCAGACATCCGATTTTCAGTGACTCTTTCACAGCAGATCTAATGACGAGAGACAATATGACACTAACATTATTAATATTTATATTTATTTAAAGGAGCCATAGTAACGCTCACACCTAGTGTTTAAAATGAGTACTGCAGTCTAAATTCAAAACATTGTAGAGAGCTGTCTCCCCCCCTCCTCTCTAGAGTGGATGCTCACGCAGGTCACCATGTGGTGGACACTGAAGCTTCAGTGTTTATCCAGCTCTGCATCGGTCTGTAAACCTTTCTGTGTTCTAACCTCTCTCCATTTTTCAAAAGCATCTCCAATATTGATCCTAGTTTGAGCACGTTTCTGCTCGTGGAGCTTATTAGAAACATGCAGAGGCTTTTTAGGTCGGGTACAATCACTTCTATCTGAACCAGTTCTCTTGCCCGCTTCCATCGCTGCAACACCTGTTGGTTTGACCTGATAACTGCTCTCATATCTGGCAAACCGAGGGGCGTCCAAAACGGCCGTGTGGGGGTGCCTTAAAACCGCCTACCTTCTCTGGTCCAAACAAATCCAGACCATTCAGGACCAGAATCTAAAGTTAGAAGGAGGACATACTGGCTGCTGCATTGTTGTCAGAGAAGCCAGCACTTCAACATAGCATGTTTCCTTAATGTCTGATCATAGAGTAAGCTCACTTTATCATTTCACTCACTACACATCTGACTGATTGGACCTTTAAGATTCATCCCGGCTTTGTAAGACTCTTTTCATCTGCTGTGTTTGAACTCAGAGTGCTCCTCTCTCTCTCTCTGCTCAGTCAGAGAAGTGAGGTAAATTAAACGCTAATCAATGAGCTCACAACTTATTTTACTAATGAGACGGCTTATTTCACAGGGGGGCATTTGTAGGTCTTTGATGTCTCAGAAACACACACACCAATGACACACACACACTTGGACTCAAAGCCTGTTTCTCTATCGTGGTGTTTAAGAATCAGATATTTCTGCAGGTCAGACTCTAAAATCCACTGTGACGTTATTAACACCTCGTTTTGGTTTTGTGGGGCCGCTTCCTGTTGCATCACATCCTGATTGTATATGAGACATGAAAAGTGTGAATGTTGTTTCTTCTCTTGCTGATTATTAATATTTTTTATTTGCATGCTCGCTTGTGTCTCTTTTCAATAAGGCATTTCTCATTTCCTTCCTCCTGAGGACTTGTTGCCCTTTGCATTGAATATAAATATGTTGCCCGTCACGCAGGCTCTGACCCGTGAGCTCCAAATATAGCAGGAGTGTAAGTGTGCAGAGGGCCACAGTGTCTTTATGGAGAAGGATGAGCTGGTGTTTTATTCATGTGCAGCACATCTGCAGCTCCACTTGTAACAGGATGACGTGACGTGGCTCCAGAAACGCTTCAATCCTTACTCTGCGCTCCTTACACAGCACTTTATATATACGGAGAAAACACAAAGGAATCTGCTGTTGTGTCATTATGTTAAACTATGATTGTGTGCAGGGGCTTATACGTATATGATGACTGTATATGAGTGAGTGTGTGTGTAAGCTGTAGGCAGCGTTGACCTTGAGGAGCGCCGTTCATCGCAGTGGGGAAAGGGAACCAAGCAGAGACACAAAGCCTTATCGGGGAAAATACTCTTGTTGTCGGAAATAGCAGAGATGAAACTGCTGACGCCGGAGCTCCGCTGTAGTTTTTCACAGCATCGGCAATTTGAGCCACTCGATGGCTCAACGCGCTCTCACTCCTCCGTCGTGATGCAGTATTTTAACGCAGGCAACCGGCGTCTGTGTGGACTTATTGTGGGGTTCACGTCGGGTAACGCTGCAGCAGCAGGAAGAAGGCCTCGTCAAGTTTAATAACACCCGTGTGCCGCAGATTTAGCTGCAGTGGATGGTGAGAGCCCCCCCTCAGTGCAGCGCTGGGCTCAAGGTAAAGGGCCCTCTGATTAATAGTTCCCCAAGGTGGAAGGACTAATGCTGCAGTTAAAGTTAAAGTTTGTAGTCTTCAGGATGGAGGAAGTATGAAGATGTGTTGTTTTCACAAATCTCTTGAAAATGTCTCCAGAATTTCTGTCTGAGCTGCAAATGGACACATTTTTCATTTCTGCTGTTTTCCTTCCAGCCCTCCAGTAAAATATCTGCAGGGAGTCGGGATGAGCTGATGTGAGAACGCAACAGGAAAGATACAGGAAAATGTACAGCGAGCAGGAGCGAGGATGGATGAATTGTACACGACTGGTGTGATCTTCGTGCACGTAATGAAGCAGGATGTAGTGTGTACCTTTACTGCTTGTACCTACACTGCAAGCTAACCCACGCTAGCACAAGCTAACCGCCGGTGTTTGTCACCTGTCTGTCCAACAGGAAGCAGAACAACTCCACGTCCACGGGTAAAAACCAACACAAGGTTCACCCTCGTTTTAGAACGAGCTTTATCTGCTTGGTGTTTCACCTCACTGGGATTATATTTTCTCTTCTTTGCTGCTACGTCCACGTCCGTCTTATTCACAGGTTTGTATCCACTCCTAAAATCACCTTCTGCGCTGTCATCAGCTGGAGGAAACACACCAGCTCCGCCCAGAAACATCACGAGTCAACCAAAACAAACCAGAACAGTAAATCCAGTCAGAGGACAGGGTCTCTGCAGACACAGTCACCACCACACATGTACGGAGGCCCAGAAGGGATGATGACTTTAGGATAAGTCTGTATTTAATTTTGAAAGAAGAAGCTGCTGACTCTATCTTTAAGTAAAAACAGACTCTTTGTGTTTCATGAAGAGACAGTGTGAAAAGACGTAGCAGAACTTAAACTCTCTCTGCAGCGTTTTGATCTTTGGCTGCAGCTCTGCAGAGGAGAACTCACCGACACCGACACGTACGGTAAATGTCACAAAGCTTTCAGCCGAGCACTTCGGCATTTTAAGATCAGCCATGAATCTTTCATTTGATCGGGGAATTTAAAGTTTTGCATTGTTGGAGCTTTTTGTCACATCACTACCCACTATCCTTCACGGAGCAGGCCGCATATTTCACTCCAACAAGTTTGAAAACATACACCCTCATGTCAAGGTGCACAACGGGCCCCGGATCCCGCTCACCTATACCCGTGCTGTAATGTATTCGTCAGGATGCTCTGTCAATCACTGTCACATCACAGGAGTAAATTATGAATGGGAGTCGGTGGGAGCGGCGGCGGGTTCACAGGAAAGGTCGACTCTGAAACAAAACACTGCAGAAAGTTTCTTTTGAATGGTGTGAACTTTAGAAATGAATCAAAGAGGAATCCAGGCCAACGGAGCCTGATTATCCCCGTGTATAAAAGGCAGTAAAAGCAGCCGACTGTGAGCCGCTCAACACTCCAGTTAACTCTGAATGACATTTAAGGCTGTTAAGTACTTGGCTTGTTAGGCTCCCCTTCACACAGGGAAAGTTTCTGTCTCCGACATGGTGTTCTTTAAACACCACGACGTGAGTCTGAAGGTCCACTTTGAATCCACACCGCTGCTTTATCTCCGTATATTCTGTTACACCCGTCACGGTGAAATCTGTCACAGTCCCAGGTCGTCTTTGAAATATTCACTTTAACTCGCAAAGGAAACATCTGATGTTACAGAAGAAAATATTACACCGACGGCAAAGGAGCCAATCACAGCAAGATTATTTAACAAACAGGAAATGAACATTTTCAAAAGTCTGCTAAGCTAAAAAAGAAACGTCTCTTATAGATTTCACGGAAGCGATGTCAGTGAATGTCAATCATGACATTCTAATAAGTAAACTGGAACGATGCGGCATCAGGAGGGTAGTTTTGGGTAAGAAGTTATTTAAGAAACAGCTGCTACATGGTACCGTTTCCCTGTGTTGGACTTTGTGTGTGAGTGAGTGTGTGTGTGTTACTCCCGCTCCACGCTCTGGTTCGGTCCGCTCAGCTCGAGTTTCTCGTGTGTCACTGATTGACAGCTCAGGATTGAAGAGGGAGGCGTGTCACATTGACTGTGTCAGTGCTTCAGCAAGCAGCATAAACTTAAGAGCAGACAAAAACAGAAGAAAAAAAAACAAGGAGCGATGCGAGCCTGAATGATGTATTTAAAAACAAAGCCCCAAGTCGGGTCTCGGGTTCTGTGGGGCTCGGGTCGGGTTGCAGACCTCGTACTGATGACACAAATGTTTTTTGTTCTGGTGAAAACTTGAAAGAATTATTGGAGGAGATAACTTCTGAATTGACTAAATGAAAAATCTGGTTTGTTAGAAACTGTTGAATACAAACTCTACAGATACAGGTTGATGGGGTTAATATTCAACGAGTACATGAAAACACATTTCTTGGGATTATTATAGATGACAAATTAACTTGGAAATCACACATACAACATGTAAACTATCACGAAGCATTTCAGTTTGAAACAAAGCAAAGCAGGTTCTGGATTATCACTCACTCCACATCCTGTTCACTGATCCTACCAGATTTAAAATACTGTGCAGAGGTTTGGGGTAACTCGTACAAAAGTTCCCTGAATCCACTATTAATCTATAAAAGAGCTATAAGGACAATTCATCAGGTTGCATATCAAGACCATACTAATCCACTAATCCTTAAATTAAAATGACTCAAATCGACAGATATCGTTGAGTTTCAAACAGCACAAATAATGTTCAAAGCAAGAAACTCCTGAAGTTCGCAGACGACACCACCGTCATCGGTCTCATCCAGGACGGTGACGAGTCTACCTACAGACGGGAGGTGGAACAGCTGGCTCTCTGGTGCAGTCAGAACCATCTGGAGCTGAACCCGCTCAAGACTGTGGAGATGACAGTGGACTTCAGGAGAAGCCCCCCCTCACTCCCCCCCCCCCCCCTCACCATTCTGAACAGCACAGTGTCTACTGTGGACTCTTTCAGGTTCCTGGGATCCACAATCTCTCGGGACCTGAAGTGGACCTCCCACATAGACACTTTAAGGAAAAAGGCCCAGCATTCATAAGAACAGTTTCTTCCCCCAGGCTGTCACTCTGACGAACGCTAAGCAGTCAGAGAGTGTCAGACCTGCTGCTGTGAAATAACCCTGGAACAAAACTGTCACTGTGAATGTGCATATACATATATATAAATATTATTTAATTTAAATGATCATCTGCACACACTCTTTAATGTAAATACTGTAAAAATATCTACCTCATGTTTACTTCAGCATCTTTTGCACTACTCACCTCTGCACTATTATCTTATTTAGTCTTGTACATATTAGTCTTTAATTCTGTTTATTTTTAGCTTATTGTTGATATTTAATGTTTTACCTTTGTACAAAGAGAGCACAGTCTACCCAAGTTAAATTCCTCGTGTGAAACATACCTGGCCAATAAATCTGATTCTGATTCTGATTCTGAAGAAATAATCTACTTCAGGGAAACATCCAAAAGTGTTTCAAGGATGGTGAAGGGACCTCCAGTGAGAGAGGTTTATGAGTGTACCTACGACTCTGTGGGGTCAAACTGTCAGCTTACATTTAGAACTCAAACATGAAACATTTGAAAAAGACAAATATCTTCCACAAGGTACAGGGAGGAAGACGGGGTTTGAATACCAGCAGGTGTCTGCAGGGATTCATGTTTACATGTTGCTGCTGATGGTTTTGTTTTTGGATTATTTCAGATCTGTAGGTCATTTATATATTTATTTATTAACTTTGACACTGAAAAGATACATAAACTATAGAAATACATGTTCATATTATATTATAATCTTAATGTACAAATAGAAAACAAGCCAGCTGAACAGATGGAGAGGGTTTGGACATGTCACTTAAAATACTTAGTGTTTCTGCCTTCTACTTTCCACTGTTTGTAATTATTGTTTATTTTCTGTTCACCTTTGTCTTATGTTACATGTTCGGAATAAACAAACCAAATCAAATTTATATTCTTTATTAACCTCAAGTTCAACTTTTCACTCTGTTCCTCGAGTGAGAAATGATCCTCACCAACAGGAGACAGAATAAAGGAACCTGCTGTATAATTAAAGGTCCAATCAGTGCGATGTGTAGTGAGTGAAATGATAAAGTGAGCTTACTATATGATCAGACATTAAGGAAACATGCTATGTTGAAGTGCTGGCTTCTCTGACAACAATGCAGCAGCCAGTATGTCCTCCTTCTAACTTTAGATTCTGGTCCTGAATGGTCTGGATTTGTTTGGACCAGAGAAGGTAGGCGGTTTTAAGGCACCCCCACACGGCCGTTTTGGACGCCCCTCGGTTTGCCAGATATGAGAGCAGTTATCAGGTCAAACCAACAGGTGTTGCAGCGATGGAAGCGGGCAAGAGAACTGGTTCAGATAGAAGTGATTGTACCCGACCTAAAAAGCCTCTGCATGTTTCTAATAAGCTCCACGAGCAGAAACGTGCTCAAACTAGGATCAATATTGGAGATGCTTTTGAAAAATGGAGAGAGGTTAGAACACAGAAAGGTTTACAGACCGATGCAGAGCTGGATAAACACTGAAGCTTCAGTGTCCACCACATGGTGACCTGCGTGAGCATAGAGTCTAGAGAGGAGGGGGGGGGGGGAGACAGCTCTCTACAATGTTTAGAATCTGGACTGCAGTACTCATTTTAAACACTAGGGGTCAGAGTTACAGATTGCTCCTTTAACAGGTGACAAAACGTTTTTTTCAGTCTGACAGTGCATCAAGTCTTTTCTTCATCCACACTGACAGATGTTTCATGAGGATGAATACTGATGGATGAAACAGTTTAGTTCCCGTAGAGTGTGGAGATCATCGATACGACCCAAACATCTCAACACACACTCACAGATTCATCCAGCAACAAGTCCTGACTCTGAACGCTGGATAGCTCACTGAATCTCTCACCGTCAAACGAGACGTCAGAGGAAACAAACATGGAGGACGACGGGCAGGGAGGAGTGGAGAAAAAGTTACAAATATGTATGAAGTCACACAAACTTACACTTAAGACTTTCTGTCATTCTACACATTTTAACTATATTCTGGAAAATAAAAAAACAACTCCAGTCTAACAAGTATGCAGATTAGTAAGCATGCAGCGGACATGAATGACATTTAAAGTTTGTTTCTCTTTAATGAACTTAACAGAAAAGTAAGAGAACATATGTGAACGAGGCCCAATTAGTGCTGTGCACATCTCCACACATCCCCTCAAAGAGCGTCTCTGTAAGTGAGTTCGCATGCTCGGGCGCTCTTCTAGCCAAACATCAGGCTGGATATACACACTGAGACACACTGCCTGCCCCTCATAATAAATTACGCATGACCATCTCTAAACATTTACATAATGTGCTCAAAATAGCCCCCGCAAGTAATTGTACATGCTGCAGCTCGCCAGTTACTTTATCAAAGCTTCACGCCAATCTGAGGACAGGAAAACACGGCTCAGACGCGGCGCCCCCGCCTCCTCCTCAGTGCGTGTCCGTCCAGCGGTCACCAGGACACTCTATGGCTCAGAGGGACAGATGGACAGAAGGAAGTGCTGTCTGTCAGCGCGCTCTTGACCAACTCTCTTAAGTTGCCACTAATCAACAAAGAGCCTGTCGGGGTGCAGCCCAGGGGAAGCCGCAAGCTATTTTCCAATTAGTGTCACCAGAGAGACAAATAGGAATTCCACACAGTGCTCTCAGGGAGGAGAGAGAAAACAAGAAGACGAGGGGCGGAGGAGGACGATGGGGGGATGAGAGAGGAAAAAATTGTGCTTCACCGAGGAGCAAATGGCAAGGGCAGAGAGAGAGAGAGAGAGAGAGAGAGAGAGAGAGAGAGAGAGAGAGAGAGAGAGAGAGAGAGAGAGAGAGAGAGAGAGGAAGGCCAGTAGAAGAGCCGTGGGAGATGTCCAGGCCGGTGTCTCTTTTCTCAGGGGTGAGCAGATTAAACGATTGTGACAGCAATTTGGACAAAACAACATTCGCAGCAGAGACAGACAGATAGACAGCGGGCCAGGGCCCGTCTCAGAGAATAGGCATTCATTACGGCGAGCGTTGGACGGGAATGTGGAGACGGACAGGTCTCCAGCTCGGCAGTATCAATTAACTGCAGCTCGTTTTGTATGCCGGAGCCGTGTATGAAGCTCGACAGTCCTCCACAAAGTCCTCGCAGCTCTTTAAGATGCATGCCCGTTCTGTAAAGCGTGCTCTCTCACGGCTCAGAGGGCTCGCAGCGCTCCTCCGGCGGCTGCAGCAGCTCCTGACGCACCTGCATGGAACGCCACAGTGACTCAGCAGGATCAGTGAGGAGTGTGTGAGCAGTGAGTGTGTGGGTAAAATCACAGCACGTCATGCAAAAAGGAGGCTTTTTCTCAGTTCTATCTGACAGTTATCTGTTTGCAGGTTCTCATGCAACCACCTATCTTTTGTAATTCTGGAATAATGAGGCTGAAAGGAGCGCCACGACACGTCCTCAACTTCAGCTCATCAAACATATGTGACCATGAGAACGTGTACATGGTCCTGGGTTAGGGGTTGTACATGTAAATATCAGATCCTGATTTAGAGACACCAGTTTTTTCTCTGAAAGATAACGTGATACTGTGGCATGTAAACGCCTTACTCTGGTTTGTGACAGCTGACGACAACCTGCACAGGCACCGCCTCAGCCAAGTGACCTTCCTGCAAAACAAACATGGCGGCAAAAAGAGTGACTTACTTCTGGAGCGATGAAGAGACTTTAGTCTTTCGCTAATAAAAAGAAATATAACTGGAAGTTTAGATGGAGAAAGCATCGACAGACTGACCTGTTCAAGTCTGCCATGAACAGGCTGCAGGACGCCATTTCCCAACACATTTCCTGTTACTGTAAATGAGGAGGAGACGCCATATCTGTAACGACATGTTGGCGTTTAATAGAGCTCAGCCCACAATGATCCACAGTGGTCTCATGTTTCTCAGATTTCTAAATGTCTTCGGTTTGTGTTGTAAAAAAATAAACATCGCAGGCGCCTGCACAAATAAGATGCAGGAATCATAAAGCAGGATACGAGTATTTATCTCGTCTGCAGGGAGATGAAGAACCAGGTTTCTCTGAGTGCAGGTACACACCAGATCCTGAAGATGATCAGAACCAGGATCAGACTCAGAACAGGGAGACTCAAGTCTGTTTAAACACACTTATTACATCTTTCAGGTTTGCATGTTCAGGGCTTTGTGATCAGAAATCAATAATTCACATCATGAAGAGCTCGCTAAAGAAAAGAGATTGTGTAATTGTTCTTTCAAACGTCAGGTGTGTCGCCTCGTGGTCGGGCTGAATCGTCTCGTCCTCATGTCGGGGGTCTCCATGTTTCTAACATCGGTTCAGATTTCATATTGTGCCGCCAGCCTTCATCTCTTATTATCTCTCTTTTTATATTTTTGTAAATATCGGGCGCTAAATGTTCGATGATGAAGATAAAAACGAGACTCAGGAATAATAAACTGTGTGACTGTTGAGCAGGGCCGTGTGCTGCGAGGAGCGGCGAGGAGAATGGACAGGATGAGGGGATAAAGTAGAGGAGGGAACAGGAGGTTTGGAGGAGCTGCAGAGCCTCCCTCCTCTGCCTCTTCTGATCCCATCATCACACCATGCATTAGTCAAGCCTTGTGGCTCCCCCGACGTCTGCAGAGAATATGTGAGCGAAGAAGGAATCCATCAAGAGTAATGGTATTGCTGTATGCCCTCAGGGCAGCCATCTTTAATCCTTACCCATCATGCCTCAGCCATAAACTATGCAATCACGGCCCAGTTCTCCGGCAACAGGCAGGTCCCACTCAGCGAGCGTGTGGTCTTCATGCTCTATTTAAGAGCGAGTCGAGGGTTTTACTTTAGATCTGCTCCCTCCCTTCACTCCTCTCTTTTCTTTTTCTACCTTAACCAGATGTGTCAGGTCCCTGGCTTCTCCTCCGTCCTCCTCCTCCTCTCCTCCCGTTGGCAGCTGTTCCCTCACATCGCCTGCCATCTCTCTCTCTCTGCCTCCCTGCTCGTACGTCTTCTCTCTGTTGACTTCCTGAAATCTCTTCACTCTCTGGCTTTTTGTGGCTAAATTCATCATAAAGTGGAGAAGGGCGGCGGCGTGCAGACAGTAGAGCTTTGCACGGATATTACAAGCTGCTGCAGCTGAGAGGAATCATGGTGATATAGAGAGGTTCCTTAAACTGAAGGAGACAGATTCTCTAAATACATCCTGATAGAAAGAGGAATAAAGAACATCACCCAGATGTTAATGGATAATCACGATGGGAATGCAAAAGGATGTTCTCATTTTAATTTAGTTTGACAATTTTATTCTCTGACAGAGTCGCTTCATGCTCGTCTTAAAGCCAAACTGTCTAAAGGGCCTATCAGAGGAACGCGATCCGCTCTGAATCTCAGCATTTCAATATCTGAGAGTATCTGAAGCAGCGTTGGTGTACAGAGCTGATCCTCGCTCTCCGCAGACTCTCTCTCTCCCCTCGCTCTCTGCAGACTCTCTCCTCTCTCTCTCTCTCTATGTCTATTTCATCGCCCTCATTCTGTCATGTGAGCTCGCCTCTTTTTTAAAATGGACATTTATTACACGCTGTTTTGTTTTGCAGTTAGTGTTAAGCACATTCAATTAGAGTCAGGTCCTCCCACATCCTCCGTGGACCGCCGCTCTCCAGCGCTCGCTGTGACAAGAAGTGAAAGTAAAAGGAGGACTGCACGGCGAGGGCAGGCCTGAAGCTCCGCCGCTGCAGCAGCAGCACGACAGGAGCACTTAATTACAGTTCAAGACTGGAGAACAACAAACAGGACGGACGGAGTCATGTGGTTCAGAGCTGCTCTTCTGTCTTTTTAATGTAACTGTTCTCCTCCACCTTTATTTACCCACAATGCCTTTTTATTGCTCTGCAGCCGGCGCCCGGATCAACATCAGCAGACAGCTCAAATTAGACGTGCGGGCAGGGGGACAGAGATGTTTGCTGTTCAAAGTTTCTCATTTTAAAGGACACAACATGACTCGCTGTTTCCTCCGACTGATATTAAACTCATTTTACTGCTACAACTTCCTGATTGGTTTCATAAATCATCTGATCTCCAAAGGAAGGAAGGGAGGAAGGAAGGACAAAGGAGATAAAGAAAGGAGGGAGGACGGAAGGAAATAAGGAAAGGACGAAGACATCTCCAGAGAAAGGGGGGAAAGAAGTAAGGATTGAGGGAGGAAGAGAGGAAAGAAAGAAAAGAAGGAGGAAGGAAATATAGAAAGGAAGAAGGAAAACAGAGTCCTTTGTTAAATTGCAAATAAATCCGTGTTACTCAAAGTGATGGGAGTAAAAAGCTTCAGTAAGGTTTGTGTGAGTGTAAATAACAACGACCCGACGTCCGTCTGCAGAAGAAGGTGACTCTCTGATCGCTGCCTTAAGCTGATTGGTCTGCGTACGTCAACGTCGGATCATATCCAGCTGACCCTCTCGAGGAACTCGGGGGGGGCAGCATGACCAAAGATGTGATCAAAACAACTCATTGTTGACAATAAGAGCAAGGCCATAAGGGGCAACCGGGCAATCGCCCAGAGGCCTGAGATCTGTAGAGGGTCCAGGGCAGTAAGTGCATCATCATAAAATCAGGTTGGATCTCGCTCAGCTTTAGCTGAGCTTCTCGGATTCTGTTGTAGTGGGGGCTTTAATGTTGGTAGGTTTGGTGGGCGACAGATTTTCGGAGTGACACTGAAAAGCTGCTGTTGTTGTGTTAATTTGACTGACAGAATGATTCTGTTCAAACATCCCAGTTAAGCATCTTCTCCATCATCGTCTGATAGAAATGTTAGACGTCTACAGCCTCAAACTTCAAACCTGAGCCGTGAACTTGGAGCTCTTCTTTCCACGTGATAGGCGACCACGTCCTTCCTCCCTTCCTGAAGGATGTTGATTAAATCTGAGTATATTTCTTAGTGTATGGAGGTGAGGACGTGGCTCTTTAGGAGAAGTTTGGTCTGACGTGAGAACAAACAAAACTACGTTTTCTGATCTGGATCATTTTAAACAATTAGATCAATAGTTTGGTCTGGTTTTATATATGCTCTATTTTCTGTATATTTTGCTGCTTTTCTGTACGAGGTGCATTGTTTTATATTCATCCTTACTAAGTCAGCTGAGTTTGAAGCTGAAATCGAAGAAATCAGAGTCTGACCTCGTCCACACCTCGGATCCTTTGATGTGATCCTTTACTTAGTGGAAGGCTTTGAACCTGGAAAACAAAGATCACTTCCACTTCCTCTCACTGATGTGTTCTCGCTGCTTCTGGCCTCAGACGTGAGAGAGAGAGGGGGGGTTGGGTCAGTCCAACACTTTACTCCAGACTGAAATCTGTCAGGAACAATAAAACAGAAAGTAACACAACTTGATCGTCCACCATGGTGGAAAATTGTCTTTGGCCGGCGTCAGGTCAGCAGACTTCAGATGTCAGACGGACACACGTGTTTCAGAGGATTGGACCAACATAAGGTAACATGTTTAACTTCTCAATAACACCCCTCTGCTGTCATATTAGGAGGAAATATTGATACTCATTGATATTAAAGGAATCTCCATTTAAGCCCTTATATTAAAATGTCCATCTTTACAGCAGAAATAAACACTTTACAGCCTATTACGTCGCTATGGCTCATTTCTTTATTGGTAGGAAACCAAGGAACCTCCGATGCTGAAGAGTCAAATCCTGCAGTTCCTCAAGTGTCCACTAGAGGCTGGCTGCAGAAGCACAGGAAGTCACATACACACCCATTATAAAAAGCCTGTTTTTACAGCAGACATTAACATGTTTACAGCCTGGTTCAAAAAAACAAATATGTCTGATTAGCTCATGTCTCAATCAGCACACACTGTACGGGGGGGGGGGGGGTTGATGACTCATCCCTTTTGGATAAGATAAGAGTTATTTACAATAAGGCGTGTAGCTGACCTGATTGAGGCGGGCAGGCGCGGTGTAACGGTTTAAAACCTGCCTTTTCCAGCATGGAGACCGCCATCAAGGGGCTCCAGCGCCCCCTGCAGGAACAGATGGGTGACTTCACTCAGGCTTCAAACAGTAGTGTTTACTGGCTATGGGAAAAACTGTACGGGGGTGAATGTTCTCATTACTTGTCTGTTTTGATTGGAATTCTGTTTTTTTTGGAAGCAAAGCCAATTAGCGTTTCAATTTCCTGACTTCCTGGAATGCATCAGAAGTGACAGAATTTTAACTTTGACTAATCGTCATCATGACGTTGTTATTTCATCAAACTTAAGACCTGTTCATGTGAGTAATTCATGAGAACATCAGTTTGTTTTCAGGTTCAGACCTCTGCAGTGATCCAGAGTGAAGCCTCTGTGTGACTTACTATTTACAGTTAAACTGAGACTCACAGGAAACTGATGAACGCGCGCTACTCAAGGGGGTTAAATGAACCAAAAAGGTCAGCGTTAAAATGTTTACATTCCAGACGGAAACACCACACAGAAAAGAAAGTCTTACCTGGCGGTGGTTTAATGCTGGCTACACTGGAATTACAGTAAACTGGCGTCCATTCAGAGAGGCGTGTTTTGCTGTCAGACGGTGATGATTCCTGATTGGACATTTATCATATTTAACAGAAAAATTGTACCTAACTTTTGGTCATCTGTTACATGAACTGTTGTCAGGAAAATGTCCATGAAGACCGAAGACTTCGCCTCGATTGGCGGCCTGACAAACCGTAAAAAAAAAAAAGTTTAATACTTTGTTAATTTGAGAGACATGCTTCTCACACACGAAGGCCCGAATCACACACCTGCACAAACAGGACCTGTGGACATGCATTAGTGGAGAGATGTCAGAGTGGGGCTGCTACACAGAGAGCACCAGGGCAGGTGCCTTGCTAAGGGGCACCTCGGCAGTACTCGGGAAGTGCCCTGGCACCTCTCCAGCTACCAGAACAACTTCCATATTATGGTATTAAATGTTTTGAAAATTAAAACGTTTGTCACAATTCGTCAGGGAACTTGGCGACTATTCCTCTGCCAGCTGTGGGTCAAATATTTCACTTATTCAGTCAAATATCTCGACATGAACTGAATGGATCGACGTTAATGAAGATGTCAACAGTAACAGCTTCTGGGTGTTTCTAAGATTAGGCGACTTTCAGGGACTCATTGTGATGTTTCCTTGTTGTCCTGTTCATGTTGAGCACAGTTAAGAGCATTCTGACATGTAGTCCAAAGCTCCGCCTCCGAGTGTCCCAGAAATGATTCTGTGTGTGTGTGTGTGTGTGTGTGTGTGCGTGCGTGCGTGCATGCGTGTGTGTGTGTGTGTGTGCGTGCGTGCGTGCGTGTGGCGACTTCTTGCAGACTTGTGACTGTAGCCCTGCAGGCACTGACGGAGTCTCCGGCCCTGACATACAGTCTCTGCAGCTTGCCGACATTGCAAACATGCCCAAATCGCTCGCCACTGCACAGTTTCTATAATTACAACGTGTTAATTTGACAAACTACTCAACATTATTAGTGAAGGGGTAAACATGATATGTGGCAAACTGTGCTGAACTAGACTCTCAGCGTTATTTCTTTGACAACTAATTACCGTCAGGTCATTTCATCCGTCTTTCCCTCCTTCCCTGCGTACGGCGGCGGCGGCTCTCCACGTCAGCAAAGCTGAATTAACATTTTCAGCCGTTTTTCTCGTGTCCTGTCATGTTAGATTTTTTATGTCCTGCTTCTGCAGACCTACAATCAATCACCTAAGCCGTATTTCACTGGATCAAGCCATATTTCAACGCCGCTGGGAGTTATGTGGATTGACTGATCAAAGGCCTCACACTTCTCAGAACAGCCAACCTGTTCTCCGAAGCGGCGTGCAGGAGGGTTTGATAAAAAGGGATGAAGCCTCTGGAGCTCGGTGATCAGTGGATTGCCAGATTTACTTCTCGCTTTGACTTAATTCCACATAGAACAGAGACAGCTGGAAGAAGTTTGCATGTTTGTTTTTTACACCTTCTGAGTTGAAGAAATATCTTTAAATGATGGAAACATTACAACCGTGTTAGCGAGCCTTTAACATAAGGCTCACTAACACGGGGGTTAGCATAAAGAAGTCTCCTTTTTATACGTCACCAAGACTTTAAAACATCTTCCCCGGGATTTAAATTTGCGCTGATTTCTTTTTTTATTGAGAACAGGCAGCAAATTACACGACAAATAGAACAAAACAACCACAAATAGTGTGAGTACATGGAGGGGAAAAGATACCAAGGACTGAAATAAGACTGCAGGCTCACACAGGGCAGGATACAAAGGACAGGTCGGTACACAGGTAATCCAAAAATATCCATGCTAATATATCTGAGCAGGGCAGGCAAGAAGCAAACAAAGGCAGGCGATGGTCAAACACTAGAAAACTCACAAGGAAAGAACGCTGGAACGAGGCGACACACAACGAACTGGCAACAAGAGGGAGGCCACACGAGGATTAAACACAGACTATCAGGAGGTAACGAGACCCAGGTGAGCACAGTCAGGGCGGGAAAACATGAGGAGCAGGATCTGAACGACAGAGACCAGGGTGACAAAATAAAACAATCATGCTAAGATAAATGGACAGAAACAAAACATGACCTCTTGGAACTTGACTGGTTGTGTCAGAATTAGTGGTTTCTTAAAAGTGATGACTTTGCACTTTATGTCTAACCAAAGCTGGATTCAGATAGTGTTTTAAAAATCAGTGATGGTGTTTAATATTTATTCTCTTCCAGATGACCAAACGTGATGTTTAAAGGAGGAAGTTGAAGACAAATATTCAGAGGCCTTAGTCGATCTTGGACACGAGTCCACAAACATGCAACATATGGACGATGCATCTGGTCTCCTCTTCCTCGTTACTAAACCTGCACAGTGGAGACTGCTCGCTTGTTTTATGGTCGCCATGATTTTGTAGAAAATCTTCAGCTGTAAGTTTGTAGAGTAAGAACCAATCGTTGTTTGGTCAAATGTTTGTTTCCAGGGTATTAAACACAAATTCTGCCACCAGGGGGTCCTCAATCAAAACAATAGCAAAAGATGCTAGGAGGCAGGCGGAGGATCATGGGAGTGACCCTCTTTTCTACTCTCCTCTGTTTAAAGTTTACATGGGTCTTTTTTGTGATGGAGGTTTGGTCATCCAGATTCTCCAGGGTGAGTTCGGTCTGTGGTGGTCTGGCCCCATGTGAGATCTTTTCACGGGGGTCCTGGCGGCGCCCCTGTGAGTGTACGTATTGGACAGATGGACTCTAAATGAAATGTACTCTGTGTGCTTGTTTGTTCGTTCATTAGTCACATCGTCTCACAGAGGTCTTAGGTCAGTGTTGTGTTCACGGCTCCTTCTGTTGCCAGAAAATCCATTAAATAAATCTCTAAAGTCAATCAATGCAAAATGTCAGCGCCACTGCTTTTAATTAGTTTCCTACAATATCTGATCCTGACAACTAAAGCATGATTCTAATTTCAATGGGTTAAAGGGCCAGTGAGTTTAAGATCAGGGGAATAATGAGCACTTAGTCAAATATAGAAAATGACACCGTTTAATATTGTTTGACTAAAGACACCGTCTTCAATCTCCAGCCAGAGTCTTCAAAGAATGAACTCCAACCTCCGCTTCTCCAGCAGCACCTCGTCAGCCGCAGAGAGACGGGCTCTTTGTGGGCTGCGAACACGTGAACACAATCCAATAAACATCCATGCAGGAGTGGCGTGGTAGAAAAGAGTCAAACTTTCACAATGCATCAATAGATTTAGGGTGGTGTCAGGGACCTGGGCCTGGATCCGAGTACGCTTGACGCACAAGTCCGGTTCATTTGATCAGTGTGAACACAAACGTACCGTACTCTGGTACCATGCATGAGTCGTTTTGAAGAGGTGGTCGCGGGCATGAGTCATGTGGACTCGAGTACGGTCCGCGGGAGATGTGAACGCAACCGTTCTCAAACCAGGAAGTGGATCGCTATATGACGTCATTCTAAACAGCTCCTGTCGCTTCCAAAACCATCGTATCCGCGCAGCACTCTTTCTTTCCCGTCTACACATAAACACCTTAAACAGAGTTTGTGAACATCTTCACCCTGGAAGGGTGAACGGAGAGTTTACAGTGACCTGAAACGCAGTTTGAGTATGCAAGGTCAAAACTCACAGAAGAAGCTATGTTCTCTAAAATACACGCCTACGTGTGGATGAGGCCTTAGTCAGGTCATCTCAAAGTTTATAATGTAGTGATATTTGATCGAGCCGCTTCGAGTGAGGAGGGTGGTCGTATGTGGGCCCCACCCCTGATTTACAGTGTTGCTGCAGAATCTCAGCAGCTCTTTATACTCAACGTGTGGGATAATGACGATTAACAAAGAGCACAGAGAGAGAAGGTGTTAAAGGTACAGTGTGAAGAGCAGCGGTCAAATCTAATCTGCATCAGTCCTCCACCTGTATTCTCCGCCTGCCTCTGTGTGATGGTGCAGCGTGCTGATGCTCATATTCCATCATCTCTATTCAGCAGACGTCGTCTATATCTGTTCTCCAAAGTCCTCGGCTCTGTTCTCGAGGAGGAGGAGCACTGCTAACAGCAACCTTTATTTGGTTTCATGGAATCGATACGATTTTAAAAAATCCGAGAGAGTCTGAACTTTTGGCTTCACTCTGACTTTGTGCTGTCTGAGTTTGGCTCTCCTTCTCTGACTGCTGGCTTGTGAAAACGTGGATCTGCACTCGACTTTTCCGAACATGCTCGGCTTACAGAATGTGTTTCTATATCAGGATTGGATCAGGAACGTAGCGTCTCCTCCCTGGATTGTATTACTCTGTTAGTCTAACTTTGGACTTGGCATGGACACTTGGCAGCAGTTAATGTTTAGTAAATATATCCTATTGTTCTCCCGTCTGGCTTTCTTTAGCAGTAAACTGTTAACCCTGTGATGGCTGACCTCATGTGGGCGGCTGCAGGACGGCTTTTTATGAAGTTTCTAGCATTACCCTTTAAAAAAAAATCAAACTAAAATTAAACTTTCATAGCCGGAGTCTCTCTACTCTCTACGCTCTTTAATGTCTTTATAAAAAGTTTATTCAGTCTCAAATGGTGACGAAGCAGCATTATACAATCATTTAAAACTTTTAAAAATTAAAACGCATCAGCAAGAGCAAAACTTAGAAAACCTGGTTAACCTAAAAGTTTGACAGATTTCAGGGATTTAAAGCATTTTAAAGGTCACATATTCTCCTCCTCTTCAGTTTAAATAAGTCTCCTCACTCCTCAAAACATGTGTGTGAAGTGTCTTGTTCTAAATCCACTCTGATCCTGTATTTGATCATGCCTATAAACCCCTCTATTTCAGCCCTGCTCAGAACAGGCTGTTTCTGTGTCTGTAGCTTTAAATGTAAATGAGCTGTGTCTGACCACGCCCCTCTCTGGAAGGGCTTGGGTGGCTCGGGCTTTCTCGCTCCATGTCCTATTGTTTACGGTGAGAAGGCAGACTCAGAGGGCAGAACAAACACCTAGCTGTGGGAGTGTCACCCACCTGGGGGAGGGGTTACTGCCCTTTGTGATGTCATGAAGGGAAAATCTCCAATGATGATGATGTTGATGGCAATATCTGGGATGGTTTTGATGTTGATTAGAACTCTCTACAACAGCCATCAATGATGTTGTTGATGAAGATATATTAACTTAATTATTGTAAAAAAAGTGCTCTGCCTCTGGTCACTTCCTGTCAGCTCCTCTGGTCACTTCCTGTCAGCTCCTCTGGTCACTTCCTGTCAGCTCCTCTGGTCACTTCCTGTCAGCACCTGTGTGTCTGATCAGACTTAAAGCTGTTTGTTTGCACTTCCTGACGTTGTCTCCTCCTCTCTAGATCCACGCTTGTGTTCTTCTTACTCTCTGATATTCGTCACTTTGGATAAAGCGTCTGATAAATGAATTTTAGAATATCCAAAGTTTAAATAAAAACTTCTTGATTTTATATTTTTTATGAAACACAGCAGGCGCTCAGTCTGTAGGGACTTGGTCTGGGGACCTGAGGGTCACCGGTTCAACCAGGAAGTCTGGAAGTTAGTCTGGTGGCTGGAGAGTTGCCAGATCACATCCGAGGTTCCCCTGAGGCAAGGCGCTAAAACCCCAACGGTTCTGGCGTGCTCCCAGTGTAGCAGCCCGACTCTGACATCTTCCCATTAATGCATGTCCACAGGTCCTGTTGGTGCAGGTGTGAGTTACACTAAACCAGAATAAAGTATATTTATCAAATTAAATTAAGCTCACTAAGATATCATCTTCAGGCTCCAGGGAGGTTTAAAAATCCTCACAAAGCGACATTACAATGAATAAAAACCACTCGTAGAGCGTTTAAACTTAAAGAGTTCATGTTTCCTGTCGACGTGTCTTTTAATGACTTTACATTAACGTTGTATCTGCAGCGCTGGACGGTTTGGTTCTTGACTCCCTGACACACAGAGAGAAACATGAAATGTTTTTGTAATTGTGATGTTTTCAGCTCCGACTCGTCTTTCAACGCGGCGTCTCCGTCTCTCGACTAACTTTGTGTCGGAGCGTCTCACAACATTTGCTTGATGTATGGAGGGGAGATAATAAAAAAAAAACATGCTTCACAAAAGAACTGGACTATCTTCACTTTGTTTTTTCAATATCCTCTTCATTTCTTTTATAGCGTGCTATGATGGGATCATTAGTCATTCGCACACGTCTCTCGGAGCCGGAGAACGATTGCTCTTGTCTGACATCATCTCGGCTGGTATTTGAAGCACAGAGAGAGTCAGGCTTTATCGCAATGAAAGAGACTGGCTGAAAAATAACAAACGAGGGACCACTTTCTCTCCTCCCCTGCTGGAGATAATCTTGTTTTTGACTTGAGTGATAGGCACCGATTTCACAGGCGCTCCATCTGTTTCTGACGGCTTTGCCTTTATGTCAAAATTGGATTTCTTAATCTAATCGCAGCGCTTCTTTCGCCTGCCTCCCTCCCGGCACAGATCACCGCTTTGGATTCATGCACCCAGACGCAAAATAGATCTGCCAACAATGGACAGCCCTCAATTATGATAATGGCAGAGTAGAGGAGCACAAAGCAAACTGCACCAATGACATGACGGGGCCTTTTGCAAATCCAACTTAAGCCCTGGATGGGAGCGTACACACCCCGCAATCCATCCCAAAACGATGTCAGCAGACGTCTGCTGGAGGAGTTAAAACAGGGACGACTCAGCGGTGGATTGGGCATCAGGATCAGGTGGGCTCGACGGGGCGAGTGGGTTTTGTGTCGACCAGGATTAGAGGAATGATCTGTGTCCCGGATGTTTCTTAATGCACTGTCACATTATGTAAATCCCCGCTCCGTATGAACGCCACAGATGCTGTATTTGTGTGCATGCTGCACGTTGTCTCCTCCACAAGCTGCATGGATTGACCTTAATTTGATTCCCGACCTCCCACTTTTTTATCGAGTCCTCTCCTTCCTATGGCAGGGAACAGGGAACTGTGATTGGAGGAGCTAACACGGGGGCCGACTGGTTCACAGAAGGCGCCAATTACAGTATATTAGACGCAATCACCAATAAACAAGTATATTACAAGAAATAAAGGAGATTACATTTGAAAAAGTATTATATATATATATGGAGGGCTGCACGGTGGTGCAGTGGTTAGTGCTGTTGCCTCACAGCGAGGAGGTTCCTGGTTTGAATCCCCGTCTGACAGGAGCCTCTCTGTGTGGAGTTTGCATGTTCTCCCCGTGCATGCGTGGGTTCTCTCCGGGTACTCCGGCTTCCTCCCACAGTCCAAAGACATGCTGGTTAGGTTAACTGGTGACTCTATATTGCCCATAGGTGTGAATGTGAGTGTGGCTGGTTGTCTGTCTCTATACTGTATGTCAGCCCTGTGATTGGCTGGAGACCAGTCCAGACTGTAACCCCGCCTCTCGCCCAATGACAGCTGGGATCGGCTCCAGCCCCCCGGGAGAACGGGAACAATTCTGGATGGATATATACATGATATACGTCAAAGGCAGAGTTTGTTTCTGTGAGATTAGAGATGAAGAGAGTTGTGAATCTGTGCTTTACAGGACGACTGGATAAGATTGGACAGTCCGAGGCTACGAGTGGATTCAGTGACAAATCGTTAAAATACAGAACGATAAGGTTCTCTTTCATCGATCCATTACTTATTAATAATTGAATCCAAAGTCGTTGTTTTACTAGATGGAACTAATAAAAGTCTGAATAACATGTTTTGTGTGTATTTTTTTCCGAGAGACGAGAGAAGAGGCTGACTGTACAAACAAACAAACAAACACTGATCATTATGTCGATGATGCCCTGAAGCCCTCTTCACCTGCACAAGAGTCTCACTCCGACAGGTAGTTCAGAAATAAGAGCTCTTCTGCTTGTCTCACGTGTTATTACCATAGTGATCACATCATCATTCATTCATATTATTATGATTATGACTCTACTTTTCATTATCAGTCTTATTGAACTTGTTGTGTTATTAAATGATGCTTTAAAATATCATCCTTTGTTTTCTGGCTCTCTCACATTTCTGTGACAGAGTTTAAAGGTCAGCTCACACGTGTTTACCCTGAAACAGATCCTTCTCCTCGCTGTGAACTCAAGTTTAGACAGTAGAAGAAGAAGAAGAGGTGCTCCTCCAGCTTCCTGCTCTCTCCCCCTCTCTGTGTCTTATCTCACTAACCTTCCTCAAATCCTTCTCCACCTTTCACTCCTCTCTCGCTGACGGCCTTAACCCGGCTAATTGACAGACTGACCTGAGGAAAAGAAGTGTTACTCCTCCTTTTGTCTCTGCATCAAACCTCCCCCTCGTCTCTCATGTTTTCCTCCCTCTCCTCCCTGGCCGCTCAGACTTCCCTCTGCATTGAAGCCTGCCGCTCTGCCTCCTCTCACTCCGCGGGCGAGGGAATGAATCACGGCCGTGAGCGTGGGCAGTCGGTCATGTTAGATGAGAAAGGCAGGGCCTGGGAGAGGAGCGAGTGAGTGGACAGACAGTTTGACTAGCTTCTGCAGGGTTGAACTTTAACAATGTGATGCCCACCGCAGAGGCCGACCTCCAGCCCCGCTCTGTCAAGAGGCTTTCATTTCATCAGAGGCTCGAACAGTTCAGGTCTTCGCCTGGTTCAGCCCCTCTCCTCTCACTTTCAGACAAATCTTTAGTAGCTCTATACATCATCTGTCCGCGGCTCCTTCTCACTGTTCTTGGTTTTATTCCCACACTGTCAGCCTATACCTGCCCTCACATGTCAGAGGAAACTAACATCACACACTTTTACTGCATTTTCACAAACACTGAACTTTCCCTGCTCCTGAAAACAAAGCTGTCTGCTTATTTCCTTCTCCTGTATTAAAGGTCTGTTGATTTGTGTCCAGCTGTGTAAGAGTCTGAGCCTGTGGCAGCATAAAACATAACGACACTTTATAAATAATAACGTGAAATCCAGCTGATGGTCTGGTTTACGTTTGTAGATCAAAGGCGGCGTGCACGCTGCAGGAAAATCAGTCACACTGGATCTGATCTTTTATACTGTATTAGACACGTGGTCTTCAATCAGCGGGTCGGCAGGTCAGATCTTTTGCACTGAGAGCTTAGTCTGAACGGTCGGGTCTGAGGCACGAGACTCTGACGTCACTCGTCACAGCTCTGCGCTGATGAGAGCGGGGGCTTCTACTACGAGCGAGTTCAACAGACCCAGGCTTTAACGATCATGGACAACCTGCTGTCAGCAGGTCGGCATCATTACAAACTCAGACTAAACTATGATATTAGAAAAGTATGAACAAGGCTGAATTTAAAAAGCTGCAGAGACGCCTGACAGAAAATTGACTTTATACAGGTTGGACTCTTATCCTGAGCAAAGTCAGGTGTTCAGCATGTGTCACCATGGCGATCTACCCCGTTAGGTTAACCCTGGAGTTACCTCGATAGGCGTAAAGATGACGCTTTGTTCTTCTGCAGGAGGTTGTAGATCATCAGTTCTGTACTGCGTGTGGCGTCTTAGTTGATCTTTAGTGCATGCTGTGATCAGTTCACACATTTAAAAAGCAAAACAAGAAATAAATCCGGTCAGAGCGTTGATTTGAAGTTTACTCGTCTCTAAATATGAGGTGAGATGTGTGGTACAAATGTCCTTCAGAGCGACACTTCTCTTCTGAATCTTTAGCCCAGAAGCCGTCTGGAAGCTCAAATGTTTAACCATACTTATCACTCACCACAGAACATTCCCCCCACCATCGCTCTCTCTCTTTCCCCCTCCACTGAACCTTATCTGTATGAGTGTGAAAACCGACAGCTGCCGGTAGGAGTGAAATAATTGCCCGAGCCGCTGTGACGGACATTATTGGCTCTCTTGCACAATAGCAGAACAATGGCATTCTTCTCTAAAGCTCTTGGAAGCTGGAAGAATTCATGCACTGTCATTGTGTGGACGAGCCAGTTGCTTGCAGCTGGAGCGGAGAGGTCTGCGCTGTTACAATATAACGTTTTGTCCCTCTGCGCTCTCAAAATGCTGCTTTATTTGTGTGTTGTCAATTGCAACAAAAGCGCTACACCCGGATCCAAAAGCATCTTGGCAAGATAATTCTCAGCTTAAAAATCCTCCCTGCTGCGTTACTGGCACGGAGCAGAGCGGCGTGTCATCACACACACACAGATCACAGATAGCTGAACAGTGTGCAGGCCTCACACTGACACTCAGAGCCAGCTGCACGCAGTAGGCAGCTGGATTAGCCCCCCTTAAACTCACAGAGAAAACCAAAGTGTTCACTTCAAAGCGTGTCATGTTAAGGCGTCTTTTATAAATACACAATTATTCAGTGGCGAGAAACATTTGCAGTAAAAGTCTTTATTACTCAGAGCTTCTTCTCCAATGTGAAACATCCATCATCCAATCAGTGTTTGTGTCTCTCACCGCAGCTCCGTCCTGATCGCTTTCAAAATGACGGATGTTTGAAACATGGATCATCCTTTTTATGGAAAACAAATGCTTGTTTGGATATTTTCCAGCATGCATTTTGACCATGTGTCAGATTTATGATCTCCCTGCTTTAACCACTCCAACCAGATCATCATTTATCCGTCACAACTTCCCTGCACTTATGTTGAAATAATCTAATTCTGCATTCAATCATACTGCATCCTGATTTGCACCGGATGCCTTTCAATGCAAACATGTGTCACAAGGATGGCCAGCGTTAGAAGCACTAAGAATTTATTGCGACCGCTAACGGATCCTAGAGTCCTTCATCATGTTCTCCCTCTCTCTGCTCCGTCTAACTCCCAAAGCAGATAGCTCTGATGATATTCAGACAAAAACACAGTTAGCTCCAGTTTAGTGTGAGACTGTGCAGAGAAGCTATCTGCAGCTTTCCTCTGAACGAAGCTGCACTCTGACAATGCTGCGCTCTCATGCTGACTGAGCTGCACTCTCTTGCAGACGGAGCTGCACTCTCACGCAGACGGAGCTGCACTCTCACACTGACGGAGCGGCACTATCACGCTGACGGAGCTGCACTCTCACGCTGACGGAGCTGCACTCTCACGCTGACGGAGCTGCACTCTCACGCAGACGGAGCTGCACTCTCACACTGACGGAGCGGCACTATCACGCTGACGGAGCTGCACTCTCACACTGACGGAGCTGCACTCTCACGCAGACGGAGCTGCACTCTCACACTGACGGAGCGGCACTATCACGCTGACGGAGCTGCACTCTCACGCTGACGGAGCTGCACTCTCACGCTGACGGAGCTGCACTCTCACGCTGACGGAGCTGCACTCTCAGGCGGATGGAGCTGCACTCTCACGCGGATGGAGCTGCACTCTCACGCTGACGGAGCTGCACTCTCACGCTGACGGAGCTGCACTCTCACGCTGACGGAGCTGCACTCTCACGCTGACAGAGCTGCACTCTCACGCGGACGGAGCTGCACTCTCACACTGACGGAGCTGCACTCTCACACAGGTGGAGCTGCACTCTCACACTGATGGGGCTGCACTCTCACACTGACGGAGCTGCACTCTCACGCGGATGGAGCTGCACTCTCACACGGATGGAGCTGCACTCTCACACTGACGGAGCTGCACTCTCACACTGACGGAGCTGCACTCTCACGCGGATGGAGCTGCACTCTCACACGGATGGAGCTGCACTCTCACTCTGACGGAGCTGCACTCTCACACTGACGGAGCTGCACTCTCACACTGACGGAGCTGCACTCTCACGCGGACGGAGCTGCACTCTCACGCGGATGGAGCTGCACTCTCACACGGATGGAGCTGCACTCTCACACTGACGGAGCTGCACTCTCACACTGACGGAGCTGCACTCTCACGCGGACGGAGCTGCACTCTCACACAGGTGGAGCTGCACTCTCATGCTGACGGAGCTGCACTCTCACGCTGACGGAGCTGCACTCTCACACGGAGCTCAGTTCTGTCTTCATAAAGATGATGAGAACGTTTTGGAACTTTATCAAGAGGACCCCTACTTTACCCTAACCCTAACCTAAACATGAGATTTAAACAAAGCTTCCTCCCTGACTAGAGCGAGAAAGGATTACTTAATGACAACAACAAAAATCGTGTCATCGTCATGGTAACGGCTCCAGGGCGTCTCCACACATGTGGATGAAGTGTGGAGCCGCTGACAGCCCCGGACTGATTAAACGCCTGGTTATATTAATAATAGTCATGTCACAGTCATATTTACAGAGCTTTTCTTTTGAAGGCACACAGAGGTGGAAGT
>CM036540.1:1287892-1327892 GCA_020745685.1 Tautogolabrus adspersus | reverse complement strand
ACAGGTGTGTCAGTGTAGGTTCTCAGGGACAGGTGTGTCTGTGTAGGTTCTCAGGGACAGGTGTGTTAGTGTAGGTTCTCAGGGACAGGTGTGTCTGTGTAGGTTCTCAGGGACAGGTGTGTCTGTGTAGGTTCTCAGGGACAGGTGTGTTAGTGTAGGTTCTCAGGGACAGGTGTGTCAGTGTAGGTTCTCAGGGACAGGTGTGTCAGTGTAGGTTCTCAGGGACAGGTGTGTCTGTGTAGGTTCTCAGGGACAGGTGTGTTAGTGTAGGTTCTCAGGGACAGGTGTGTCAGTGTAGGTTCTCAGGGACAGGTGTGTCAGTGTAGGTTCTCAGGGACAGGTGTGTTAGTGTAGGTTCTCAGGGACAGGTGTGTCAGTGTAGGTTCTCAGGGACAGGTGTGTCAGTGTAGGTTCTCAGGGACAGGTGTGTCTGTGTAGGTTCTCAGGGACAGGTGTGTCAGTGTAGGTTCTCAGGGACAGGTGTGTCAGTGTAGGTTCTCAGGGACAGGTGTGTCAGTGTAGGTTCTCAGGGACAGGTGTGTCTGTGTAGGTTCTCAGGGACAGGTGTGTTAGTGTAGGTTCTCAGGGACAGGTGTGTCAGTGTAGGTTCTCAGGGACAGGTGTGTTAGTGTAGGTTCTCAGGGACAGGTGTGTTAGTGTAGGTTCTCAGGGACAGGTGTGTCTGTGTAGGTTCTCAGGGACAGGTGTGTCAGTGTAGGTTCTCAGGGACAGGTGTGTTAGTGTAGGTTCTCAGGGACAGGTGTGTTAGTGTAGGTTCTCAGGGACAGGTGTGTTAGTGTAGGTTCTCAGGGACAGGTGTGTCTGTGTAGGTTCTCAGGGACAGGTGTGTCAGTGTAGGTTCTCAGGGACAGGTGTGTCTGTGTAGGTTCTCAGGGACAGGTGTGTTAGTGTAGGTTCTCAGGGACAGGTGTGTTTGTGTAGGTTCTCAGGGACAGGTGTGTCTGTGTAGGTTCTCAGGGACAGGTGTGTTAGTGTAGGTTCTCAGGGACAGGTGTGTCAGTGTAGGTTCTCAGGGACAGGTGTGTCAGTGTAGGTTCTCAGGGACAGGTGTGTCTGTGTAGGTTCTCAGGGACAGGTGTGTCAGTGTAGGTTCTCAGGGACAGGTGTGTCAGTGTAGGTTCTCAGGGACAGGTGTGTCAGTGTAGGTTCTCAGGGACAGGTGTGTTAGTGTAGGTTCTCAGGGACAGGTGTGTCAGTGTAGGTTCTCAGGGACAGGTGTGTCAGTGTAGGTTCTCAGGGACAGGTGTGTTAGTGTAGGTTCTCAGGGACAGGTGTGTCTGTGTAGGTTCTCAGGGACAGGTGTGTCTGTGTAGGTTCTCAGGGACAGGTGTGTCTGTGTAGGTTCTCAGGGACAGGTGTGTCTGTGTAGGTTCTCAGGGACAGGTGTGTCTGTGTAGGTTCTCAGGGACAGGTGTGTCAGTGTAGGTTCTCAGGGACAGGTGTGTCAGTGTAGGTTCTCAGGGACAGGTGTGTCAGTGTAGGTTCTCAGGGACAGGTGTGTTAGTGTAGGTTCTCAGGGACAGGTGTGTTAGTGTAGGTTCTCAGGGACAGGTGTGTCAGTGTAGGTTCTCAGGGACAGGTGTGTCTGTGTAGGTTCTCAGGGACAGGTGTGTCTGTGTAGGTTCTCAGGGACAGGTGTGTTAGTGTAGGTTCTCAGGGACAGGTGTGTTAGTGTAGGTTCTCAGGGACAGGTGTGTCTGTGTAGGTTCTCAGGGACAGGTGTGTCAGTGTAGGTTCTCAGGGACAGGTGTGTCAGTGTAGGTTCTCAGGGACAGGTGTGTTAGTGTAGGTTCTCAGGGACAGGTGTGTCTGTGTAGGTTCTCAGGGACAGGTGTGTCTGTGTAGGTTCTCAGGGACAGGTGTGTCTGTGTAGGTTCTCAGGGACAGGTGTGTCAGTGTAGGTTCTCAGGGACACACACTCACACATCATCATCACACTACTCCAATATGTCTGTTAGTTTAAATACCGAGTCAGTTTCAGCTCGTCTTCTTCTGTTATTTCTTCTTCTCTTCTTCCTGCGCTCAGGTTCTGTTTCGTCTTCTTCTCTGATTTTATTCTCATGTTCACGATCATTTCTCTTAATTCTCTTTTTATCTTCGAGTGTTTTTCTTCGAGTGTTTCTCTTTCATGTTTCTGTTCTCTAAACACGACTCTGATTCGTTCCTCTGCATCAAGTAGCTGCTCTGTTTTTTTTCTGTCCTCGCTTTAGTTTGGCGTTACCTGCACATCCATGGATGGCTGAGTGACGGCACACTCAAAGTGTTTGACTTCACATCAATACGCCAACTTATAAATTAAGCTGACTTAACAGCTCCAACGCTGTCGCTCCGACTTACAATTAAAAGGCAGCGCGGGCAGGTAATTAAACGCTGCGTCGCTGCGATTTCTCCTAAAATACAACAAGACAACGTGCACGACACGGCGGTGTGACGCGATCAGTGGTGAATATTCAAATGATCGCTGTAAATAGACGGCTAAATTAGAAATCAAACCTGAGGAAACAATTTGTTGTAATGACAAGCTCGTTCAAAAGAGCGCCGCAGCCTGCCTCCCCTACACGCTGACAGCCTTTCTTCACATCTCAGGCTCCTGACAGGGCTTTGTACGCGCCTTGTCACCTCAAATCTGTCTGCCAATGCTATTTTCTACCCTCCCCCACCCCCCCCACCTCCACACTTCCTCTTCCAAACACACTGTTAATGTTAGATTTCATCAGGCAGCCACTTCCTGCTTGTTCAGGTAGCTCCCAAACTGTAACTCTTTAACTCGGATCCCGTTGACATTACTGATCGTTCGCTCAGCACATTGACGCTAATTCCCGCTGATGGCCTTTTCCTTTCAGCTTCCTTGTAACCTGATTATGCCAATCAGAGCGTCTAACGAGAGGATGACGTGAAGGGTTGGCAGATTGCAAAACACCCTTCCTGCAGCAAACACTTTTCATACATGGACCTACAAATTAAATGAGGATGCATCGACTCATCGGAGGGGAAGTCATGGTGGTGCAACACGATCCTCACCGATCTGAGCCGACCTCTAACTGTAAACGTCATGTGATAGAGTCATATGTATATATATGGACGTATAAACTGGGTCCATGTAGCTGTGATGATGAAACACTCACTGCATCTCTGTCATTGCAGCAACATTCAAATCATTTACATTTTAATTATTTTACGCAGCGGGTCCTCGTCAGTGGGCCAAAGCGTTTGGCAGTTTCCACAGGACTTGTCCGGAGCTGATGGCACCACTCTAAGTCAATGCTCCTGTTCCCATAGTGAGCACCGCGGACCGTGGCCTCTGGAGTGGGCCAGCAGACTACGCTCTGCTATATTTCAAATAAGCACTGAGTCTACTTTCAACAGAGCTCGCTGCAAACATGCGTCCAGCTGGACAGAATAGATTGATCCAGACAGGAAGTCAGACAAGGAAACCCACAGAGCGTCCGGTCAATTTCAAAATAAAGGCTCCAGATACGGACACAGTGGAGCAGGGCGCTTGCTGTCGGACGAAAGGCTGCACACGTGGATCCTGTGGAAACCGCCAGTAACTTACTGGGGAAGTTTTAGAAAGTGAGTCTTCCCTGGACGGACATAAAAAAAGCGTTGTGAAAATCCACCTTCACACAGCAGAGTGCAAGTGAAGAGGATGATCTCTTTTACCCGACCTTAGTTTCTTAGCTCCTCTCTCTCTCTCTGTAGTTATTGACCATCGATTTAAAGCTATGAAGAAAAGGTTCATGAATAAATAAAGAAGAAGAAGAAGGTCTGTTTTTCACGCAGCAGCGCTCAGGAACGTCGATCTGATCCTGTCTGTTGTCAAACACAAACTCATGCTCCCGTTAACAGACAGTGTTACTCTGTCTTCACTCTCACTTCCTGTCAGCTGGAGGAAGAAAACTTGGTTACCATAGCGATAACTTATCACTGCACACATGAACCTCTGTAGGAGGTTTGGAGAAATGATCACGGAAATGGTTTTAGGACGGACAAAAAAGAGAGAGAGTATTTCCTCACCTCCTGGGGGAGGCTGCACGTCTGACGGATGGCGGTTATCGATGACGCTCGTACATCAGCAGTGGCGCTGCCAAAAAAACGTCCGGGAGGAAATGTGAGTTTACTCTGATGTGACTTGTTTGCTAAACCCTTTTTATTTTTACAAAACACAGACTGAAGTAAACATATTAAAAACATCAGAACCTGTTTGATACCACGGCAACATAAACTGAAGTCGTAAGGAAACAAATATCCAATCATTTACAATAAAATAAAGTTTCTTTTTTTAACAGGCAAACGAATCTCAGAAATGTTAATGTGTGAAATGTTAAAGGAGCAATATGTAACTCTGTCACCTAGTGTTTAAAATGGGTACTGCAGTCCAATTTCTACACATTACAGAGAGCTGTCTCTCCCGCCCCCTCCTCTCTAGAGTGGATGCTCTCGCAGGTCACCATGTGGTGGACACTGAAGCTTCAGTGTTTATCCAGCTCTGCATCGGTCTGTAAACCTTTCTGCGTTCTAACCTCTCTCCATTTTTCAAAAGCATCTCCAATATTGATCCTAGTTTGAGCACGTTTCTGCTCGTGGAGCTTATTAGAAACATGCAGAGGCTTTTTAGGTCGGGTACAATCACTTCTATCTGAACCAGTTCTCTTGCCCGCTTCCATCGCTGCAACACCTGTTGGTTTGACCTGATAACTGCTCTCATATCTGGCAAACTGAGGGGCGTCCAAAACGGCCGTGTGGGGGTGCCTTAAAACCGCCTACCTTCTCTGGTCCAAACAAATCCAGACCATTCAGGACCAGAATCTAAAGTTAGAAGGAGGACATACTGGCTGCTGCATTGTTGTCAGAGAAGCCAGCACTTCAACATAGCATGTTTCCTTAATGTCTGATCATACAGTAAGGTCACTTTATCATTTCACTCACTACACATCTTACTGATTGGTCCTTAAAGTCTGTTTCTGCAGCGTGCTGTTCATCTCCTCAGCTGACTGACATGTTTGTCTTCATGATCTGGTGTGCTTAGGTCATAAAGAGGCCTCAGTTTAACTTCAGTCTATTTTATAAATGTGCAACAGATCTGCAGCAGCTCATTAAGGCAGCACAGTGAACTCTGCAGGTCCTTTAGTTCTCTAATAATCCCTCAGATCAGAGTTTATGTACGAGTGTAAATTATTCGCAGCATTCATGGACTAAACAGAGTGCAGAAGGAAACCTAAATCACTGAGTAGCTTCTGGTTTATTTGAACTACGAATACTCAGTAAATAAGTGAGGGAGGAAACGTATCAGGTCATGTTTGTGGACATCCTGATGATGTTTCTCTGAGTCGCCTTGTGCTCCTACTGGAGGATTCATTAATGGACATTCACGGTGTTTATGTAAAAGTGTGAAGTCATTATTGTGTTGAGTGTGTGGGCTGGCACATCTGTGTTGTCTGTCTCCTGTTGTGTTCTGTGTGATTCAGAGTGTCGTGATCACTGTTTTCTAAAAGTATTTTATGTTTATTTGTACGTGACGGCGCGTTAAAGGAGTGAAGGTTGTAAACATGTTAAACGTGTTACTCTTAAATATCAGCATGTTAGCGTGGTTACTGTTAGCATCTTATATTTAAGCTTTTATTTTGAAGGCATACAGAGGATGAATTGTTTGATTGTTTTGATGCCGGTGCTCTCCTCTGTCCTCTAAACCAGGGGTTCCCTAAACTTTTCATCCTGCGACCCCCAAAATAACAATGTAAGCGACTTGGGCATGCACTAATAGGCCAATCCCGACACTGACATTAGAACAACAGAATACAGCAGCCTTAAAATAATTACCTTATTTCAGTGTGTCTGTGCTTTTTTATTGACAAAGAGCAATTACAGTCAAATTGTTTACTTACAATAATGGGTAAAATATGCAATTTTAAGTCATTTCAAATTTGTATTTGTTTTTGGAAGGCACCTGCTGACCCCCTCCCAGTGTCTCGCGACCCCCACTTTGGGAACCACTGCTCTAAAGAACATGATGACATCAGACTCTCCTGATTTGCTTCTCCAAATAGATCGAGGAGGAAATATAGCTGCTACCTGTGATCTCTTCCCGGAAACTCTCTTTATTCGAGCTCTGCCAGTTTGACGTCAGGCTGCAGACGGACGAGCACTCCAAACTTCTGTTCACACCCAGCCGACCGCAGGAACATTACCATCATCTGGAGGCGTGTCCCCGGGATGAAGACGACCTGCAGACTGAAGGTTCAGAGAAGTGAATATAACTTTACACTACAATAGATCCTGAGACAGTTTTTATATCAACAGTTTTTTAGTCTCTTAGAAAGATCATTATGAACGTGTTCGTTACGAGGCAGCATCAGAGTTCAGGCTCTCCTTTAAAGACAGAGAACATTTATTTAAATGATCTTTTTGTTCACGCAAACTCTGAGAGTTCATGTTTCAAATGCAAACATGACTCTTCAGCTTCTTTCATGGATTATTAGAAGAGGAGATTTGGTTTGTTAATAAGCGTGCGGTGCATTTATCACACTGACTCTACAGGATGTAAAAATAAGAGACAAACTCACAAGCTTCTTGTGTTCTCACAGGACCAGAGACTGATGTGGATCAAACCCAGATCATTTATGGACCATGTCTGCTGCAGAGAGAGAGAGAGAGAGAGAGAGAGAGAGAGAGAGAGCTGCTGGTTAAAGGTACTTACTGAGATGGGGAAGGGGAGAAAACCTAAAAGGGACAGAAGGGAAAAACAAAAATTAGAAATAAATGAATCAGATAAACTTTGTAAGATTGGATATCCAGACCCGGCTTTCTTACCCCCAATCTCCACATACTCCGTGTGCGCCTCAGTCCGTCAGCGCCAGGGTTTTGCTCCGTCGGATGGCAATCGCACATCCCCAATGAATCCGTTTCTGGAACGTGAGCGCAGCGAAGCGCACCCATGAGCAGCTGTATAACATCACGGGAGAACCACAAGATCACAAGAGAACTACAAGATCACAGGAGAACTACAAGATCACAAGAGAACTACAAGATCACAGGAGAACTACAAGATCAAGATCACAGGAGAACTACAAGATCACAGGAGAACCACAAGATCACAGGAGAACTACAAGATCACAGGAGAACTACAAGATCAAGATCACAGGAGAACTACAAGATCACAGGAGAACCACAAGATCACAGGAGAACTACAAGATCAAGATCACAGAAGAACTACAAGATCACAGGAGAACTTCAGGATCACAGGAGAACTATAAGATTACGCGGGAATAAAGAGAACAACATGTAAACAACGTGTTGCTTTGTCTCTGAGGATGATTTGTTGTTCATTTGGTGCCTGTTTTGATGTCATGTTGATGAAGTGATGGAAACTACGATCAGGAGTCTGTATGTTTAGACATTTAGACTCATCAGAGACTGCTTAACATTTGATGCAGCTAAAACATTTATGCACGCCATGATTTTCTCACACCTCAGCTACTGTCACCTCATGGTCACAGGCAAGTCTATCTGTGACAAAACCCCTAGAGAGGTTATATAATCGTGCACTAAAAATATTGATTAAAGATCCCATTAGGTCTCACCATTGTCTTGGAAAACCTAGACATGCTAAGTTTCAGCAACTACATTATATTTGCAAACGCCAACCTTATTCACAAATGCCTGTATGGTCAGGCCCCTCTGGTTCTCTGTGATATGGTGAAACCCTTAAAGGCCCTTGGATCCTCAACCAGAAATACGACAGCAGGAAACTGAAAGTACCGTACCGAAGCACCTCCTTTGGCCAGACGGCCTTTGCTATAAAGGGAGCCATTTATGGAATACACTTCCTACCGAATTTAAGACAAACCACCAGAGTTGCCAACATTTTAAAATGAAATTGAAATAATTCCTTAAACACAGCCAATCATGTAGTCATGTGCAGGTGTTGTGTTAGTGGGAGGGGGAGGGGGTGGAAGGTATGTGTATACATGTATTCACTGTATATGTATGTAGGTGTGTAGATAAGCTCTTTTTGTAAACATGTTCTCCATATATTTTTATCATATATGTATTTTATACTGAAGGCCTTTTCAGGGACGAGCATTGTACATTAGCATTAGCTATAAATGCTGTGGTGCAGTGCATCGTAAAATTGTTGTTCAGTTCTACGTGTATACTGCATCTGTCCCTGCCAAATAAACAAAAAAACAAAAACAAATGTTGTGTTTTATTTTGAAATTGCAGCGTATTTGAAATGGAGCAGAGCGACGTGGCGCTGGTGTCACGCTCCGGAGACGGACCGCGGCGCTCGCTGTGTGAACACAATGAGCGTCTAGAGTGGCGTCTAACTACGGCGTAGTGCCTTCAGAAGCTTGAACACCTACTAGGCTATATATAGAGACACATTTAGATTTTTCTTCCCTTACATATTATTCGAATACATTCATATGTTAAATATATTATTGATATATATTATATTTAGTAATACATGTTTTATAGATACTGGCTGTGTGTATGTGTGTGATTTATAAATTATATACACAGTCACTCTGTGGGGCCGTGCTGGGCTGGATGGGGATGGGGGCTGCTGGTGCCCTATGGGCCGGCCCGAAAGTGCACTGGGGCCCTTGACGGGGGGGGGGGCTGTTAGGGGCTGGCAGTGCAAACTCCCCCCCCCTTCTATATGTAGTACAACAACAAGCAACAAATTCAAAGCTTGAACCAAAGGCAACTGGACTTGCAAAACATTTTCTAAAAAGAAGGGAAATCAAACAAAACATGAAATAAAATAAACTGAAAACAACAGTAACAACCCTGCGTGGTCAGACTTCCTCCTGAAGACACAGGTCTTGGGTGGGCTGACACCCTCCTCTTGGTTTGGGTGCAGCTCAAAGCGAACAGACAGCCTGAAAACTCAAATGTATAGTTTTCATTAAAGGGGTGAGCAGCTGTGCTGCTCGGGGTGCGTGGGTGTGGTTACTGGTGGTGTGCCTCTCTGGTGGTCCTGGAGCTCACTGCTGTGTGGGCACAGTAAAAGTGATTTATTATAGACTGCCGCAGGAATGAGTCCTAAAACCCGGAAGTGAGTTAGCATTTTAGCGCCATGGGTTCCTAACTCTAAAAGTCAATGGGGATTTTGAATGGGTTTGTGGTTAGACGCCTGAAATAAGGTCTGGTTAACACAAGCTTGAGAGATGTTGGCGTTTTGTTAGACGAGATAAACTACGTTAGATAAGACCCCAACTTGTGAATTTTAAAGTTTTTACGCGTACTAAAAACAGCGGTTGCCTTACAGCATCTAGTCTTGTTTTTCAGTGCTCTTGTAAATATTAGGTTAATAAACAACTTATTAAGCTACGGTTTGGCTAGCTTGTCAAAACCGCTGATTAGATCGATGAAGCATAACGGTAGTGACGTCATAGTCAACCGACCGTGGTGTAGTTCGCTTGTAGCGTAACGTTAGCTTTTTACTTCTCTCGGCTGCATTAACGCTCCAAACTTCATAAAAGTGGTGTTCATTTGTAAAGATTATCCTGCTGAACAAAACGCCTACGCATCAGAAACGTGTGTTAGCCACAGAGCTTATTTTCTGCAATGATCCAAAATCCAATACAAAAATCCCATAGGCGAATTCTCGTAGGAACCCATGGCGATGCTACTTCCGGGTTGGCCTACAAAATTACGTCATCCCTGTGGCAGTCTATAGAGGCCCAATGTTACATATTTACTACACAGTCACTGTACGGCCTTTCTTTTTTTATGTCTGTGTCTACGTATGCATGTATACTCTAATTAGAACACCAATTAATTTATTACAATAATTATTTCTTATTTATTCTATTTTTTTGTTTCGATACTACGTATAAACAATAACGTATAAATGAATGAAATGTGCTTCTGAAAAAAAAGAAATTCAGGACAGTGAAGCTACAAAGGGGGAACATCCAGGGTTTGAAACACCTTTCCCTTCACTGCGTCGTATTTAAAGTTTCCACAAGCTCAGCCTCTGCTCGCCACATTACTTTTTCTCCAGAGAACAAGTCGTTCTTTTAGCCGGGACGGAAACAGCGGCTCTTAGATCTCCCAGAGTGCTAATCTGTCTGGCCCCTCACGGAGAATTCACAGCTATTTCCCAGCTCCTGCCGCTGGTTCGCTGCCACTGATAGGGATCTTCTCTCCCCGCAGGTGAATGCATGGCTGTCCAATCAGCCGCCACACTGCAGTCCATGGTCAAACTGATTTCCTTCTAGCTGCTGGGATTTGGTAATGTCCTGAGATCTGACTGTCAAGCTCTTTGGCTCCAATCCAATTGTGCTGGAAGGAGAGCAGAGGTCATTTTTCTGCAGCTGCTGAGCAAAGTAAATAAAAATTGTTGGATTCGGATTGGCATTTTGGAAATGTGTGCCAAGAGAAGGAGAGTGGGGCATTAAAGGCGTAGCAGCAAACCGTGGGTTTAGTCTTCTGAAGGGAAGTGATGAAATGGAGAGTACATTTGTGGACAGCTGAGAGCAGAGCGCTTGTTTTTGTTCACTTCCCCAGCGACCGCTCTCTTTGTTTTCTGTTCAACAATCAGCAGAAAACAAGAGACAGGAAGGGAGAGCAAAAAGCCAAATGACAAATGATTTTAAAAGAGCGAGTGGAGAAATGCAGCATGTGTCAGGAGCAGAGTGGGTGTACTGTATGTGTGTGTTCATCTGTGCAGATCGGGGGTGTCTGAGCCGGCCGTATTGATCGTTGGAACCGGGATGGAAGGGATTGTGGGGTTGCAGAGATCAATGCCGAGGCAGTTGGTCAGCCGTGAAACTTTCCAGAAAACTAATTCCGCCTGTCGGCACAGTTAACAAGATATCAGACCCCAAAGAAACAAGTTCAGGCTGGAACACACAACGGCCATCACTACAGACGTGATTCGTTTTCTTCTTCTTCTTCTTGAATTTAGCCCTTTAGACAACCTCATGGGTTGTTTCTTCGATGTTGCAGAGTTTCCAAGGCATGTTGACGAGAAGCTTGGTGGCGAGGTTTATAAGTTCAACCAGAAAGATGTTCTGGGCAGTACAACTTTTCCATCATCTGAAGTTTAAGACTTGTTCGGTCTTTGGCAGGATTCCTTTTCCACAGGCGGTGATTGTTTCAGTAAAGTCCTGAAGTCCCTCAGGTTGTTTCTTTAGCTGAGAGCGTGGCGTGTTTATTCGAGGGTCTCTTTACGGCTGTGTATGGACGGCTTTTCTCTATAACTGTCCAGTTAGATTCTAGTGCTGCATTGAAACACAATTGATTAAATAACAATTGTTACTTCCTGTTACATACAAACTAAAACACTTAGGGCCTGATTTAGAAAACACTTGCAGGGCTTTAACGCCCGCTAAACCTGTGCAAACAAGATCAGAAAATGTTGTCTGATTCACAAAGCTACATGAAAGGGTTAAATGCCCTCCTAAGTGCACTAAAGAGCAAACAGCTTCTCTATGTGCCGTTGCTGTTTGTGCATATTTAAATGAGCCATTATGGAGTAATTTAGCCCCTTTTATGCAAATTAACCTTGTTGCTTAAAACATCAAATTCACACATGATGAGTTGGTGGTAACTGCGCCGCAGTATTTTGGACTTTATGTGATGAATAAAGTGAAACGGATTTACTTTCAATAATAAAAGGTTAGTCATTATATTTAGTTTTTACTGAATATGGACTGATACAAACACTTTGTGTTAATCCTGCAGAATTGTCGACGCACCATCACACTTCAATAACGATGATCAAAATGTGATCAACTTCCTGCTTTATATCACAATAGATGTTAACAACATTTAATCCAGTCTCTGAGGGCATGTTGGTTTTTAAATCAGATTTTCCAGTAGAATAAAAAGTGTGTAACCTCGGTGTAATCTTCTGCTAATAGTATCTGCTGTGTTTAAAAAATAATAATTATATCAAGGCCCAAAAACGGTCAAAGCTTTCGTTATGGCGGAAAACAAAAGCAAATAAGAAATAATCAGATTGTCCTGAAATCACAGCAGATAAGCTCGGAGGGGAAATGAGGTCCATGCAGGACGGACGGAGCTGCAGATGTGTGTTCATCACAGATAGCGAGGATTATCAGGTATTAACAGTGTGGAGCCACAGCTCTGCACGACCAGCAGAGTGAAGCTGGCTGGAGCTGAACATAACAGAGGACAGAACAATCACTGTGACAAAGCACAAAGCATGTCGGGTTCACTGTTTAACTACCCTGAATTCAAACCTTCTAACCTTGATGTGATTCTGCAGTACGAGCTGCATTGTTCATATTTGATTGAACTCATCGTTTGCTCTGACTTTGTTTAAGATGATGATCTGCTGATGGCAGACTTGACTTAATAACCAGCTTCATGTGTCTGCTCAGCGTGATCTCCTTTGTCAGTTAGTGAAGACGGACACCCAAAACATTCCCTCAGCATGTCCAACTTTCTTCATGGTGTCGGCCTCAGCTCTCCTCAGCCTCCTCTGTCGGCCATGCAGGGATTTAAAAAGTGGGAAATAAACCACAAATTATTTTACATGTGATACTGAATGATTGTCATAGAAGTCTACACGGAGATCATATATGATCCAAGATGTCTGCCCTGAGTGGGAGCCAGATCTCTCCCCCCGTGGGGTCCAGACAATGAAAGTGGAGGCGTTGGTGGATGATGTCTGGGATGAAGAGGCTGAACAAACTGGGAAGGCTGGGGTTGACCTGACGATGGCTGATGGTGTCATCTGAGGCTGGAGGCATGAAGAAGATGATGAGACTGCGAAGGCTTGGTGGTGATGGAGAGGTGGATGGTCACACGTAACGATGGCATGAATGACCTGAAGGAAGAGAAAGACATATTTAAAAGCGACAGCAGCAATATGATAGGCTAACGTTGAGGGAGGGGAGCTGTGCTATTGGACAGATGTGACCATGTGATGTGAACAGGAGAATGAGTGAACATGCGTGGAGCAGCGATGTGACACAGCATGAGAATGAACAACAACACCAGCGTGCAGAATATAAAATCCTCCTGACTGAACTTTCATTAGAGCTGCATTTCATTCACGTTAGCCTCGCTCAGCAGTGAGACGGAGAGTGGACACAGGGTTCAGCACAGAGCCTGTCAGCGTGGCGGCCGGTGAGTGGGACTCTGTGTCTTAAAGAAACAACATGTCTAATTTATAGGCGTCAGAAAATGACCCACTGACTAATGCATCAGGACGGAGGTTGTCAGGAGGATATAAATAACCCACATGTGCTGCTCGCGCTCCTGATGCCAATAAAAGAGTGAAATGAAACAACATGGGCTCATAAAAGTGCCGCACAGATTTACGGCTCTGTGTGAATATTAAACGGCATCACTTATTTCATGGAGCTCTTTGCAAACTGACAGGCGTCAGAACTCATCTGAGAGTGACAGGCAGGCAGACCTGCAGGCGACACAACAGGATGGAGATGTTGAGGGGGGGTGATGCATCTTTTATAGCGTCACTTTACTCCTCCATTTGCTCGACTTTGTTTCCTCTCGTGTTTTTTCTTCTCTGTCTCTCTTCTTTCTTCTTTGCTGTTGGTTGTTTGTTTTCGAGTGCTTTCCCTCGGGGATCGCCTGAGTAAGCGCCTACGCGAGCGTGACAAGCACTTAAGGGACCGTTGAACGCCCGTGTGGATATGAAAACCAGCCGCTATCTCTCTCTCTCCCACTCACACACACACATGCGTGGGCTTTGTAGGCTGGCTGTCATGCGACTGTCATCCTGGCTGGTTCTAAATCCAGAAACATTTTGCAGAGGAGATGATACAGTTGATCTAATCAAGCAGAGATTGACGTTTGACCCTTCGGAATCCACTCGTCCTCGTACTGCTCCTCTGATTGGCTCTCCTCGTCTCTCCGTCCTGGTCTGAAATGACATCTCATCCTCTCTCTCTCAGAGTACGAGCAGAACTGATTGGGAAGCTGAGCGCAGGGCATTAGCACGGCTTAACCTTGCTTTGTTTTTAATATCATTTCCATGTATTGCTTCCGTGGTTTCATGCTCGGGATTAGGAGCATTCGATATCTGCGCTCCTCTGCCAGCCTGATTGTCGCTCATGTAAACAACTGGAGGAAATCATTGTTCATTTATTAGTGTGGCTCGAGAGGCCAGCAGAGTGTGAGCCGCACACACACACACACACACACACACACCCCTACTCTCTCACACACACACACACACACACACACCCCTACTCTCTCACACACACACACACACACACACACACACACACACACACACACACACACACACCCCTACTCTCTCACACACACACACACACCCCTACTCTCTCACACACACACACACACGCACACACACACACGCACACGCACACACACCCCTACTCTCTCACACACACACACACACACACACCCCTACTCTCTCACACACACACACACACACACACACACACACACACACACACACACACACACACGCACACACACCCCTACTCTCTCTCACACACACACACACACACACACATACATACAAACACACACACACACACACATACAAATGAGCGTGATCTAAAAACTCTTACGTGACATTCAAATAATCAGTGAGTATGTTCTTCTTCTTCTCTCTAGTCCTTGACTAAAACAGCTTTTATACACAAGGGGAGGAGCCGGCCGTCCCGTCCATGTAAACACGGCTCTGACAACAACACAGCCAGCGGGACTCGAACTTCTCTCTCATTGTAGACAGTCATGACTCAGAGACACATTTACACAGGAGAGACTGGATTTATGATACATTGATGTGGAACATGTTGCACATTTTTCATTTTAAAAAGGCCAAAAATGTGATGTTGAAATAAAGTGCATGCTCAATGCACACAAACTGCACATTCAGCCCCTTGCTGTTTAACTTTAAAAACAGCTCATGGTGTGATCTGCATTAAACACACTCAGGGTGTCTAACAGTAGCAATAAATAAAGTGACCTCACTGAATCATGCTGTGGATCAGGCAGCAGAGAGCAGCAGCTCGGTAAACAGGGGACTACAGGCCTGAGCAAACAAAGCTGCATGAAGGATGAAGCTGAATGAACAACAGTGAGCTCTCGACTTCACTGTATCAAAGGCCATCTGCTGACAGGCTCTGCTGCTCACACACACCACACACACTGCAGACACATAGTAGGGAGGGACGGATCAAAGGACCTCATGTTTCAGGATTCACTTCCTGCAGCCGCTGACAAAATAAAAACGTCATCAAATCTCATCCAGTTTGAAAAAATACCAGAGAAACTTGTCCCTTCCAGCCCACCGGGGTGAGCTGCTGATGTTTGAATTTAGTAAACCTGAAGGTGACGTTTCTATCACGTGACCAGTGAGTGACTGCTGTGATCACTGTGCAGGTAAAGGAGCCTTTCCTGCTCACCTGTCTGTTCTTGTACTCTTCAGCTCTACTGTGAATACAGCGATTATATGAAGTGCTGGCTTCTCTCTCTGCGTTTTGGACGCCCCTCGGTTTGCCAGATATGAGAGCAGTTATCAGGTCAAACCAACAGGTGTTGCAGCGATGGAAGCGGGCAAGAGAACTGGTTCAGATAGAAGTGATTGTACCCGACCTAAAAAGCCTCTGCATGTTTCTAATAAGCTCCACGAGCAGAAACGTGCTCAAACTAGGATCAATATTGGAGATGCTTTTGAAAAATGGAGGCAGTACGAGGTGTCTCGAGGTGTAAATAAGCTCAAAGCTAACTGTGGTACTGTGAAGCGTCCAAACACTTCACCTCTCACAATAAATAAAAATGAAAGCGTTGGATCTCTAATGTTTGCACACACATACTTCATGGAGAAACTATCTTGACGGTGATTTAATACATTTTAAATTGTCCTTTATTAGATAGGACAGCTGAAGAGAGACAGGAAATGTTGGGAGGAGAAATAGCGGATGACATGCAGCAAAGGGCAGAGGTCGGATTCCAAACCATGGCTGCAGCGACGAGGACTACATCCTTTGTACATGGGGAGCCCTACATAACCGCTAGGCTATTGGCTCTCCAAATTTTCTCTTTTAGTTGCTATTTTAGTGGGTGGGCAGACGGGGTTTAACTTTTTTCCGCCTCCAGTCGGGGAAAAGTTTGAGAACCAATCTTAATGTTCGCTGTGTGTCAGGAGAGTTACACGTCGACCGCTACGTGGCTAAATGCAACAGACTATTTGCATGATTGTAAATGTGTGCTGCTGAACGCTGTAGTCATGTATTTATTCATGCACATATTTGTCTGTGGTAACCCTCCACTTAGCTGTCTGTAAGTGTGTTGTAGTGTTTGTGTGTAACTCCAGCTGCAGCATCTCTCCAGCGGTTATAAATGACACCTCAACTCTGCTCATTTCCATGCAGCCTGCTTCACACTCACCTCTCTGTGTTACTCATTAGTTCATTTGCATATTTATGTCGACAGGGCGATGCACAGATCCCAGGCGCTGGGAAAATATGTGCGTCTGTGTGTTTTGTAGCGTGAAAGATATACAATAGCTCCCACGTTTATGGAGGTCCCTCATAAATTGTGCACACAGGACATTGGTGAGTGGTGAGGGAGGAACCTGTGTAGTCGAGCTGGAAATTAATTGTGCGTCACTTTAAGAATCGAAGACTGCTTGTTGATAAAGTGCAAAGATTGATGGCAGCCGGGGTTACTTTAATGGATGGGAGCTTCATAAAACATTAGATTATATACGGAGACAAGCTGCAGTTAATACACTCCTGTGAAGTGGGCTTCAGAGTGTGTGTGTGTGTGTGTGTGTGTGTGTGTGTGTGTGTGTGTACATACACTTTGTATATTTAAATTGAGATAAAAAATGGGACGGCAAGCATTGAGCTAAGTTGTGCATAGGTAGGCTTTTACAGGCAACTTCATACAAAACTGATGTCACCCAACAAGTGCAGACTTCCTCCCGCAGCCCAGAGAGCTTCATCAGCAGAAACCAGCCGCACACAAAAGGCAAAAGGCCCCTGATTTTACGAAGGGGGGGCGGATCGATAACGTCCCCAGACTGACAGAGATCGGGTTGATGAAAGAAGCGCCCCCTACAGGCCTGGAGGACTCTGTTGTCTTACCTGGACTTTACTGCTGCATTTGTTTTCTGGGTTTTGTGTTGTTTTTGCACATATTTGTTTAATGGGTGAGTTTGTGGTCAATATTTTTGTGTCAGCGTTCTGCAGCTTCCTCTGTAATTTTACTGATGTGAATTCGCCGCTGCAGCCCGTTTTCCCTGTTGGCCACTGTAGGTTTAACATGTGGAGCTGATGTCAGAGGGAGGAGAAGATGATGATGATGACCCAGATATAAATTATAATGCTGATGCTGCTGACAGTCATGCTGTCGATCATGGCGATGATGGCTCGGTCATCAAAGAACAACCGAAATCAAATGTGGAAATAAAGAACATAAATATAAACCCGTTTTATAAACATCTGTAACCTTCCACAAACAGCCAAACCCTCGGCTGGTGTCTGCCTGCCTTCAGTAACACACACACACACACACACACACACACACACACACACACACACACACACACACACACACACACACACACACACACACACACACACACACTATCTCATTAGTGCGATCTCTCTCCCACCGTTTCCAGTTGTCAGCGTGGCAGCTGTGGTGTTTTGGGTATTGAGGCCTCGCCTGTAGAGACAGGCAGGGACTGTCAGTGTGGATCACACCCTCACCATGACGCCCCCCCCAGCACCCTATCCCACCCTGCACCCTCCCTCCAGCACCCCCAGATTGACCCCTCCACCCGCCCGCCCCCTGCAGAGAGATGAAGATGTTCTGTCGAATGGACTGGAACTGGTTTATTGATGTTTAGAGTGATCAGATTTTATAACTGACTCACCTCCACCTCCTGAATCGCTGTTTTTATTTTAATTTAATGCATATTAAACACACCTGTAAAAATGTTTGATATCATTTCATCGCCATCATCGTACACTTCTTTATCCTCTAAGGTTAAATGCCATCTGATGAAGCCAGCGAGTGACTTCTCTGGCACATAAAGACTGAGATGTTTGAGATGTCTTAGGTCAAGATTACACCAAATCCATCCTCTGAAAACGGATTCATCTTCATTTGAGTTTTTAATAAAGCTCCACATTCATACGATAACATTTTGTTAACCGCCGTGCCAGAGGATCCACCAAAACGACTAAATACCCTGCAGTACACATGCCAGGCCAGTAGGTGGCAACACACATGCAAAGGTAGTCTTCGTTCCACAGAGCAGTTAGGTGTAGATACCCTGCATCTCAGTTCTCTTATTTGCTATCTCCTCGGTCCTCGCTCCTCGGCCGAACCGGAAGTAGTTTTAGACCCGCCATGTTAAGGATCGTCCCAAAGCTCTTACACTGAAAGGAGGAGAGAGGATCGAGGAGAGAGGAGAGAGGATCGAGGAGAGAGGAGAGAGGATCGAGGAGAGAGGAGGGAGATCTGAGGAGCGATGAGCGAGGAGACACGAGAGCTGGCTTTACGGAAGTCTTTTTACTGACAGACACGCCCCCTTATTGAATATCATTCATTGATTGGACGCTGCAGCGGATCAGACTTCAGTGAAACTTATCAACATGAGCGGAGTTTAATACCGGAGAAAAGACGGACATTAAAAAGACATTTAAACAGATCATGGGTCAGTTTGTAAAGAGTCTGTGATGAGCTGGGATTAAAAAGTGTCTGACATGAAGATTAACAACCAAATATGAAGCATCAGTTCTATAAACCAATCAGAGTGTAGGCCCATCACTCCCCACACTCAAACAAACAGTGTGTTAATATGAAGTGTTCAGAAATGATTCCTTCATGTTCATGATCCCTCAGACTGTTTGAATGTGTGATGATGATGACAGTCTGATGCAGAGGGAGTCTGTCACTCACAAACACCTTTTACATTCACACTTATTTACCTTCACAAAGTTTCTATCATTTACAACCTCATCAATCATTTTCAGTATTCCTGAGACATCAATATCTGTTTATGAAATACAGAGTGCATTGTCCAATCATAAGTCCAAACTAATACAAAGAATAAATTCATCAATTCAGTATGAAATCTTTGTGTCAGTAGAAATTGTCCCCATGGTTATTAGCAGACTGCAGGTTGTTCTTCATGTGCAGGTGTTTGTAATCAGGTGACATAAAGAGACTGAACACTGTTACTGTGTGTGTTTGATGAGAAATAATACAGACGTCGCTTCACGTGACGCTGTAGAGGAAAGGACGTCTCATGTCTTAAAACAGATCTCCTCATTTCCTCTCTCCTCTGCTTCGTTTCCTCCAGGCAGCTCTGGTGGGAGAGACTAAGACGCAAGTGGAGGAGGCAACTTGGAGGACACTCGATGCAATTAAGAGAAGTGAGAAGTACCCACTCAAACATACAAAAATGGCTCATCACCTTTGGCTGCCATGTGTCAGCCTTGAAGTGGATTCAGTAACGCCTCTCGGTGACGATGCAGTTAATCCACACTTTACTGGTTTAATGATGTGGTGAAACTCAAATGTGAATATGGATCAATAAGTGAAACAAATCAACAACAAAACATTTGACCATCAGTTGACGATGGGCAGAATCTAACCAATCAGATTCATTTACTCATTAAATCATTTGTCGGGGAAAGGCCTCGTTTAGTCAAATATATTTTGGACGTCATGTTCATGTCGTTGGCTCATGAGTGAGGAAGGAGAGGGTCACTTTGACGCTGTGCTCCGGTCTTCCAGAGACTGGGCTTTAAAGTCCCAGTAGACATCATTTCATACTGATTTAAGGTGGTAACCTATTCAAAATGTAACCAATCACAGCGTTTCTCAGCCTCACAGAAGAGAAACACGAGATGATGACAGTGTGTGTTTGATGAGAAGTGAACAAAGTAAACAGGAAGTCAAATGAAGACAGAAAGTTTGTTAGCTTCTTTTTGGAATAAGTCGGAACGATTCAAGTGAGTAACACGAACGCTGCACTTCTGTTTTTAATGAAGACAAGGCGTTCACTTTTTATTTGCATGAACTTCAACAGAAAAACAAGAACAACACATTTATCAATTATTGATCTAAGTTCTGTCAGAGTGCTGGCTTTAAAATGTGAGTATTTCCAAACACATTAACTCCGAAACATCTCCCACTTTTCTCTCCGGTGTTTGTTGTCAGAGACGTTTGTGTAAAAAGCAGCGTGATGAGAAACGCTTGAAGAATTCATCGTCCTGCTGGCGGCTCCGTGAGCGACTCAGAGGATTCAGCTGAGTGCTTCAAAAAAGGATCAGGAGTCGTTAATGTTCAACACATGGAGATAAAAGGAAACTTTATCGTAACAAACTCATTAACTGCTCGAGTCCTCCACTGTCACCATAGTCAAGAACAGAGACTTAGACAAGGCCAACACCAGAGTGCTGAGACATGTAGGGATCAAGACCGAGTCAAGACCAAGACCAAGGCAGGAAGAGACCGAGACAAGCCCGAGAATAGTGCACCAAGACAAAGACAAGCCCGGGCCTAGAGTTATCCAAGACCAAGACAAGACTAAGACCAGTGCGCTTTGAGAACAAGACATGTCTGTGTGTGTGTGTGTGTGTGTGTGTGTGTGTGTGTGTGTGTGTGTGTGTGTGTGTGTGTGTGTGTGTGTGTGTGTGTGTGTGTGTGTGTTGGCATGAGCAAACATGATGTGATGTGATGCATCTATCCACAGGTAGGGGGGGAACAAAGCCAGCTGAACACAGCCGGGAGATGTCAGAGCACTTTGTGGCTCCCTAACACACACACACACAAACACACACGCACACACACACACACACACACACACACACACGCACACACGCACACATCATCACACACAGACACACACACACACACACACACACACACACACACACACACACACACACACACACACACACAGCTTCAGCGGCGGTGTGTTTTGATGTGAGGGCAGGATTGAGGGGTTGACAGCTGATCTGGAAAGGTCTTGGCAGCTCAGGCCTGGTGTGTGTAGGCAAATGTCTTTAAAGGTAAACATCTGTGTGTGTGTGCGTGCGTGCGTGCGTGCGTGCGTGCGTGCGTGTGTGTGTGTACATCTCAATCTGAACCTGTATAAAAGGTGGATGTGAAGTGACAGTCGTCTCCTGACGGATGAATCTTGTGTTTTCAGCTCGTTCACTCTCTCTGAAATATTAAATCTCTATGTTTTACGTTTATAAACAGGAAACGTGTCCGTGTCGGACGTCTGTGATCCTCAGCATGACCTTTCACATCCAGTCCACGTTTCTCTCAATGTGTGACCACAAGGAGGACTGAATGCTGGCGTTGTTAGCAATGCTAACAGTAGCCATGCGCCACAAACCTATCTGACATCGATTACAGACGGCCAAATTCAACCCACAATGCACTGCTGTTTGATTCACTTTCCTCAGATCACGTTCTCACGTAAACCAGGCTCTGGTGCACTAGGAAGCGAACAGAGACCCCCGTTTTTAAGCAGACAAGAGTTCGGTTCTTTGGTCTTCCCCAGAGTTCATTTGAGCGTTCACACCACCCCAAACCAAACCGAACGAACTAACAGACAAAGGTCACCAGAGTTCGCTTCAAACTGCTCAGGTGTGAATGCAGCCTCAGTGTGGTTTTGATTTGTTACAAAAAGTGATGTAAATTAAGTCTTTATCCAACTGGGTCACATTAATCCTCCTCCAAATAATGAGACTGTGACATTAGCATGCTGAAAATCACTGAAGTGATCCTGAAAGAGCATCTTCACAGCAGCTGGGAGCAGTTTCACCTGAGAGAGTTAATCAGAGAGAGAGAGAGAGGTGAGAGGGCGAGTCGTTACCTGAAAAGAGCAGCTGATGAACAAACAGAAGTTCACTGACTGACAGAGAGACGGCAGCTTCTTTCTGCATTCATGTCTGATATTGAAACATACCTGAAGCACACAGGAGGAGCTTTACATAATGAGATGATTAATCCACATGACGAGACGTCAAATGATTTCTAAATATTCAAAGATTTAAAGAAACAAATCCAACAAGTTGATCCTAAACATTGAACGCCTCAAAAATAAAGACAGCGGAGCTGAAGTGTATTTTTTCTGTGACCACACTGTTCAAAGAGTCGGGGACGTTTATTTAATTCAATGTTTTTTGTCCAAATCAAGCTGATAAGAATTTATATCAAATTCAGTTTGCGTAAATCTTTTAGATTCTGCGACTCGTCTCCATGTTAGTCGGTCTGATGAAAAGATGGTACGTTTGTTTTCCTATAATCTAAGACAAAGGAGATAAAAGAGGCTGAAATCTGCACAAAGCTGCAGAATTAACTAAACTATCTGATCCAGGTCACACTTACGACCTTAATGATGATGATGATGATGATGTTGGCACCTCTGGTCACTTCCTGTCTGCACCTCTGGTCACTTCCTGTCTGCACCTCTGGTCACTTCCTGTCAGCACCTCTGGTCACTTCCTGTCAGCACCTCTGGTCACTTCCTGTCTGCACCTCTGGTCACTTCCTGTCAGCACCTCTGGTCACTTCCTGTCTGCACCTCTGGTCACTTCCTGTCAGCACCTCTGGTCACTTCCTGTCAGCTTGTGTGTGTCTGATCAGACTTAAAGCTGTCGTGGTTTCCTCCTCTCTTGATCCTCGCCTGTGTCGTTCTTACTCTCTGATATATGAACTTATATAATTTAGACAGAGTGTATGAGATGACCCGTGTTTTTTGGTTATTAGAAAGAATAAATTATCCAATATTTGATGTCTGGGACTTTTATTTTTGTTGCTGTTGTATCAAACTGGTATTGTTTGATTTGTACTAGACTCATACTAAGGTTTAAACATTCTTGTTTTGCAACAACTGAGTCCTGAACAGAAATAGACTTGTTGATAACAGGCAGGAGCCAGTCAGCTGATCTGAGTAAAGTTTGGCTTTGAAATGAGTCAATGACTTCTCATAGTCGCTGCTTAGACGGGACACCAGAGCTCTGACTGCTCCACTCAGGGAGAAATGTTTTAATGATGTACCTGCAGGTGAAGTAATGATAGGTTATTCCTTGTTTTTGTTAATGTATTTAACACACGACGTAGAACACGGTGATTATGAGCTTCAGAGCTGCTGGTAGGCAGATTAACCCCGATAACTTCATGGATAAAAACTCCACTTCACTCCCCATCTACTGTACATTGTGTGTTTCCACTCCATCTCAAGTTTCCACTCCACCTCTCCCAGCCGTGTTTTACATAGTCGTGACTGAAAGATCAACTCTGCTTTTAGCAGGCAGAGCCGTCAAACTTCAGCAGCCTTTCAAAACAGTGCAACCGAACCCTCCAGCTCTACAACTCTGCCTGCCTGTGGGGACCCGGAGAATCAAGGGCACATATTTACAGAGAAGTGAGCATAGCGAGGGTCGGCTTTAACTCGTAAACACTTCTATAGGGCTGAGAGGTGCATTCGTGAGAGCAAAATTATCCGTGACTGCTCCTGTAATGTTAGCTGTTTTCTCAAGTGGCCAGAGAATTGCTATGAAACTCAGATAACATGCAACCATTGTGTTTGTAAGCTCACATTAATTAGAGTGGCTCCTTACTCGGCACTATCGTGCAGTAATTAGGTTAGTGTAAGCTCCATGGCCCCTTCCAAGGGTACGACTCATTTAACGACAGGAGTGGTACGCACTGTGTTCTCTGTGAGGCTTTAAAGCTGTCTGGGTGATCTTATTCCCCATGCTGAACACATGCACATGAGGAGAAAAGAGGCGGATTGCTGGTTGTTTCGTTTCAGGTTACAGCTCGTATGTCCTCAGTCAAGTGCCATGGAAATCCTGTTGGGACTGAGCACATAGCTCCATTCACTGCAGCCTAATCAAGTGGTATCTGAGCTCCAATCCTCTTATGCTGCTTGACTGGACCACACTGCTCTAAGGCGGGATTGTAGCTGCCTGCTGGAACTCCTGGGAGAGATGGGAGTTAAGAGAAAGAGTGTTAAGAGTAAGAGCGAGGGTCTGCCTTTGTTTCACTCTCTGCCTCTCTCTTAAACTTTGCCCCTCCACATGAAAATGCATGCGTGCATTGGAAACACGCTGAGGAATTATGCATCTGCTCCTGCTTTTTTTGTACCTTCTTTAACACAGCCTTGCAAAGCGAGAGCCGGGTGGAAATGAGTCTGGAGAATCCCCTGCCTCACCTCTCAGTCAGGCTCCAATTACATTTGTGAGAGACACAAAGGTTAGCACAGCTTCCTTGATGAGCTCTTTTCACAGCGAGCGGCACAACTCTGAAAAGCACAAACACGGAAGATCACGGCTCCAGAAAACTCTCAACCCAAGCCTCTTCAGTGAGAACAATGAAGCTCATTTCATGCTTTTTCTGAGCGTGAAAATTCAGGCCTTTCACTTCTTAGAGAGAACAGAATGGCACCCTTTGAGTCTCGGGACCCCTGTGTTTGTAAAAGATGCTAAATGAAACCCAAGTCAGGATTTGGTCCATGCTCGGTTAAATTGACAGAGCTAATTAGCATTCCCATGGATGGGGAACGGATCGGCCCATGTTGGGTCCAGATGTCGAGGCCAGCGCTCACTGGTCCATAAGACTCGATCCGTCGATGGAAGACATTGTCTTCAACCCTAATTAGCTCCACCAGTCAAGTGTCCCTAATTGGATTAGGGGCCTTGCCCTTTTTAGAGCACTGTGTGTCCCACAGGGGGCGACGGTTGGGGTGATGCTAACACAAAGGGGCCTGTAGTAAACCCTCAGAAACACAGACAGGAACTCACGCATAACAACTGATTAGATGTTAAACACTTATATTTAGTCTATTGATTGGTTGATATATTTGTTTTAAACATGTTTAAATAAAATGAATAAAAAAGGATAAATGATGTAAAAAGGAAAGTTATAGAACTTATAGAACTGAAACGACAACATAGCGTCAAAACTAAAGTCAAAGAAAAGGTGGATACAGTTAACACTTGTTTATTTTTACCCTTATCTACTTAACTATTGCTCTAATTTGCATTTCTGTTGATAAATCTTAATATTTGAATGGCTTACATTTATCTTTATGTAGCTTATAGAATAAACAAAAAGGGGCCTAATAGTGAACCATGGGGAACATCCATGTATGCTGACTTATGTTCCATACTCACTCATTTTGTTTGTTTTTTATGAAAATGAGTAAGGACTAAAATGGATTGGAAGATTGACAGGCGGATTGGTGCAGTATCTGGATGCCGGACCATCGTGGTGAAGAGGGAGTTGAGCTCGAAGGCAAAGCTCTCGATTGACCAGTCGATCTTCGTTCCATCCCTCACCTGTGGTCATGAGCTTTGGGTAGTGACTGAAAGAATAAAATCACGGATACAAGTGGCTGAAATTAGATTCCTCTGGCGAGTGTCTGGGCTCAGCCTTAAAGATAGTGTGAGGAGCTCAGACACCCGGAAGGAGCCGCTGCTCCTTTACATTGTAAGGAACCAGTTGAGGTGGTTCAGGAATCTGATCAGGAAACCTCTTGGTCGCCTCCCATTGGTGGTCTTCTGGGCATTGTCCAACTGGGAAGAGACCCAGAGATAGACTCAGAGCTGGCTAGATGAATTATATATCCTGTCTGGCCGGGCAACACCTCAGTATCCCTCAGGAGGAGCTGGAAAACGTTTCTTGGGAGAGGGACATCTGAAGCAACTTCCTTAGCCTGCTGCCACTGCGACCCTGCGATGGATATAGGATAGATGGATGGATGGATATTCTAAATTATTGTTGTCTGTTTTGTGACTAACTACCGCCCTGATAAAATACCTCTCCAGTTAATTGAGTAATATAGCCTGACCAGTGGTGTCAATTTTCATACATGTTGTACCTTCTCTGTTTAATCAAAGGGGGCCGTAGATGATGATCTGGCTGACTAACAGCAGTCTGTGTGGTTGTATTCTGGAGAAATGTGAAAATACTACACATACAAAGCCCCAGGGCCACAGAGGCTGCTCAGACCGGTGTCTTTGTTACTGCTGAAATGATACTGATCACACTTTTGTGAGTCGACGGCGCACAGAGGCTCGTTTGACGTGCACGCTGATCTTCTCTTTGCTTCGCGAAAACAAAAGGCCACAATACACTAAAAGGAAACAGCTTGCACAAAAGACTCAACAAAGCTTTGTGTTCACACTCTATTCATTTTTTGTTTGAATACAGCAAGGTCAACAACAGAGCTGTGTGTGTGATGAATAGGCTATAGGAGACAGAGATTAATGCAGCGTGGATGTTCAGGAGTTAAGGAGCGTGGAAAATCTCCTCCTTCTCTCTGCTGTTGTGTGAATTATATCACTGGATTAACACCGTTTTTATATCATCATCAGATGAGAATGAGCCGAAGATCGGTTACAAATCCTTCCCTCAGCCATCGCCTTTGTCTCAGTCTCTGCTGCAGTTATGTGGATATGTTCATGTTTGGAGGAACAGCACTGGATGATTTTTGATCAAACTGGGACCCACCCAGAAAAAAAACGTACAAATGAGCATTTCTTCAGAAGAGTTCCTAAACAATTAAACAAACCTGAACACACACGTGGTGTTTGCATACGTGCACATAAGTCCTGAAAAGGTCCTGATATTTTCTGGGTGGTGATGTGATGATGCAAAAAGACAACATTTTACCCTGACTGTGTGGCATGTTATAGTATTTAAGGAGTCAAATGTTGTCGACCTTAATGTAAATCTTTTAATGGCGTGTAATAGAGGTGAGGTTATAGTCATATCTCGGGCTGTGGGGGAGGGGCCCAATGTGCGACCTGTTCATGGGGCTTAGTTAATCCTGGAGACGGCCCTGTGAGGGGGTTATATGTTACCATACGGCTACATAATGTCCATGCATGTTATGAAGATGCTTCATGTCTTCTGTTCACCAGTTTGTTTCTCTGCTCTTTTGTTGATAACGTGAAAATGTGGAATTACACAGAGCATTGATATAAAGGTACAATTTGTCATCAAAGCCTCAGACACTGTTGCTTCGTCCGCCATTTTGGCATGTCGACTCCTCCCCTTCTGAACGTCGGAACGTCTCCTGCGGTGAGGGACATCAGGAGTGCAGTAAAGGGTCCCGTAGTTCTGAAGTTTAAAACATGGTTACCTAACACCAATAACAGTCAGTTTGGTGTCCTCTAGTTTTAAGTCCACTTCGGTCGACATTCTCCGTGTTTGTTCAGAAACCTGTGACGTGTCTGTCTCATCATTCGTGAGATTGTTGAGGCAGCGTTGTGTTCAAACAGTTTTCATTGCAGCTTCTTTACACTATTAACACATGATTGTGTGTTCAAAGCTTTTTCTTTCTGGGGGCCAAAGGTTGATATTACCTGTGATTCTAATTGAGCTTCTCTGTAAAGGTGTTGAAATGAAGTCAAAGGATGTTTTTTTAATTTCAATAGGACCAAGAAACCGACACATTTTCACTCAGTTCTCTGTTTATAAGCTTTTGTTTGTCGTGTGCATTATGCTGTGAAAGTTCAGTTTAGACTTTATCTTTGCAGCAGCTAACACAATCTAAGGGCCCGATCACATTCATCGATCTCATTTACTTAGCGATAGTTATAGACCGACAAATGCCTTGCATCCCGGGGGAGATTTCGGTTCGTCCCAAACACATTTTCTATCATCCCCGGGACGACGGGACGCCGTTAGTCTCGAGCCCTGCGTAGAGCTCTCCGTTGCTTTGCTCCAAAACGAGGAGAGAAAATGACATAACAAGAGGAGGTAAGCCTCCTACTTGATTTGATTGGCTGCTTCGTCCAAAAATGACGCTGACGAGCGCTGTGTCTCGGCATCTTGATCTGAAAAGTTGAAAGGGTTGAAACTTTTATGCACGCCCAAAACCGCTAGAAAAACGTCACACAGCAGCAGAGATGAGCGCCCAGCAAGCACGCTGCTCCAGAGGAAAACAACAGGTCTGCTGGCGAGGCTTCTCTGTGTGATTGGGCTCAGAAGACCGTAAATGGACTTGAGTTTGTACAGCACTTTTCCAGTCTTCTGAATACTCAAAGTGCTTTTACACCGCAGGTCACACATACACATTCACACCCTGATGGTAGAGGCTGCTGAGTAAAGAGTCCATAAGTATTAACTCATCCATTCACACACATTCACACACTGATGGTAGAGGCTGCTGAGTAAAGAGTCCATCAGTATTAACTCATCCATTCATACACATTCACTCACTGATGGTAGAGGCTGCTGAGTAAAGAGTCCATAAGTATTAACTCATCCATTCACACACATTCACTCACTGATGGTAGAGGCTGCTGAGTAAAGAGTCCATCAGTATTAACTCATCCATTCATACACATTCACACACTGATGGTAGAGGCTGCTGAGTAAAGAGTCCATCAGTATTAACTCATCCATTCATACACATTCACACACTGATGGTAGAGGCTGCTGAGTAAAGAGTCCATAAGTATTAACTCATCCATTCACACACATTCACACACTGATGGTAGAGGCTGCTGAGTAAAGAGTCCATAAGTATTAACTCATCCATTCACACACATTCACTCACTGATGGTAGAGGCTGCTGAGTAAAGAGTCCATCAGTATTAACTCATCCATTCACACACATTCACACACTGATGGTAGAGGCTGCTGAGTAAAGAGTCCATAAGTATTAACTCATCCATTCACACACATTCACTCACTGATGGTAGAGGCTGCTGAGTAAAGAGTCCATCAGTATTAACTCATCCATTCATACACATTCACTCACTGATGGTAGAGGCTGCTGAGTAAAGAGTCCATCAGTATTAACTCATCCATTCATACACATTCACACACTGATGGTAGAGGCTGCTGAGTAAAGAGTCCATCAGTATTAACTCATCCATTCATACACATTCACTCACTGATGGTAGAGGCTGCTGAGTAAAGAGTCCATCAGTATTAACTCATCCATTCATACACATTCACTCACTGATGGTAGAGGCTGCTGAGTAAAGAGTCCATCAGAAGTAACTCATCCATTCATACACATTCACACACTGATGGTAGAGGCTGCTGAGTAAAGAGTCCATCAGTATTAACTCATCCATTCATACACATTCACACACTGATGGTAGAGGCTGCTGAGTAAAGAGTCCATCAGTATTAACTCATCCATTCATACACATTCACTCACTGATGGAAGAGGCTGCTGAGTAAAGAGTCCATCAGTATTAACTCATCCATTCATACACATTCACTCACTGATGGAAGAGGCTGCTGAGTAAAGAGACCATCAGTATTAACTCATCCATTCATACACATTCACACACTGATGGTAGAGGCTGCTGAGTAAAGAGTCCATCAGTATTAACTCATCCATTCATACACATTCACTCACTGATGGAAGAGGCTGCTGAGTAAAGAGTCCATCAGTATTAACTCATCCATTCATACACATTCACTCACTGATGGAAGAGGCTGCTGAGTAAAGAGACCATCAGTATTAACTCATCCATTCATACACATTCACACACTGATGGTAGAGGCTGCTGAGTAAAGAGTCCATCAGTATTAACTCATCCATTCATACACATTCACTCACTGATGGTAGAGGCTGCTGAGTAAAGAGTCCATCAGTATTAACTCATCCATTCATACACATTCACTCACTGATGGTAGAGGCTGCTGAGTAAAGAGACCATCAGTATTAACTCATCCATTCATACACATTCACTCACTGATGGTAGAGGCTGCTGAGTAAAGAGTCCATCAGTATTAACTCATCCATTCATACACATTCACTCACTGATGGTAGAGACTGCTGAGTAAAGAGACCATCAGTATTAACTCATCCATTCATACACATTCACACACTGATGGTAGAGGCTGCTGAGTAAAGAGACCATCAGTATTAACTCATCCATTCATACACATTCACACACTGATGGTAGAGGCCGCTGAGTAAAGAGTCCATCAGTATTAACTCATCCATTCATACACATTCACACACTGATGGTAGAGGCCGCTGAGTAAAGAGTCCATCAGTATTAACTCATCCATTCATACACATTCACACACTGATGGTAGAGGCCGCTGAGTAAAGAGACCATCAGTATTAACTCATCCATTCATACACATTCACACACTGATGGTAGAGGCCGCTGAGTAAAGAGACCATCAGTATTAACTCATCCATTCATACACATTCACACACTGATGGTAGAGACTGCTGAGTAAAGAGTCCATCAGTATTAACTCATCCATTCATACACATTCACACACTGATGGTAGAGACTGCTGAGTAAAGAGTCCATCAGTATTAACTCATCCATTCATACACATTCACACACTGATGGTAGAGGCTGCTGAGTAAAGAGTCCATCAGTATTAACTCATCCATTCATACACATTAACACACTGATGGTAGAGGCCGCTGAGTAAAGAGTCCATCAGTATTAACTCATCCATTCATACACATTCACACACTGATGGTAGAGGCCGCTGAGTAAAGAGACCATCAGTATTATCTCATCCATTCATACACATTCACACACTGATGGTAGAGGCCGCTGTGTAAAGAGTCCATCAGTATTAACTCATCCATTCATATACATTCACTCACTGATGGTAGAGGCCGCTGAGTAAAGAGTCCATCAGTATTAACTCATCCATTCATACACATTCACACACTGATGGTAGAGGCCGCTGAGTAAAGAGTCCATCAGTATTAACTCATCCATTCATACACATTCACACACTGATGGTAGAGGCCGCTGAGTAAAGAGTCCATCAGTATTAACTCATCCATTCATACACATTCACACACTGATGGTAGAGGCCGCTGAGTAAAGAGTCCATCAGTATTAACTCATCCATTCATACACATTCACACACTGATGGTAGAGACTGCTGAGTAAAGAGTCCATCAGTATTAACTCATCCATTCATACACATTCACACACTGATGGTAGAGGCTGCTGAGTAAAGAGTCCATCAGTATTAACTCATCCATTCATACACATTCACACACTGATGGTAGAGGCTGCTGAGTAAAGAGTCCATCAGTATTAACTCATCCATTCATACACATTCACACACTGATGGTAGAGGCTGCTGAGTAAAGAGTCCGTCAGTATTAACTCATCCATTCATACACATTCACACACTGATGGTAGAGGCTGCTGAGTAAAGAGTCCATCAGTATTAACTCATCCATTCATACACATTCACACACTGATGGTAGAGGCTGCTGAGTAAAGAGTCCATCAGTATTAACTCATCCATTCATACACATTCACACACTGATGGTAGAGGCCGCTGAGTAAAGAGACCATCAGTATTAACTCATCCATTCATACACATTCACACACTGATGGTAGAGGCCGCTGAGTAAAGAGACCATCAGTATTAACTCATCCATTCATACACATTCACACACTGATGGTAGAGGCCGCTGAGTAAAGAGACCATCAGTATTAACTCATCCATTCATACACATTCACTCACTGATGGTAGAGGCCGCTGAGTAAAGAGTCCATCAGTATAAACTCATCCATTCATACACATTCACACACTGATGGTAGAGGCCGCTGAGTAAAGAGACCATCAGTATTAACTCATCCATTCATACACATTCACACACTGATGGTAGAGGCCGCTGAGTAAAGAGACCATCAGTATTAACTCATCCATTCATACACATTCACACACTGATGGTAGAGACTGCTGAGTAAAGAGACCATCAGTATTAACTCATCCATTCATACACATTCACACACTGATGGTAGAGACTGCTGAGTAAAGAGTCCATCAGTATTAACTCATCCATTCATACACATTCACACACTGATGGTAGAGGCCGCTGAGTAAAGAGACCATCAGTATTAACTCATCCATTCATACACATTCACTCACTGATGGTAGAGGCCGCTGAGTAAAGAGTCCATCAGTATAAACTCATCCATTCATACACATTCACACACTGATGGTAGAGGCTGCTGAGTAAAGAGACCATCAGTATTAACTCATCCATTCATACACATTCACACACTGATGGTAGAGGCCGCTGAGTAAAGAGACCATCAGTATTAACTCATCCATTCATACACATTCACACACTGATGGTAGAGGCCGCTGAGTAAAGAGTCCATCAGTATTAACTCATCCATTCATACACATTCACACACTGATGGTAGAGGCCGCTGAGTAAAGAGACCATCAGTATTAACTCATCCATTCATACACATTCACTCACTGATGGTAGAGGCCGCTGAGTAAAGAGTCCATCAGTATTAACTCATCCATTCATACACATTCACACACTGATGGTAGAGACTGCTGAGTAAAGAGTCCATCAGTATTAACTCATCCATTCATACACATTCACACACTGATGGTAGAGGCCGCTGAGTAAAGAGACCATCAGTATTAACTCATCCATTCATACACATTCACACACTGATGGTAGAGACTGCTGAGTAAAGAGACCATCAGTATTAACTCATCCATTCATACACATTCACACACTGATGGTAGAGACTGCTGAGTAAAGAGTCCATCAGTATTAACTCATCCATTCATACACATTTACACACTGATGGTAGAGGCTGCTGAGTAAAGAGTCCATCAGTATTAACTCATCCATTCATACACATTCAGACACTGATGGTAGAGGCAGCTGAGTAAAGAGTCCATCAGTATTAACTCATCCATTCATACACATTCACACACTGATGGTAGAGGCTGCTGAGTAAAGAGTCCATCAGTATTAACTCATCCATTCATACACATTCACACACTGATGGTAGAGGCAGCTGAGTAAAGAGTCCATCAGTATTAACTCATCCATTCATACACATTCACACACTGATGGTAGAGGCCGCTGAGTAAAGAGACCATCAGTATTATCTCATCCATTCATACACATTCACACACTGATGGTAGAGGCCGCTGTGTAAAGAGTCCATCAGTATTAACTCATCCATTCATATACATTCACTCACTGATGGTAGAGGCCGCTGAGTAAAGAGTCCATCAGTATTAACTCATCCATTCATACACATTCACACACTGATGGTAGAGGCCGCTGAGTAAAGAGTCCATCAGTATTAACTCATCCATTCATACACATTCACACACTGATGGTAGAGGCCGCTGAGTAAAGAGACCATCAGTATTAACTCATCCATTCATACACATTCACACACTGATGGTAGAGACTGCTGAGTAAAGAGACCATCAGTATTAACTCATCCATTCATACACATTCACACACTGATGGTAGAGACTGCTGAGTAAAGAGTCCATCAGTATTAACTCATCCATTCATACACATTCACACACTGATGGTAGAGGCCGCTGAGTAAAGAGACCATCAGTATTAACTCATCCATTCATACACATTCACTCACTGATGGTAGAGGCCGCTGAGTAAAGAGTCCATCAGTATAAACTCATCCATTCATACACATTCACACACTGATGGTAGAGGCCGCTGAGTAAAGAGACCATCAGTATTAACTCATCCATTCATACACATTCACACACTGATGGTAGAGGCCGCTGAGTAAAGAGACCATCAGTATTAACTCATCCATTCATACACATTCACACACTGATGGTAGAGGCCGCTGAGTAAAGAGACCATCAGTATTAACTCATCCATTCAGACACATTCACACACTGATGGTAGAGGCCGCTGAGTAAAGAGACCATCAGTATTAACTCATCCATTCATACACATTCACTCACTGATGGTAGAGGCCGCTGAGTAAAGAGTCCATCAGTATAAACTCATCCATTCATACACATTCACACACTGATGGTAGAGGCTGCTGAGTAAAGAGACCATCAGTATTAACTCATCCATTCATACACATTCACACACTGATGGTAGAGGCCGCTGAGTAAAGAGACCATCAGTATTAACTCATCCATTCATACACATTCACACACTGATGGTAGAGACTGCTGAGTAAAGAGACCATCAGTATTAACTCATCCATTCATACACATTCACACACTGATGGTAGAGACTGCTGAGTAAAGAGTCCATCAGTATTAACTCATCCATTCATACACATTTACACACTGATGGTAGAGGCTGTTGAGTAAAGAGTCCATCAGTATTAACTCATCCATTCATACACATTCAGACACTGATGGTAGAGGCAGCTGAGTAAAGAGTCCATCAGTATTAACTCATCCATTCATACACATTCACACACTGATGGTAGAGGCTGCTGAGTAAAGAGTCCATCAGTATTAACTCATCCATTCATACACATTCACACACTGATGGTAGAGGCAGCTGAGTAAAGAGTCCATCAGTATTAACTCATCCATTCATACACATTCACACACTGATGGTAGAGGCCGCTGAGTAAAGAGACCATCAGTATTATCTCATCCATTCATACACATTCACACACTGATGGTAGAGGCCGCTGTGTAAAGAGTCCATCAGTATTAACTCATCCATTCATATACATTCACTCACTGATGGTAGAGGCCGCTGAGTAAAGAGTCCATCAGTATTAACTCATCCATTCATACACATTCACACACTGATGGTAGAGGCCGCTGAGTAAAGAGTCCATCAGTATTAACTCATCCATTCATACACATTCACACACTGATGGTAGAGGCCGCTGAGTAAAGAGTCCATCAGTATTAACTCATCCATTCATACACATTCACACACTGATGGTAGAGGCTGCTGAGTAAAGAGTCCATCAGTATTAACTCATCCATTCATACACATTCACACACTGATGGTAGAGGCTGCTGAGTAAAGAGTCCGTCAGTATTAACTCATCCATTCATACACATTCACACACTGATGGTAGAGGCTGCTGAGTAAAGAGTCCATCAGTATTAACTCATCCATTCATACACATTCACACACTGATGGTAGAGGCCGCTGAGTAAAGAGTCCATCAGTATTAACTCATCCATTCATACACATTCACACACTGATGGTAGAGGCTGCTGAGTAAAGAGTCCATCAGTATTAACTCATCCATTCATACACATTCACACACTGATGGTAGAGGCTGCTGAGTAAAGAGTCCGTCAGTATTAACTCATCCATTCATACACATTCACTCACTGATGGTAGAGGCTGCTGAGTAAAGAGTCCATCAGTATTAACTCATCCATTCATACACATTCACACGCCACTGACAAAGCAGCGGGAGCAACTTGGGGTTAAGTGTCTCACCCAAGGACACATCTGACGTGTTGCTGCAGGAGCTGGGGATCGAACCCCCAACCTTCCGGTTGAGAGACGACTGACTCTAACAACTGAGCCACAGCTGAATGAAGCACCGTTTAAACAGTCAGCAGATGACTTAATCTGGCTGGTGGACCTTGAGGGACCCCACATGTTCAGGCTGATTCAAATGGAATCACTGGAACATTGAAGCCCACCCAATCACTCCTCCATCCTCTGTGAGGAACATTAAATGCTCATTAAGATCAGGCTTGTCTAATTACTGACACTCACTGACGAGTCAGGAGGGCTGAGCTGGGCTCACTGTTTGAGGTCTGGAGGAGGGTCCTGGTCTGTGGCACTCTGGACTGCCTCCTTCCTGACAGATGTCCTTTAAATCTCTAAAGTGAAGACAAACTGTATTATGGCGGTATCTGATATTACGTATTTTCATGAATATTGAATGTACTTTTAAATCTGTATATCATCTAAGTAACTATTCTGGGTTGGAGTTGCTGTAACCATATCCAGAAGAACATTTCACAGAAACAGAGTTATATTGGGATTGGAGCCAAGCGTCTGTTGTAAGAAATGTATATGTCTTATGTACAAGTCAAGCTGATGTTTTCTTCAAGCCTTATAGAGGTGTACCAAGAATAGAATGACTTTGTAAGCTGTTTCTTGTGTAGCATAAAAGCTCATGTAAACTGCAGAATAGCAGTCAGTCAGCTTAGAGTGTGTTAATGATTGCGTTGGTCTGACCTCGGCCGAAATAAACTATAAAATAATCCACAGTCTGTTCCACGAATTTATTATTATATAGACAGCAGAAACAACCCCAACCTTACAGTATCATAATCCCGACTTCCTGCTGGGGGGGTGAAACATATGGGTTTTATTTCAGTTTTGGTTCGTGAATCCTCAGACAGCGAACATTTGACGGGTCTCAAACTGGATCGACGCACAAACTGGATCAACCCACGATGTAGAACCTTCCAGCTCTACGTCGCTTCATAACTGAGATCTGATCTGATTCACAATCAGTAAAAGTATGTAAACAAAAGTCAAATACTTTAAAGACTATTTCTTGAGTCTGGGTTGGACCCACAGATTCCCACTTCCCCATGAAAAGAAGATTAATAATTCTAACAAGTACAAAGATCAACTTTATGAACTTTATTAATAACACAAGGCCTCAAGCTGATTTGTGTTCTGCTTATGGCCTTCATCAGGGTCATAGGGGGTGGCACTTTGAGGGTGGCAGTCACTCAGTCTGTAGAGGCTTGGGTTGTGAACCAGAGGGTTGGCGGGTTCAAGTCCTGATGTGGACCTACGTTTGGAAGTTGGTCTGGTAGCTGGAGAGGTGCCAGTTCACTTCCCAAGTACTGCTGAGATGCCCCTGAACCCCTAACAGCTCTGGCGTGCTCCCTGCATATCCACAAGTCCTGTTTGTGCAGGTGTGTGTCTCTCAATATCAGAGTGTAAAACCAGAACTTACTCGGGCAGGGCTGTAACCAGAGTTAAGACAATAGTGAGGTCCAGATTCTCTTAATGTATTGTATATGAGATGCAAAACTCATGCCCAACTGACACCTTCAAATGCAACCCAAGCTTTACACCCCACCAACACAAACCCTCACACATTTACTTCCTATCTGTAAAGTGAATGATCTGGGGATCAGGTGCGGCCCAGACTATAGGGGGGTGAATCCAAAAGTGGCATCCATACACCTGGGCAGTTGGTGGAGTTGTGCCAGAAGACCCTCTTCACCTCCCTACCACTGGGACAAGGGGAACAAGGGAACCTCCCAGAGAGATGGTTAGCTTTGCTGCTTTCCATACATTTCCCTCTGATACTCCGTATCAGCTCAGATACGTTATCTCAAAAATAACCGCCAATTTCCACATAGTCCGTGCTCCACGGCGCCATTTACTGCCACTCTAGTCACTGCTCCTGTTTCCACAGCGAGCACTGGGATCGGTCTCTGGAGCGTGTCAGCAGCCCTACTACGCTCTGCTACGTTTCAAATATGCACCAAGTCTATTTTTGAAGGAGCCCGCTGCAGGCACGCGTCAAGCTGGACAGAATAGATCGCCCCGGACAGGAAGTCAGACCTGGTAACACACAGAGCGTCCGATCAATTTCAAAATAAAACACCATATACAGCTGTTCATGGCTGCGCTCTGTTGCGCTCACGCTCCAGAGACGGACCATGTGGGGCGGGGCTCATGTTGTCTGATGTGTGGTTCAGACTAACCTGTGTTAGTGATGAATACTGCCAAGCTGTGAGGAAAAAAGCAAATATTTATTTCTATTAGACCTTTGGGTTTTAAAACGTAAAGCTGTTGATGTTTTATAGTCACACCATCTGACCTCCCTGTCTCATCGTCTTCGGGGTGATACGGGTTTATGTCCAACATTTGTTTCCCTTGGACTTCCTGTCTCTGCGTTACGGCTCATTTAGGGGAGCAAACACAAAAAGAAGAAGAATGCAGATAATGATGAGGAGCTGGGGGAAATAAAATGCTCATAAACATCACGACCTTTGACCTCACATAAACATAAACAGCCTGCATAGAGATCATTTGATCTGACAGCCTTCTGACACAACCGGCCCGAACAATCAAAGTACATTTAAAGATCTAAAGAGAATCACGAGGGTTCAAATGATGAATGAACAGAATTCATTTTCACCTTCGTAATATCTCTAAGATCAGGCAGATCCTGTCACGATGCAGAAAAACTAGTTCATGCATTTGTTACCTCCAGGTTGGATTACTGTAATTCTCTTTTATCAGGGTGCTCTGGTAAATCTCTAAAGACTCTTCAACTAGTCCAAAATGCTGCAGCTCGTGTTCTGACTAGAACTAGGAAAAGGGACCACATTACTCCTGTATTAGCTTCTCTGCACTGGCTCCCTATAAAATCTAGAATAGAATAGAATAGCGCTCGTGTAGTACCTTCAGTTATCAGGCCTGCTCGTGTAGTACCTACAGTCTCTAAATGTACTATGGGAGGTAGAGCCTTCAGTTATCAGGCCTGCTCGTGTAGTACCTACAGTCTCTAAATGTACTATGGGAGGTAGAGCCTTCAGTTATCGGGCCTGCTCGTGGTACCTACAGTCTCTAAGGGCCTGATTTACTAAAGGTTTGCATGTCTTAAAACGTGTGCAAACTTGATACCACCAGCAAAAAATGTGCTATCTGATCTACTAACGACACGCAGTGAGGATTGCGTCTTTCATATGAGCAAAACAACACGCATTGTCCATTTAGCACGTTTGCCTTAATGAATATGCAATATGGGGCGTTTCTGCCGTAGCGTGCAAAATACTGGGAGGAGAAAATTCAAATAAGTTAAGTTAGTACACGCATTGTGATTTACCAAGCCAGGCAAAAATTGCGGTGATTGTGACGGTGTCTAAATTTAACACCTTTGAAAGGAAGCTGCTAATCCAGGAGCCCAGTGTTACACACAACAGGCTGCAGTTAGGAGGAGACATATATAGGCACAATACAAGAAGGTATGAAGATCACGTTTTTCCCCCAACATGTTAACATGTTTTCGATTGGCATAAAAATAAATGACATGCATTATTTTTTTATTTGGATTCAATAATAGTTAATAAAGAGAAACACCATGATTAAACTAATATAACTGAACATTCACAGCCTCTGCATTCTAAAGAATTTACACATTGACATTTATGTCTTCCTATTTCCCTCTTTTCTGCAACATTACATTTTAAACTGGGCATTTCCTTTTTCTCGGGTTGCGCGTCTCTCCAGCTTGTCTCCTCCGGTGCGCTCCTCTCCCTATCGCGCTCGTCTCCAACCTCTACAGCCCCCTGCTGCCAAGCTGTAGGCACTTGGATTGGGGGACCTCACCACTGCTTGTACCCCCGTCTTCGATACCTCTTGCCAGGGCAATTATGTCCAATCAGACACAGCGCTGGTCAGAAGTCTGGTGCGCAACAATAGCCCGAGGGGCGCGTCTTAGCGCCGGTGCCACAGAGGACACAGCTCGCACCTCCTGCGCAATGTATGACAATTCATTCAAAGGATCGAGGGAAGAAAAGAGAGGCCCTGTTTAATGCAGAGGTTTTCTTATAAGCCGAATGTTCTTTTTGTTATATTCAGATTTATCTGCTATAACTCGAAAATACTGTACGTTCATTTGCCTCTCCCACTAATACCTATTTTGCGCTTGCAGTCATTCTGCTTTCCGTCCAAACTCTCCGTGACGTAACCCAGTAGAACACGCAAAAGCCTGACTTAAATACTACCGCCTCCTCAAGGTTTGCACCCGTTATCATTCACGCAAAGTTTCTTAGTAGATCACCCGCAAAACGCCCACAAGCCAAACGCGCAATTCTTTGGAGTGAACACGCAATTTTGTACTCTTTAATTGGGATCTTAGTAAATCAGGCCCTAAATGTACTATGTGAGGTAGAGCCTTCAGTTATCAGGCCTGCTCGTGGTACCTACAGTCTATAAATGTACTATGGGAGGTAGAGCCTTCAGTTATCAGGCCTGCTCATGGTACCTACAGTCTCTAAATGTACTATGGGAGGTAGAGCCTTCAGTTATCAGGCCTGCTCGTGGTACCTACAGTCTCTAAATGTACTATGGGAGGTAGAGCCTTCAGTTATCAGGCCTGCTCGTGGTACCTACAGTCTCTAAATGTAATATGGGAGGTAGAGCCTTCAGTTATCAGGCCTGCTCGTGGTACCTACAGTCTCTAAATGTAATATGGGAGGTAGAGCCTTCAGTTATCAGGCCTGCTCGTTGTACCTGCGGTCTCTAAATGTACTA
>CM036540.1:1257892-1285392 GCA_020745685.1 Tautogolabrus adspersus | reverse complement strand
CTCATTGTTATGTTACAAAAAGCAGGTCAAAGACCTTACTTATTGCTATATTACAAGAAAAAACTCCCTTTAACGGTCAGAAATCTTCGGCAGACCCGGGCTCATGACGGAACAGACATCTGCTAAACTGCACTGGGCTTGGAAATGGGATAGGATGCAGGAAGAAGGATAGGATAGAAAGGGGGACTGGTTGTTCAGCCAGGCCATCCTCACCAACATTCCCGAGGAACCAAAGAGAGCTCAGGAGCTCCAAGAAAAATATGTTTCAACATTTCTGGGGTTGGGGGGGGGGGGAGGGCTCAGGAGACATGAAGATTAAAGAACGAGAAAATACAATGTCACATCAACAAACACACATACGCTCATTGTTCTGAGCCGTCATAATGGGGTGTTTTATTCTGAAAATAAACTGGATGTTTTAATGTTGTTTTGGTGTCTGACTTCCTGTCCCGCTCGATCTGCTCTGTGGTAAATTGATGTTCTGTGTTCAATCATCCTGCAGAAATAGAAGCCTTGTGTATCTGCTGCAGACGACTCCGGACTGACGGAGCTGAGAGAGTCCGAACACGGATCCCCTTAAACCGCATTTAGACCCCTTTGAACGTGGGCCTCCAGGCCGTCCCTTGCTCACGGCTCAAGCTCGAAGTTGATCGTACTTTAGCAGTCAAAGCCCCTAAACTGTGGAACCCCCCCACACACACACACATCATGTCTGACCCCTCTGTAGACTTCTTTAAGTCCCGCCTCTGAACATATTTTTACATGTTAGCATTTCAGTCCTGTGGTCCTGAACATTTCCTCTCAGGTTTTCTTTTTTGTTGACTCTGTATTCTTGTAAATGTTTTTACTTCCTTTTTATTGTTTCTTTAAAGCATCGTCATCACTTTGCTCAGCTGCTGCTGTTTTTAAATATGCTCTATGAATAAATGTGACTTGACTTTAACTTGATCTTCCCCGAGGGGAAACGTGTTTTACAGCCAGGTGAAAACAAGAACACACAGAAACATCTAGAATCACAGACTCAGACAATAAAAACATGACACACATAAAGAGTTCATCAGCTAACAACAGGAAACTGAGAATGTTTAAAAACCTCCATAAACTTTTACTTTGAAAGTCTGTAGTTGTTTTTCTTTTTAACGACGTACAACATGTTCTCTTTTATTTTGAAAGGGTGGACATCTTCAGCCCCTAAGAAGATTTAAGTTGCTCTCAGAATGAGGCCTTATAGATTTGATAAGTGAGATCAGATTGTATGTATTCAAAGCGCCCTTCATTAATAAAAACTTTGTTCACAACAAACGATGACGTCGCTGAGCGGCCTGACGTTTCCTGGAAACATCATCAGGGCTCTGTGTAGATTCTCTGCCACGTGAAAAGAGATCCTGAAAACGGAGCAAAGCCATGAAGAGTTCAAAGGGTTACAGCGCCGAGTGTTTCCGTGATGTAATCCTCAGCGGGGCCAGGCTGAGATCTGTTCAAGTTGGAAACAAACAGGAGCTGCAGACGTGGGCGTCAGGATCAAAAGAGCGTCGAGCAGGATGGCGGTCGCTCTACGCTGCACATCAGCTGCTCCTCTGTTCGTCTTGAGCGGTGCGGACATGATTGTTGTGAGGTCGGATCTCGCTGAGGTAAATGGACGTGAAGGATGTGGGCGGGGGTCGCGGTGGTCACAGATCACAAAAAATGAGCAAAGACAAGCAGAGCCACGTTTTCACGGCAGCTGCTGCCTCGTTACGACCCGCAGGCGCCTCAGATTTCCGACTTGATGCGCTGAAGATGACGCCTGATGGTCGTGATGCTTCCTCCACCGTGGTAATACCCAGAAGGCCTTGCATGCTGGCTGTCACCGCGGGGGCCGCTGTTTAAACAAGCTCCCAGGATGTGATGTCAGAGACACAGGCGCTCGGCGGGAAGAGTTGGAATGGCCCCTGCCTGCCTTCAGAAAAGACGGTGATTACGGCAGGCGAAGCCTCAACCGGAGCTCATTACTTCCTGTTAAAGCTGCTGTTGTTTCTCTGTCTGTTATCAGTCATTACATCCTCCTCTCGCTGTGTCAACACGCACGCTTGATTCCACCCAGCTGATCCTTCTTTGGTATTTAATACTTTTCTTTTTCTTTCAGAGTTCAGAAACGGCTGAGAAAAGTACGACGGCGCTGCGTATTCACAGGGAGCAAATCAAATACTAATTTGCAGTGTGACTTCAGCCTCAGTGGGACGTGTGTTTGCTCCTCAGAATCCAAACGGATGCACAGAGTCATGATGATGACAGCAGGAGAGGCACAGCACCAAACCCACGTCACCGCTCTTGTTTACAGCCTGCTATATCTCCTCGTCCGCCTGAGACTGTGACAATTTAAAGGCTTCCTTTAGCAGCGAGCGAGCCCGGGCAGTAAATACGGCGGATGCTGGGGTAAAGTCAGAGGTTTCTCGCCGTAATAAGATTTGTTCCTGTGGATTTGTGGCTCTTACATTTCCTCCTCGCAGGTTCGTCTCTCGTCCGTTTGATCACCTAACACAAGATTACGTTCTGGCGGTGGATTAGCTTTGAGGGAGCGGCCTGGCATCCTAGGTGTGTCTTTCTGCACTCTAAGAGGCTTATTGGAGAAATATGTGCCGCTTAATAGCCTTATATGTATTTTATTTTTTCTCAAACAGAGAATCAGATCTCTCTTCCCCCTCTCGCCCTAAAAAGTTTGTCATGTAGACGCTGATTTGTCAGAGACACTGCAAATCCAGTTTTACTGTGTAATACGTCTGAACATGGCGCTAAAGCTTTGGCTTTAAGTCTGACTACACCGCAGGAGAAGAGCTTTGCAACAACGCAGTGCTGTCAGACGGGATGTGTGAGTGTTCTCGTGCAGGCAGGGCGGGCTGAGACGCTGCAGCCTGACTCCTCTTCAGAGGAAATGTTCAGCCGCAGAAGGTCTGAGCATCCAAACACAAAGAAAGAGAGTTTTTTCTGCAGAAACGAGAGAGAGAGAGAGTGGGAGCGACATGCAGGAAAGGAGACACAGGTCGGATTTGAACCCGGGCCGCCCGGCCTCGAGGACTTAAGCCTCTGTACATGAGGCACGCACACTAACCGATAAGCTATCGGTGCCCCAATCTATAAATACAATTTGTGTAAAACACACAAAAGGGGTATACCAGGAACTCCGAGCATGAAAACTGAGGAAGGAAATGCAAAAGATGTTCTAGAGGATAAATCATTAAACAGTTCATAATTATTTCATTATTGCATTTAAATGACTTGTTCCCATTTTTAAATCTCAAATAAACTAAAGGGGACGAGAGCAAGCCGCCAGATGGCGGTCAGAGGGACATAAGGTCATGTAGGGACGCCTGAAGCAGGAGGTTTGTGCACGTCATGAGCGCTAAATTGATGTTACTGATTTGGTCAGGCCGAGGGATCAGCGGCTGTTTGTGAGCTGTTCACAGCATGTTTTCTTAATTCTTCCACTCTGCTGTGCTGCTGTCGTGTTGAAAATTGACTAACTAGAAGAGTGACGAGTGATGGTGATGATGATGACGGCGACGACGATGATAATTGATGCATTAAACGTGAGGATGCATGCTCCACGTTTATGTGGAGGAGTGTTGTGTGAAAGTAGTTCCAACGTTTTGGCGTCTAAATATCTCGGAGTACTATTATTGTAAGCCCTGCGGTGTAAAAGTGAGCATGTGCTGTGAAATGGTGAAACAAGCATGTGGAAAGGCGACGCTGTCCGTAGTGCTGAAGCAGAGCTGACTGGCTGCATGTCAGAGAGAGAGAGATGCACGCCATGAACAGCTGATTCTACGCGCCTCTCAGGGTTTACAGATGAAGCACTGCTCGAAAGAGGTGAAAGATGATGTCACACGCCGGTTTGTTGACTACGGTTTGAACACCTGGAGTTTTGTAATTTTCTGTCTCCATCATGTTCTTTCAGCGCCAGAAGTGACGAGGATGAGAGGACGAACAATAACCTCTAAACTTCTGACTTGTCAATCAAAGCTACAACCCGAACTAACTATTCCCCCTGCCTTATGGTCTATTTGAGGATTTTTCTTCCACATTTTGGATCCTGGCTGCAGAGATTTGCTGCAGACATCCCCATCGATCCAGATACAGTCAGCTGTGGTCAGTAAGCACAGGTTTTAGTTTTGATCTCTGCAGGTATTAAAGCATCAAACCTGACGGCCTCACTGTCGCGACAAAGCTCCAAGAACCTGCACACGGTCAATGCTGCTCTTTTCCTGTTACTCACAAAGAAATGATTCCAGCTCTTAACTCGGCTCGACCGCTGACATCAGGAGGAGTTATGGTTGTGTTTTTCTCAACAGCAGCTCACGTAGCCTGGAGCCTCGGGCCTGCAGCAGAGACGAGCAGCTGGCTGCAGAGGTCCAGCTCCTCTCTCTCTTTTCATGTTTGCATTCTTCAGTATCTGACACCACTGGAGCATATTTATCAGACTTCTACAAAAGCCTGAAAAAACAGTCATCCTCACACACATGGTGGAACAAGGCAGAAACATAGAGACTGTAAATGCTGATGAAGAAGTGACAAAAGCTGAGTGACCCACACAGAAAGATGAAAGATCATCCCGGTCAGAGCTCCCCACATACATGCTGTTCTCCTCCTCTCACCTTTAATTTGTCTGATTTTAGAATATACTTTATAGAAGATTACGGTGGGTCGGGTAGGACACCAGGATGAGGGCGTGGGGAATGGCGTGCAGCAAAGTGCTGAGGGTCGGAGTGAAATGCAGGCCGCCTGTTTGACGACTCCAATCTCTGAACAGTGGGCGCCCCACCTTTCCTTTTTCTTTTCCCTTCCTCCCTCTCTCTCTTGTCATTTGACTTCTCTTATTATTGTGCACATTTTTCATTTAAACCCCCATCCCCTCCCGCCTTCGCCTCACTCCCCCCAGAACCTCGTCTCTCCTGCCTCTCTCCATCTCAGCAGCCGGTCGACCAGCGAGCTAGCGAGCACGCCTCGTCAGCAGAATCAACAATAGTGGGGCCATACTGCAGGAGGTCCCATGCATAGCTAATCAGCCTCTCATTCAGCGTGGAGGGGATTAGGCAGCAGGTACACGGAGCTCTGCATTGTTGCCACGTAAATCAAGGTCTCCATCTCAAACGCCACAAATTACAGTCGGAGCAGGCCGTGTGGTGAACCTGGAGAGCGAGCCGATACTGAAGCACCTTGACATCTTCCAACCCACGGGCATATTTACGCAGCAAAAATACTGAAAGTGCACACGGCGCCCGCTATTGCAGTGGCTGTTTCGTCAATAGAAGCTCATAACGGTGGACAGTTATGAGCCTGTGAAAAATATGGCGGCCTCTCTCTCCGCTCTGCAAGGCATGTTGGGAGAATGCAGTTATAAATAGGCGCACACACACAGAGGTCGTGTCACAGCAGGTTTATAACCAGCCGGGGACGCCGGTGGGCTTTTGTTCCTGTTGCTTTCTCTGTGTACGCTCGCCATCGTGACATTTATCCGACACAGAAAAAACAAAGGAGCGAATAAACCCCCGCCGTCTTGGCTGAGCACCGACAGCACCTTCAGGTCGCACTCCCACCCTCAGACACACTCAAATGTCACCCAGCCTCTCTGTCTCTGCCTCTGTCAGGCCCTAATGACCCGGGTCTCCTCCCCATCAGGACACCGATGCATTGAACTGCTCTCCTCTTGTCTCTGACATTTACTTCATATGAGCTGAACCCAGGAAGGATCTGATCTCAGAACCCTTTATTTGTTTAGAATACCATCAACACTTTCCTTACAGACTATATAACCCCAAGGAGCAACAATTCAAGCTTCACAGGTCGAGAAGGAGAAATCCCCCCTCTTACTTTTCAGCCTCTTTTAGCTCGTTGGTTTCTTTTCATGCCTGGCGTGATGAAAGATCTGACACATTTTTAGATTTGTAGACGGAGAGCTCTGATAAACTCCTGATCGTACACTTCCTGCTCAGGAAGAAACGTGTCCCTGAACACAGCGTGGATCTCAGGCAGTGTCGGCTGCAGAGGTGCTGTCTCTTAACGTCTGCTGCTCGACCTCACACAGTTTGAATCCTTAGATTGTGTCACTGCCAACTTCCACCAGATGCGTGTTCGGTCTGTCTCCGCTCCGTTACGGCAGCAAAGCTGATAGGTTTCACTTTATTCAATGTGTTAGCTTCCACTGGCTCCGCTGCCCTGCGTCTCAGCTCTGGCAGTCCAGAGCCCTCTGGAGTAAGGCTTCTATTTTTAAGAACAAAAGAACAAGCGGGACGGGAAGTCAGACACCGAAACATTAAAACATCCGGTTTATTTTCAGAATAAAACACTCTGTTTTGACGGTTCAGAAAAATGTTTGTGTTTGTTTATGTGTTTACAAGGTTTATATAGAGTTTTATGACACTTACATCGTATTATCTCGCGCTGTCACAAGGGAATTTGTAAAATTACTACGGGAATTCCTTTGTCTCGGCTAGAGGACGGAGAACGCAGCCGGTGGGTGTTGACGGACGAGGGCGCACGGAGCCGTAACGCACAGGAGCGGACACGCAATGCACACATATCTGGTGGAAGTTCGGAGTCAGTGTGCAGGTGCAACTTTTACATTCTGGAAATATGATAAATTCTCTGCCTCTGATTGGCTGACCCTGATGCAACAACCAGATCCAGATTAGAGACAGATAAGGGCAGATCTTGCAGACGCAATCCTGGAAAACAAATTGCGGCAGATTCCTGAATGATTCATGTCAGAGGGGATTTAGAGGTTTGTATAAAAAACAGAGACAGAGAATAAGAAGGGTACGGTGAGTGTAAGCTGCGACGCAGCCACCTGCCACTAGATGGAGCTGGATCTCCAGTGAAGGAGCCCACTCTCCTCGCTCTTTTGCATGGATGTAAACGAGCACAGTGGACAGACGCCATGTTGTAGAGGCGAGCGGTTTGTCAGTAGGCTGTATCAGGTGAAACTCAGATATCTGCACAGGTATGTGGGCGTTAACCTGCAGGGAGGATTGAAGGCTAGTGGTGCTAGCACTGCTAACGTTAGCCACGCTCTGCAAACTAACCTGCTGCCGCTGTGATCCCGTATGAGATTCACCGCGCTCTGTTTAGACCGTCCTGAGTGTTTTCGTAAAATTGGACGAACATTTAAGTCTGTATTTAAATACGTGTGTTCTTGACAGTGAAATCTGTCGACAGGTACATCCCATGCAGTTTTACTTTAACCTGCTCTGTACCTACCTTAATTCATGCTAACACTCCCAAAGACAACACACACACACACACACACACACACACACACACACACACACACACACACACACACACAAAGACTTCACTGTTCGTGAATCAATACCACCAGCAGCACACTGTATCACTTTCAGCCTTTCACAGCCACTGTATGTCAGAGAGCGTGCAGCATTCAGAGCCTGTGTTCCCCCGTGAGCGCTGAAAAGCTCAGTGGGGCTCACTCTCGGGATGTCCTTGGTTTCAAAGGAGCCTCTTGTCCCCTCGGTCCGGCAGCTTGATGATTTTCTAGCTCTGCTCCTTTGTCATCTTTTTGAAGGAGCACAGACCCAAAAAAGTAGGTCACGGTTTCCTCGACGCCCTCCTCTGCGCGCCGCTCCAACTCGTAAACATCTTCCTCCCACGAAAGCTGTAGCCGTCCCCGTGTGCGGTATGACTAAAGCATCTCAGATCAAGTGCAGGATGACAAAAGGCAGGAAAAAAGGGAAGATGTTTCACTGCAGCGTATCAAGGGAGCTGCTTTGTTTATCTGTGTGGGCTTATTACTCCGTGCTAGGTGAGGCATAGCAACAACACCAGGCCAGATAAAAGTTGTGCTTTCTTCTTGGCGAGCAGCATCCTCCTCGCCGTCTTTTGAAACGTGTAATTAATGCGTGCAGAGTTTGTTTACACATAGGTATATGTATCTGTTTATGTGCCGTGTGTATTCGTTTTTATTCCCCAGGAGTTCTCTGGAGGTTTGAATAATTGAAGTGATTTGTATTCTCTTAAAGGCGGTAAAGGAAAAGCCCGAGGGAACGGCAGCGATTGAAAACACACAGGGCCTAAAGTTGATCTCCATACGCCTCTTTAAACGGCCCTCTCGCTGCTTAAACATCTCTGATGAGTTTTTAATAAGGAGGGAGACGGAGTGGCGAGAGCAAAAGATGCTAACTGACATGTTTTCCACCAGCCCGGCTGATAAAACGGAAGAATCAACATTTGTTTAAAAATAAAAACACACGTTTGCCTTGAACCCTAAATATAGACCGCTGTGTGTGTTTCTGATGTGCTAAGCTGTATATCAACGCCCGCCTGCGAGCCGCTCTCAGCTCACGAGGTAAAAACATTGGCACAGACAGTATTATTCAAATGTTGCTCGGAGCCTCGGCAGCGTTTGGAAAGGTTAAACAGCACTTTAAACGTAGGCTGTCCAAATGTTAAAAGCACAGAGATATTGCTCGCTGCGACGTGCAACATGAAAAGCACAGAAACAGATGAGCGCCCACACAAACAGGCTGAGAGGAGAGAGCTGCGAGTTCACACTGTGATGGTCACCGGCGTGTTGGAGCCTCTGACAAAAGGTAGTCTTCTGGTTAATAAGACACTGAACACATATGTAGAGGACGGCTTCAAACAGCAGCTGCTCACACCTTCAATGATCATCGCTGCTCTCTAAAGAAAGGCCTACTCACTAATAATCTGTTTATTAATAATCAGGCAAAATCCTCTTCTCCATGTTCCTCTAACACTAACATGTGTCTCTAGTCTGTCTACAAACCCCCCAATGATGAGAAAAGTCCATCCTCTCCGTCTTTAGCCTGCTCCACTTTTCAGAAAATGTGTGCTCAAACAGGCCGTTTGGAGATTTTCCCTTCATGACATCACAAAGGGCAGTAACCCCTCCCCCAGGTGGGTGACACTCCCACAGCTAGGTGTTTGTTCTGCCCTCTGAGTCTGCCTTCTCACCGTAAACAATAGGGCATGGAGCGAGAAAGCCCGAGCCACCCAAGCCCTTCCAGAGAGGGGCGTGGTCAGACACAGCTCATTTACATTTAAAGCTACAGACACAGAAACAGCCTGTTCTGAGCAGGGCTGAAATAGAGGGGTTTATAGGCATGATCAAATACAGGATCAGAGTGGATTTAGAACAAGACACTTCACACACATGTTTTGGGGAGCTCTGAGACTTATTCACACTGGTTAAATTGATAAATACAGAACTTTACTCTTTACTCTTGTGCAGATTGCATCGTTTACAAGTTACACGTTTTCTTCAACCCGATAATGATATCTAGTCATGCGAAGCTCTTTCCCTGAAGATATGAGAGTGTTTTAAGAACAAAACACTGACACTACATGAACCCATGAAGGGCACAGTGACTCTAAAGCATCCTCTGTTGGTTTAAAGGTGGTGTTTGTGTGCAGAGATGTCCGCCCTGATGTCCGTCTCTGATCCCTCGCACACAGACACACATCACACAGCTGTCTTCTTCTTCTGCTGCTGCTCCTCTCTGCTGTGGAGCTGACGAAGCACATTCTGGTCCCAATAAAAGCCCAAACGGCCTCCACCTCTGGGACCATTGGGATGAGTTAGGCCGGTCCTTGTGTGCCCCTGTTGGATAATCTTACCCGCAATTCATAGCCTAAAGGGGACACATGAAAAAGCTACAGTGTGTGGTTCCAACAGGCTCAGACAGCTGCTTCCTCGGTTTTTAGATCCAGTCTCTCCTGTGACGGCCACCAGGGCCTCCGTCAGGGGGTTGAAGGTGTGTGTGTGTGTGTGTGTGTGTGTGTGTGTGTGTGTGTGTGTGTGTGTGTGCGTGCGTGCGCGCGTGTGTGGTGAGCCCTGGTCCACAGTGACAGTGTTTCATGTCAGACACGTCACAACAAACGGAACGAATCAAACATTCAGATTTCAGCAAAGTTTGATTCGCTGCACAGTGTCATGTTTTCAGAGGTTCAGTTCTTCAAGCTGTAGGGGGGCGACAAACACCTGGCACCCCTTATGAAACCTCTGAATGTATTTACAGCCGTGTTAAGAACCGCAGCCCCGACGAGTGTAACAGAGGTAGAGAGAGAGATAGAGAGAGAGAGGTGGTTGTATTGTGTCACTTGGCGGGAGGTTCAGCAGCACCTGCAGCTCCTCTGAGGTTCTTCACCTGCAGTCGAACATGAAAGTGTTGGAATTCAAAACGATTCATGTTTAGCAGAGCTTCATAAATCAGTGTGGATTATGTGCAGTCATGTTGCCTTTAAAAAAAACACTGAGGTCACCGGCTGCAGCTAACGTTAGCCTGTTAGCTTGAGGAGCACTGATTGTGTTTACGCAGCCTCATGTTTTAGTGACATCATCAGTGATCCTAGAATATCTACAGGATTAACATTTATCTGTGTGTGTGTGTGTGTGTGTGTGTGTGTGTGTGTGTGTGAATGAGAATATGTGTGCTGACAGACCAAGTCTGCAATAGCTCATATTCCAACCTCGGCCATGTTGCTTTGACTTCACGCTTACGTTGGGAGGCCTGAATGTCGTAAACGTGTCTAAGCTGCAATTTTCACATAGTCTGTGAGCACCCAATCTGTCTGCGCCACGCACTACTGTGCCGTTTGCTGCCACACTAGTCAATTCTCCTGTTTCCACATCACGCACCACAGTCTGTCTCCGGAGCGTTTCAACGGTGAAAGATGCAAGCACGCGTCATGCTGGACAGAACAGATCAGGGGAGCCTAACCGGACTGAGTCGATCGCGAGATGTTTCGTCACTATAAAATTCAATTGTAAAATCGAAAACTTTTTTTTGGCCACCCAAGTATATTTCCGACCTGTTTTTATTTAATTTAAGTTTTTCATTTTTTCATAAAATTGCTGTGTGCGCGAGAGAGCGAGAACAAGAGATAGAGAGAGACAGAGAGAGAGAGCAGGGGAGAGAGAGAGGGGAGCAGAACCGTGAGGAGAAAAACTCCCGTTCAAAAAACAATTCCGGAGAAATAAGACACAGCTTCAGAGAAAGAGAGAGAGAGAGGGTCCTATCAAAACTGAAGCTTCTCATGGCTTCGTTTTAAAAATGTTAATGTGCACCGGCATGCTGCTGATTCTGTGCTGGACTCTTATAAATAACATTATATCGAGTGGAACTTTCCATAACTCAAGGCGTAGTCGTTGTGTTTGGGTCTGTGCGCGGATAAATTAAGCAGATTAAAGTTGTTTGTTGCAAAAACTAAATTCATTTAAAGGAAAACACACATTTGATATGAATACAAACCTAATGTTAAAAAAAACCCTAAGATTAGAATAAGAAAAGAAAAAGTGTGCCAGTAAAGTTTTTGTACTATTTTTTGCGACTCACAGAAATGTCATTTATAATACCTGGAATTATTTTCTGTTTGTTGTGTGCGTATCAAATGTGTTTGAAGGCTGTCGGTAATGGCTACGGCTCCCTATGTGGACTGGTAGATCTCGGCAGACTGGCATCTTTAAAAGTAGATTTTGGTTCAAAAAAGGTTGGGCACCCCTGGAATAGATCAACTGGGACAGGAAGTCAGACAAGGAAATTCACAGAGCATCCACTCAATTTCAAAATAAAACACAACATACAGACTCCTGATCGTATTTTCCATCATTTTATCAACATGACGTCAAAACAGGCACCGAATGAACAACAAATCAAGTTTTTCTCTTTATTCACACGTCATCTTGTAGTTCTTCTGTGATCTTGTAGTTCTCCAGTGATCTTGTAGTTCTCCTGTGATCTTGTAGTTCTCTTGTGATCTTGTAGTTCTCCTGGGATCTTGTAGTTCTCCTGTGATCTTGTAGTTCTCTTGTGATCTTGTAGTTCTTCTGTGATCTTGTAGTTCTCCTGTGATCTTGTAGTTCTCTTGTGATCTTGTAGTTCTTCTGTGATCTTGTAGTTCTCCTGTGATCTTGTAGTTCTCTTGTGATCTTGTAGTTCTTCTGTGATCTTGTAGTTCTCCTGTGATCTTGTAGTTCTCCTGGGATTTTGTAGTTCTCCAGTGATTTTGTAGTTCTCCCGTGATCTTGTAGTTCTCCTGTGATCTTGTAGTTCTCCTGTGATCTTGTAGTTCTCTTGTGATCTTGTAGTTCTCCTGTGATCTTGTAGTTCTCCTGTGATCTTGTAGTTCTCCTGTGATCTTGTAGTTCTCCTGTGATCTTGTAGTTCTCTTGTGATCTTGTAGTTCTCCTGTGATCTTGTAGTTCTCCTGTGATCTTGTAGTTCTCCTGTGATCTTGTAGTTCGTGAGTAGTATCGTGAAGTAAACGTTTCACGTTTCCTTCTTTTTGTTTCTCCTTTCTTTTCAGCAGATTCTGCACCGCAACCTTTTTTTTATCTCTAAGAGCGCACACTTAACGGCTCAGGAAATGATTTAACCGTGTGTGTGGGGAGCAAACACAAAGTCTGGCTTAACTAAAGGAGAGGTGAGCACCCACACTTTACCCAGCAGGGTGAGTAACATTACTATTAGCTTTAGCATTAGCATTGAGCTCTTCCAGGCAGCCTGGTGTTCTGTCCAGATTTGCTACCTCGTCGAAAAATGCCTCCATAGCAGGAAACAATCCTTATCCCAAATCAAATAATGTTAGCAGTACAAAATAACTTGATATTAATCAGAAATCCCTGATGATGGAACACCACTTATTGTAATGGGAGACATGAATACACACAGATAAAGCCCAGGCAACCGACTTTCTTGCTTTGTTGTCCTCTTTGGACCTCACACTGGTCCCGACTCCTCCTACCCATAAAGCTGGCAACACCCTTGATTTAATTCTGACCCAGAACTGCTCGACAGCAAACCTGACTGTCACCCCTCTACACTTATCAGACCACTTCTTTATTCAATTCTCAATATCCTTACCCGAACTTCCTCTGGCACAACCTCAAATGGTGTCATACCACCAAAATATGCGTTCGCTCAAGCCAGTCCAGCTGTCCAACGAGGTCTTGGCTGCCATGCCTGCCCACGAGGTATTTACTGCACTCTCTCCAGATGAGGCTACAGACACACTATGCTCCACTCTAGCCTCATCTCTGAACAAACTCTGCCCTCTGGTGTCCAAGCCCGCTCGAAAAACCCAGCCTAGTCCCTGGCTCACTGAAGTCATAAGAGAGCAAAGAGCAGGGCTGAGGGCAGCAGAGAGAAAATGGCGAAAATCAAAACAATCCATTGACCTCAATGACTATAAGCAAAGACTTGTCTCATTCTCCTCCAGCCTAAAAACGGCCAAGACAACATATTATCAGAACAAGATATGCAATGCCACAGATACAAGAAAAATGTTTTCTGCTTTTAACTCACTGTTTCAACCTCCTCCTCCTCCACCCTCCGATCTGTTGACACCCGACATGTTTGCCTCGTACTTTACTGAAAAGGTTGCAACCATCAGTAACCAGTTTTCTGAGCCTGACCAACTCAGCCAAAAAGCACCGACCCAAAGTGCCTCATTCAACTCATTCTCCTCTCTGACTGAGGAAGAAGTCTCTAAGCTTGTGCTAGACTCTCGGCCGACTACCTGTCCTTTGGACCCGATACCATCAAGCCTCTTGCAGACCATCTCCTCTCCGCTTATTGATGCACTTCAGCATATCATCAACTCCTCTATGTCAACGGGTGTGTTCCCCACAGCATTCAAGCAAGCTCGGGTCACCCCTCTGCTCAAAAAACCCACACTGAACCCAGCCCAGGTTGAAAACTACAGACCGGTTTCTCTTCTGCCCTTTCTGTCAAAAGTACTGGAGCGCACAGTCTTCAAGCAAGTCTCGGAGTTTCTGTCTAAAAACAATCTGTTTGATCCAAATCAGTCAGGCTTTAAGCGGGGCCACTCTACTGAAACTGCACTACTCTCAGTAACAGAATCGCTAAAGGCGGCCAGGGCAGCAGGTCAGTCATCAGTTCTACTACTCCTAGATCTGTCTGCTGCCTTTGACACAGTCAACCATCAAATCCTCCTTTCCACGCTCTCTGAGCTTGGCATCTCAGGATCCGCCCTTTGCTGGGTTGAGTCCTACCTCTCTGGGCGATCCTTTAGAGTGTCGTGGAAGGGAGAAGTGTCCAAAGCCCACAGCTTATCCACAGGGGTACCTCAAGGGTCAGTGCTTGGTCCCCTCCTCTTCTCCATATACACAAGCTCACTTGGTTCGATAATCCGCTCTCATGGCTTTTCATACCACTGCTATGCTGATGATACCCAGCTCTTCTTGTCATTTCCACCAGGCGATGTCACAGTCTCAGCTAGAGTCTCGTCATGCCTCACCGATATCTCTAAATGGATGAATGAACGGCACCTTCAACTCAACCTTTCAAAGACTGAGCTCCTCGTCATTCCAGCCAGTCCCTCTATGCAGCCACAGATCAATATCCAACTTGGAACAACCAAACTCATGCCCACAAAGTCTGCACGGAACCTGGGTGTCATGATTGATGACCAGCTAACCTTCAAGGTTCAAGTAGCCTCGATTGCCCGATCATGTCGTTTTGCCCTGTACAACATCAGGAAGATCAGACCTTACCTGTCAGAACATGCTACACAGCTTGTGGTACAGGCTCTTGTGCTATCACGCATAGACTACTGCAACTCTCTACTGGCAGGTCTTCCTACATGCACAACCAAACCTCTGCAGATGATACAGAACGCAGCAGCACGACTGGTCTTCAACCTTCCAAAAAGAGCTCATGTCACTCCGCTGTTCATCTCCTTACACTGGCTCCCAGTCACTGCCCGCATTCAATTTAAAACTCTGCTGCTCGCCTACAAAACAGCAACAAAAACGGCTCCTCCTTACTTTGACTCTCTATTTCAGGTCTACACTCCCTCCCGTCCACTACGCTCTGCCAATGAAAGGCGTTTGATCCAACCTTCACAACAGGGTCCAAAGACGAGGACTAGACTCTTCTCCTCTGTCGCCCCCCGGTGGTGGAATGAACTTCGAAACTCCATTCGATCTGCAGAGTCCCTCTGTACCTTTAAGAAAAAGCTAAAGACCCAGCTCTTTCAGGAATACCTACTAACTTAGCTCAATGATGATGATCTGGATAGTATTGATGTAACGATGGTAATGATGATGGTTTTTGTTTTTTGTTTTTTGTTTGAAAACGACGAAGTATAAGATGGTTATATACTGATTAGAGTCTCAGACTGGCAGTTCATGTTGTGCCTTGCCTCTGGGCAATGCCTTTCAGCACCTGTGTGTCCAATCGGACTCAAAGCTGATCGTTCTTCCTTACTGACATTGTTCCTTTATTTTTCCTCGATCCTTGCTTGTGTTGTTCTTACTCTCTGATGTACGTCGCTTTGGATAAAAGCGTCTGCTAAGTGAATTGTAGAATTGTAGAATTGTAATTCACTTCTCACTATTTACTCTACTATCAGAGTAAAGAGAGAGCAGACAACCAGTGAGCAGAGGGGGTGGGCAGAGAGACTTGCGGGCTGTGGATCTGTACTTCACTACTACTAACGATACTGTAACCTCGAGCTGATATTAAAAGAGAAACACCTTTGTGATTTGGATGTTGAGACGGAGCTTTACATTTCTGTAAATGTAATCAGGGTACATTTGATCATTTCTTCTGCAGATATCTGTTCTGATTCTCATAGATAGAAGCTCCATCAAAGAGTTTAAACCTCATGTGTCCAGGTTTGAGGAAGTATGAAACTTGGTACACCTTCACAGTTTGAAACTGTTTAACTCTACACACACATGGAAAGAGTAATGGCTTCCAAAACAAGGGCTTGAGTTCTTTTTACACCTGAAGAAACAGCGCAGGTCGGCAAGTCGATACAGAAAATATATAGATGTGACTAAAGCGAATGTGCTGACGGTGCATTCAGCAGCATCGAGCAGCAGAGCGAACACACAGAGGCTTCAGACAGACGAACAGATGAGCTGCATTGTGCAGCAGGCAGATGTGTGATTGCATTAACTGCATCATATCAGGTGACGAGGCTAACGAGCAGTTTACCTTACCCTGATGACATGCAACCAATAATGTGATGTCATAGATTACACACCTGCAGAAATATGTGCTGAATCTTTCCCCTTAGACCCTTTTCAGAGGGAATACATTAAGCGGCAGGGCGTGAAACCATGAATGCGTTATGGACTCCTGTCCGCAATTTGTCAAACCGGTGAAATATACGGCAGCATGGAAATATCCAGCGCCGCCATTTACGGCACTTTCATAAAACATATTCTTTGGTAATAGTGTTCTGCAGACAGCCTTATGTATTATTGAACAGTTCTCCTTTTCATTCAAAGAACCTGCAAGTCCTTCACACACACACACACACACACACACACACACACACACACACAAACATAAACACACATGCACAGAAGCCCTTACATCATTTTGCGAGGGAATTAGTCACCCTGTCCTTTGCAACCAATTTTCCGCAGCTAGCCGTGGCATTTATCAAAGGCGAGCAGGTAAATGTGCACGCTGCGAGCACTTTTATCGAGCCTTATTTAGCTAGAACTCTTACCCTGTTAACCAAATCCCACGAACACACACACACACAAGTATAGACAAGGTGAGGTCAGTCAGAGGTCACTGCTCATCATTATAAGCAGCCTGATGTGAGTGTGGATGATGATTTAGACGTCCACATTTTTTCTTTTTCTCGTTTGATTTGATTCATCCGTGCTAGAAGGACGTGTCCTCCAACGTTAAAAGACACTGAATCCATTTTTAATTCAATTCCAACCAATCTTTACAAATGTTTTCTCAGGATGCGATGAGACAAAATGAGCAGGTCAAGACTGGACTCTTCAGGCTGTTTTATGTTCCTGAGAATCTGCACCTGTAATCTTCCTCGTGGAGACATGAGCTCCTACAGAGCGTTTCAGGCAGAGTAAGAATAGAGAGGGTACATTGAGCGGCAGTACATGAAACAGAAATGTTTTTTTGATTAGTGATTGTGAACATACTCTAGCAGTCACATAGATTGAATATATGAACCCAAAAAAGGGCATAATATGACCCCCTTTAATGGAGTAGATAGATAGATAGATACTTTATTGATCCCGAGGGAAATTCAAGGCATCCAGTAGCAGTATACAAACATGTAAGACACATAGCAATTGTTACCATAAACACCCGCTGTCCCCCCTCCCATACATATATTAACCCGACAACAAAGATTTAAGGAGCCCCTATAAAATTAAACCTGTGCAATTAAAAATAGACCTATACAACTTATATAATGAAATGTACAAACCTGTGCAGGAATAGAAATATATGTGCAGTTTAAAAGAAACCTATAAACAGTTAAAGAGCATCTGTAGTTAGACCTGTTCATAAGAGACGGAGAGTGTTGACCTTCTGAGGGTATGTGTTACAGTAGTGTTTAAGATGGAGGTAGTGCAGGAAGTGTGAAAACAGTCAGTGCAGACATTAAAGGTGCAAACAATAAATAAATAAAGTGATGGTCAAATGTGAAAAGCAAAAATATGTGAAAGCAGACATTAAACAGTCATTAAACAGTCAGTGCAAACATTAAAGTGGTTGTCAGATAAGCATTAAAGTGTCCAACTAGAGGCTGACTCTTAGGACAGCAGTACAGATGAAGAATGAGTCCATGAGTCACTGAGTGCTTTATCCCTGCCCTGACAGTGAGATGTTATACAGTCTTATGGCCAGGGGGACAAAAGAGTTCTTAAGTCTGTCCGTGGAGCACGCTTGTGACAGCAGTCTGCCACTGAACATGCTCCTCTGCCTGGTGAAGGTGCTGTGCAGAGGGTGGTGGGTGTTGTCCATGATGGAGAGCATATTGTCCAAAGACCTTCTCTCTGCCACCGTCACCAGAGAGTCCAGCTCTGTGCCCACCACAGAGCCAGCCTTCCTCACCAGTCTGTCCAGCCGTGCTGCATCTCTCTTCTTGCTGCTTCCTCCCCAGCACACCACAGCGTAGAAGAGGACACTGGCCACCACAGACTGGTAAAACATCTGCAGCAGCTTTTTGCAGATGTTGAAGGACCCCAGCCTTCTCAGGAAGTACAGACGGCTCTGTCCCTTCCTGCAGGTAGTGTCCATGTTTGGTGACCAGTCCAGTTTGTCATCCAACTGCAGCCCCAGATATCTGTAGGTCCTGACCACCTCCACGTCGACCCCCCCGATGGAAACAGGTTGCAGATGTGGCTTGTTCATTCTGAAGTCCACCACCATCTCCTTGGTCTTGGAGGTGTTCAGCTGCAGATGGTTCGAACTGCACCACGTCACAAAGTCCTCAATCAGGCTCCTGTACTCCTCCTCCTGTCCATCCCTGACGCAACCAACTATCGCAGTGTCATCTGAGTATTTCTGCATGTGGCAGAGCTCGGAGTTATACTGGAAGTCAGAGGTATACAGGGTGAACAAGACAGGAGAGAGCACAGTCCCCTGTGGTGCACCGGTGCTGCTGACCACAGTGTCAGATGTGCAGTCCTTCAGTCTGACGTACTGTGGTCTCTCTGTGAGGTAGTCAGTGATCCATCTCACCAGGTACGAGTCCACCCTCATCTCAGTCAGCTTGTCTCTCAGTAGGAGGGGGTGGATGGTGTCAAAGGCGCTTGAGAAATCAAAGAACATGATTCTCATCGCGCTGCTCCCCTGGTCCAGATGAGAGTACGCCCTGTGTAGCAGATAGAGGATGGCATCATCCACGCCCACCTTCGCCTGGTACGCAAACTGCAGTGGATCCTGCGCGTGGTGGACCTGGGGTCTGAGGTGATGGAGCAGCAGCCGTTCAAAGGTCTTCATGACGTGGGATGTCAGTGCAATTGGCCTGAAGTCGCCTGGTTCACTGGGGTTTTTCTTCTTAGGGACCGGGGTGAGACACGAGGTCTTCCAGAGCACAGGGACCTTCCCAAGCCGCAGGCTCAAGTTGAAGACATGCTGAAGCGGCTCCCCCAGCTCAGCAGCACAGGCCTTAAGCATCCTAGGACACACCCTGTCCGGGCCCGCTGCCTTCCTGGGACGGAGTCTTCTCAGCTCTATGCTCACCTGATCCCTGGTGATGGTGGAGGGGAGGGGGGTTGAATTGTCTGTGGAGATGGAGGGGGGTGGTGTTGTATTTGTCCTGGTGGCAGTGGGGGTGTTGTTGTTGTTGTTGTTGGGGGGGATGAAGGTCAGGGTGGGGGTGTGAAGAGAGGTGCTGAGTGGGCAGTTACCGTTGTTGTTGTTGTTGTTGGGGGGGGGGATGTAGGTCAGGGTGGGGGTGTGAGGAGGGGTGCTGAGTGGGCAGTTACCGTTGTTGTTGTTGTTGGGGGGGATGAAGGTCAGGGTGGGGGTGTGAGGAGGGGTGCTGAGTGGGCAGTTACCGGCTGCAACGGCTGGGCAGTCAAACCTGTTAAAAAAACAGGTTGAGCTGGTTAGCTCTCACAGTGTCCCCATCTTCTGTGTTGTTGTTTTTCTTCTTGCAGCCTGTGATGGTTTTCATGCCCTCCCAGACCTCCCTCATGTTGTTGTTCTGCAGATTCTGCTCCACCTTCCTTCTGTACTCCTCCTTTGCCTCTCTGAGTCGGACCTTGAGTTCCCCCTGCACGCGCTTCAGCTCTGCCTGGTCTCCCTCCTTGAATGCCCTCTTCTTCCTGTTGAGGATGTCCTTGACTTCACTGGTAATCCAGGGCTTGTTGTTCGGGAAGCAGCGTACAGTTTTTGTGGGGACCACAACATCCATACAGAAGTTCATGTAGTCAGTTGTGCAGTGTGTGACCCCCTCAATATCCTCACCGTGTGGCTCCTGCAAGGCACTCCAGTCAGTGGTATCAAAACAGTCTCTGAGTGCCTCCACTGCCTCAGGAGACCACTTCCTGAAGGTGCGTGTGGTTACTGGTTGCCTTTGAATCTGTGGCTTGTACTGTGGTTTCAGAAGGACCAGGTTGTGATCAGACTTCCCCAGAGGTGGTAGGGGGGTGGCAGTGTAAGCGTCCTTCACATTTACATACAGGAGGTCTATTGTCCTGTTCTTCCTGGTAGGACAGCTTACAAACTGGTGAAAGTCCGGTAGTGTTGAGTCCAGTGTAACATGATTAAAGTCCCCAGAGATGGCTATAAATGCTTCAGGGTGCTGTGTTTGTAGTCTCGCGATAGTGGAGTGGATGACGTCACACGCGGTGTCAGCGTGCGCCCGTGGAGGGACGTAACAACAAACAACAATGGCGTGGGAGAATTCTCTGGGCATGTAGTATGGTCGGAGACCTACCGCCAGCAGCTCGATGTCCCTGCTGCACGTTGCCTCCTTCACAGTAACATGTCCCTGGTGGCACCATCTGGTGTTAATAAACAGCGCAAGCCCCCCTCCTTTCCGTTTGCCACTGCGTTTGGTGTCTCGGTCCGCTCTTACTGTTGTGAAGCCCGGTAGATCCACATTAGCGTCCGGGGTGTTTTGAGTTAGCCAGGTTTCTGTGAAGCACATTAAACTGCACTCTCTAAATGTCCGGTCATTCCTCACAAGGGCAGCCAGCTCATCTGTCTTGTTGGTTAAACAGTTCACGTTCCCCATAACTATCGCCGGGACAGAGGGCTTGTATTTCCAGCGCTTAGCCGCTAGCCTAGCCTTCACCTTGGCTCCGGCTCTGCAGCCTCTGTACCTCCGCCTCAGCTCCTCCGGTATGGGGTGAACGATGCCGGCTTGTCCCGTTGTTCGGAGTGAGAGCAGCTTCTCCCTTGAATAAACAAGTTTTCCACTGCTATATTCCCGAAAAGGAGAAAACGTATCCATAGGATATACAAAGTTCTACACCGTAAAGTGTACTACAAAGTTAAAGTCGGCATAAAACAACCAATAAAATACTAAAAAAACTAAAAACAAATACGACAGGGACGGAGCTATTGGATATGCGGCCACTCGCGTCGGCGCAGAAGTGAGATGGAGAAACTCACCATCTCACCATCTCAACAATCTATACTGGCTGTTGTACTGTAACTCTTTTTTGGAGTTAAGATGTTTGAAATAAAATGCTCCTTCCTTTCTGTTTCCCTGGAAACTGTCAACATCCCTCGATAGGCAGCATCTCCACTCGTAGAGGATCTTTGGCTGATCTCTTCTCCATTGCCTGCTCAGTAAATATATTATCCCCTGTTCACAGTCAGTTGTAAATGTGTAGAGCTTTTATTGGTATCTATTTCTCCATTTAAAGTTGGTAAAAGAACTGTGAATATTTTGTGCTCTCAGAGAAGAATTGTGATTCGGGCCATGTTTCCTCCTGCACAGACTCGGCCTTCAGCGCTGAAGAAGGAAGGAAGTAGCAAGGACTGACGACTGCAGGTACCAGTGAGTTTCTCCTTGAACAATAGTGAGGCCTGAGAGAACATTTATCAATGTCTTCAGCTGCTCTGACTTCTCCTCTCTCTGGACTGAAGCGAAGTGTGCACTGTTGTCTCCGTTTATTTGCTTGTGTGTGTTTGTAACTTCATCATTCTTGTGTTTGCTTTCAGGTTTCATGCTGCAGAGATTTCAAAGAGTCGATAAAACCTCCCTCACTCCTTCTAGTGTCTCTTTTTGTTGGAGGTGTGTTTCCAGAGACCCTGCTCGTGACAGGTAAGCGAGGGATATAGAGCGATGGCATTCGTCCATCATATTGGAGATGGTGACGATCGCATTCAGAGGAAAAACGAAAAATGATAAATGTGTGCGCTGTTTAACTCTACTGCCTTAAAATACCCGTTATGTCCGACTGGGTAAACTCCTGACAGCCAATCATGCCTTGTTTCCCATCATGCCATGTTTCCCATTATAACTTGCTTCCCATCATGCCATGTTTCCCATTATAACTTGCTTCCCATCATGCCTTGTGCAGGACTTATGACTTCTTTTGTTGTTCATAGTTTACCAAAGATTGTTCTTCAGTGAGAGCTGGAGGTCAGATTGTAACATCTCAGGTGTTTAGCTCACTTGTACGGGCTGCATCTTGCCGCCGGTGGCCACTACTGATCACTTATTACTGTCTTCCTCCGTCTCTCGTGGTTTTTATAGTCACACATGACTTGCTCCAGACCCTTTCATGACGACATTTTGAAGATTAGAAATCCTAAACCTATAGACATTAAGAAGGAGGACTTTTATTGTGAAGAGCTTTCTGGAAATACAATGTGTTTTTCGTCAACTTGAATGCGCTTTAGCAGAGATTTTCAATAACATTATAGGGAGTTAGAGCACTTTAAGACGGCCCTATGACCACGAGTCACCGCCACAGCATGCCTATTTTTATCATCTTGGACTCAGGCAGCAAGACATCCTTTTAAACGTTTCTGAAGTCCGAGCATGTTTTGGATGGCAGCTACGAGCTAAGCTAGCTAACGAAGCAGTGAAATCTGTGCTGTTATTTGACTCGGTAGGTACCAGATGTGTTTTAAACCCATCCCAACTCACTGTATAAAATAATCTGAGCAGATAATCGGTTTCGAGCGGCCCAGAGTCTGGAACAGCCCCGCGATTGTCGGGAAGGAATCTGACCTCAAATTGTCCCAACTAGCCTGCAGGCTGAAGTGTTCAGTGTTTGTGTCGTTAATGTCAGTGTTTCAGAGGACATTGGTTTATGCAGATAAATGTGAGTTTGTGTAAATCTGTAGTTTCACATCAGAACTGAGGAGCTCGAGCTTCTCCAGGCAAATACAGTTTAGAATTAGACTTCATGGCAGGAGAGACACACTAGAACGTTTACATTCAGATAAAGTATTATTTGAAATAACTTTCATGTGTCGTCATGAAAGAGTTTATTACCAGCTCAAGGATTCATTCATGGTGATATTTCTAGTTGTCCTGCTTGGTGGAGGTCCTCTCACGGCCCTCCTGCAGGTCCTGCTGCAGACCACACTTTGGGAAGCTCAATCTAAAGACAGATATGTGATAACTACAGATACAGCAGCAGGTAGAACAAGAGGAGCCGCTCCTTTAAGTCTGTGTTCATGGCCTTTATCAGCAGAGAGACTTTTCTGTTCACTACGAGGTAACTTCATAAATGTCAGATTGTTGCGTCTCTCCACTCTCTGGCTCGTGTTGTAAGAAAATCTGGTTTGGTGCACGCACCATCTGCAGTTCACTGAAGTCACCAAACAACATTTCAGGGGTTTGAAGCTCCGCTTTCTTCTCGCAGTTATCTCTCGTGTCATTTGGAGCTGTCGGCGAGAGGAGTTGCCAAGTCCAGCTTTCATCAGACAACTTCAAATACTTTGTGCTCACTTCTTCTGCCGTATTCTGGCTCTGTGTGCTCCCCTCCCTCCCTCCCTCCCTCCCTCCCTCTCTCTGTTGGCGTGATTCTCGGCCGCGACACCTCAGGAAGCCTTCAGCTGTTTGTGCTCGGCAGCAGCGTGTAGGGCGGCGGCCAAGCAGCTATGTTGGTCACACATGGCTGTGTTTGCTTGATGGAGTTTTATTGCCTCCAAAATGCCAAGGAACGTGTCACAGATAACCTTTTCAGTAAATGCGTGTTTGCGTCTGTGTGTGTGTGCGTGCGTTCCCCTGCAGCCTGCTGAAAACAAGCTTTGTGAACAGCGTCCCTCGGGGGATTGAAGTCAAAAAGAAAGAAATAAAGGCTGCTTCAGTTTGTGACAGTGATCTCGGGCTCGTCCAGAATGTGTCTTGAACGTTTCATTAGCGGTTTGTTCCGTTTCTCCTCCTCATCTTTTGAAGACGTCTCTTTGATGCTGCTCATCTTCATTTTCTTTGGGCATTTTTAATCTGCAGCCAAAGACACTCTCTTTGACCTTGTTTTCATTTTTGATTGGAGAAGCAACGAGAGATGCGACAAACACACACAAATAAAGAGGAAGCTGAATGCACACAGTAAGTGTTGTCAGGAGGTGCCCGCTCCATAAAGACACACCCACACACCCACACACACACACGCACGCACGCACGCACGCACGCACGCACGCACGCACGCACACACACACACACACACACACACGGTGAAAAACAGGAATTTTTTAATTCTTCTTGTATTAGCTCCCAAGGCTGTTTGTGATTTATTGCGTTTAGGCGATGGAGATGAAAAAACAGGTACAGGCTTGTTTAAAAAAAGCCTTGAGTTTCTCTCTCTGCAGATCCTCCGTGAGAAGCGCTCTCATGTATCGTCCTTGAGGAGCGAATAATATAGAGTGGAGTGAAAAAACATGCCAACATTATGAACACCTCTCAAAACACTGATTTCTAAGGGTTTTATTTCTGAGATTTAATGCTAGTGTGCTCTCTTGTATTTTTTCAAGGTTAGGGTTAGCATTGATGCAGGGGTGGACTAGTGAGGGGTCAGAAACCAGCAGACCCGGTGGCGTCCTATATACCAGTTTGACCAATACTAAAGTACAAAATGCTGACACACGAGCCGTCATGACAACAAGTGCAGCCGCTACCATCAGCAACTGTACGCCACCTGATGCAATTGTAAATCCGCTCTCATTTATTCATTATTGCAATGCAGACCAGACAGGTGGCGCCACTTGTTCCCATCTTTCCTCTGTCATGAGGTCATCATGGTGCATTTAAAGCAAACGGTGGTATACTGTTCAGTAAGTAAATCTTGTGGAGTGCTGGATTAAAAGAAAACAAGTGAGCAGAGGAGGTGGGCAGAGAGACTCGCAGGCTGTGCGTCTATACTTCACAACGTTACCGTATGTCACGGACTGGAAAAATAAGGAACTGGAACCAATTGCAGATACCAAAAATAACTATTTATCTAAAGAAAAAGGCAAACAAAAATTTACTAGATTAAATTCTAAAACGTCCAACAAAAATCCACTTAAGAAAGGAAGCACAGGTACATAGTCGAAGACCACAGGGAAGAAGCTGACATGGTGAAATACTAACAATGGACTGACAACTAGAGGAAAGGAACACTGAGACTAAATAATTTAGACATGGAGAAATCAAACACAGGTGACACTAATGACACAGGTGAAGACAATGAGGGTAATCAGGACTGGGGGAAACACACAGAGGCATGAAGAAATACAAGACAAGAAACACTAGGGACGAGAACTACAAAATAAAACAGAAAACTGTAAAGACTAAACTAGGAGACAGACAAGGGAAACAAGCAAAACATGGAGAGAACTCTAAACTCCGAAATACAAAACTAAACCAGGCCAAATCATCACACCGTAGGCTGAGAGCTCGACTAGCGTACAGGTAGCTGGCAGGATATAAACTCCACCTGGTGGACAGAGATGGTACTAAAAGAGCTGCACAGCTGCACGCTAACTGACTGATGATGAACACGATGGAAATAATCACACAGGAAGACACTTTCTGACCTCAAACACAGACTGATACACAGGTGAGCGTTCTGTAACGGACTGTACGGCAGCAGCGGCTGACCCATAGAGGGCGCTGGGGCGCCGACCTCCCGCCGACCTGGCTGTTTTTTATTATTATTATTATTATTTATAATTTTTTTTTTTAGATCTTTCTCATTTTGAAAATAATCATGATAATTGATGGTTTCACTTAAAATGTGTTTAGCACTCTTAAACCTGATAAACTATATTTGCATTTGCTTTCACGTTCAATGTGTGTCATATCCTGTCTTCCCTGGGGCTCTAGTTTGCTCAGCCCGCAGAGTGTGGCTACTCAGCCAATCGTACCGTTGCTAACGTTATAATTCAAATATTTTGCGCCAATCAGCGTCATTGAATTTTATGGTTTTGGGGCTCTGAAAATATCGCCCGTACAGTAACAAAATCAGAGCAGTGCACAGTACGTTACCGCCGGAAATTCAGTTTGGAGATGAGCAGCGGCAATGATGGCGACATCGGTTAACACAGCCTTGGGACTTCAGCTACTACCCCCAAATTCTGTGAAATCTCTCCTAATTTATCCTTTTGAAAGAAGAACGTTGGCGGAAAAACTTCAAATTAAACAACTCGGACCAGACAAGCCTGAACTCAACATAACCCAACAGGCACGAGAAAAAGAAAAAACATACAAGCGGAGCTTCTCCAGAGGCTGGTTTGATCGAAAGCCGTGGCTAGCGGGCTGTGGGTATGTCAATGCAGTATTTTGCTTCCCTTGTATGCTGTTTAAAACAGGTGCTTGTGACTCGTCGTGGACACAGACAGGAGTGACGGACCTAAAACACCTGTCAGAACGGGTGACAAAACACGAGAGGTCAAGAATTCACATGGATAACTGTGTCAAGCTAGCCATGCTAGGTAGAATTAGCATAGCCACACAGCTAGACGAGGGACACAGGATCGCGGTGAGAAGGCACAATGCGGAGGTGGACAGGAACCGACATATTTTGTGTAAAATTATTGATGCCATAAAATTTTGTGGTGCATTTGAACTGGCTTTGCGTGGGCACGACGAAAGTGAAACATCAGACAACCCTGGCGTTTTTCGGGGTCTCATTAAGCTGCAGAAGAGAAACATCGACTCTGTCTACATCGCAGGAATCACTCAAGAGGTTCATCAACAGCATACAGGCTATCAGGTAGGCTATGATTTTGCATATTGGCTGAAAAAAAAAGATGATGTAGCCTGTCATTTTGTCACCATGTTAAAATAGTGACAAGTGAAACTTTTGTTTCGGATCAGGGACTCCGTTCCTTCTCTAGTTGAGGATGAGGAGTATAGGGGACATGTACAGGAACCACCCACAAAGAAACGGAGGGCACTGGGAGAAGAAGCGCAACAGCACCTGGCAATAGAGGTAAGCAGTAACTGAACTTCTATTTATGTGTGTTTGTGTTTGTTTGTCTTCAATAGTGAGAATTTTACCTGCATATTTTTGTATTCTGAATTGTCATACTTACCACACATCCATCTACTGTATAATGCAGAAATGATATGATTTATTTTCTGATTTTTTGTATTTTAATAATTACAGTAAGCTTTACTTGCTCATCACACAATTATAACTGGTAGGAAAATACTGATTATGTTGTATTTTTGAACTGAGAGATGTGAAAACTTAATGTTTTCTGTGTGTGTACTGACCTTTTTTGTTTGTTTTTTTTGTATGTTTGGACTGTGACTACTCAAAGTGTCCCAACCTCTCTTTGAGGGCCTTCTCTCTCTTTAGTATTGAAACAGACTGTTACCCATGATCACACTGTCATTTTGTCTACAGTTAACTATAATCATCCCCAGCTGTACATATTTCTGAAGAACTGGAATGTTGTATTCCATAGTAAAATTGATGTATGTGTTTGCACTTTTTATATCTGAACAAGGAGCATAATAAACATGCAACTGATTAATTGTCATTACCTGTTAACTGTTGATTTCTACACAGAAATTCAATTAATAATGTCTAAGTTTAGACCACTGGTATCGACTGGTTTGAGTTCTTTTATTGGTATGGGCAGGGAACTATACTGGCACAAACAGCCCCACCTAGAATATTTTTCACCAGCCGCCACTGCTGTACGGTGGATATACTGAAGCTAACCTGCACACAAAACACCAGTTAGAACAAAGTAACCCTGGTTACTCTGGTTAATAACTCTTCTCTGTATTGTAGATATGTTTCCATTCACAGTGTGAGGAAACTGAAGTCAAACAAA
>CM036540.1:1117892-1252892 GCA_020745685.1 Tautogolabrus adspersus | reverse complement strand
GAAACACAATGATTGACTAGAGTGGCAGCGAACTACGGCGTAGTGCGTGGAGCTGAAGGACCGCGGCGCACGGAGTATGTGGAAATTGAGTTTAACTGTGCGTGGCTGTTAGCGCCCCCTGTTTGTGAGTTAGACTCTACACACACATTAGAGCTCTCCCTGCTGACTGGCTGCAGTATAAGCTCCACCTCCTCCATGTTAACAGATGGGACAAACTATAAACTCAAAATACATGTTGGACACGTTTCCCAAACATCATTAGTTCTTTTCATGATGTCATTATGTCTGTGTTCATTTTAAATCAGATATCTGATGATATAAAAAGGAGTATAACAACATGATTGACAGCTGTGTTGACCAATGAGGCTCCTGCGTTGCTGTGTGCTCCGGATTATCAGAGTAGAGGAGGAACGGTGAGAGGAAACGTAACGAACACAAAAGAATCTGTGGCGCTGTGGACTGACCCCAGCTGAGGGACCTTTGCAGACTCTGCAGTCACACAGCGTCGTCACTGCGATATTTTTGCTTCATCCTGTTGAACAAGAGGACGCAGAGGCATGCCGTCCATCTGTGTAGACAGTCTATGGTCTCTACTTTGTTATTTTAGTTGCTGTGTGTACATCTCCCTTTCTCTCTGTTTACTGCCTCTCTCTCCTTGTACCTCTCTCTCTCTCTCTCTCTCTCTCAGTTAAGCAGTCTAAGCTCGATGTTGTTTCATGTTTAAAGCACTCAGGTCCACGTCTTTCTCCTTTTCTTTTGTGTTGATTTCTTTTCAAAGCATTAAACACAAAAGAATCCACAAGAGTAGCTGAAGTTCACACCGAGAAAAATACTCCAATCAAACCATTTTAAAGCCAGCAGACCTGCTCGTCAGTCTGCGCTCCGCCCACACGTCTAATAACAGCCCAAACCCTTTTTTAACCCTCATGAGTGTGTGAAGGTGTAAAAGATGTTTTTCTCTTTGTCTTTTGTTTCTTCATTTTTAAACGTTTTCACATCAAATCTTTTGTGCAGCCGCTCCGAGCCTTCAGACAGAACACCGGGGATGAGACGAGGGCCGACTTTAAACAGGCAGAAGTGGATTTCAAACTACGAGTCAGGTTTAGTTTAAGGCAGTGTGTGCGTGTGTGTGTGTGTGTGTGTGTTTCTGTGTGCATGCGAGCGTGCAGGGGAAGCAGAGGAGGAAAGGACCTTGATCTAAAGGAAAGAACACATCCTGCACTTCCTGAAAGGCAGGGAGTTCCACGGCAGAACAAAACGCTCGACGGCAAATGTCTTCAAATCGACTCAATAATTCATTTGTCTGTGAGGTTCCTCTCCGGCGGGGGCTCCTTTGAAGTGGTGGAGGTGCAGATGGCCCGACCAGTAACACACACACACACACACACACACACACACACACAAACACACACAAACAAGGCAGGTGTAAGTACACTTAATCACCAAACAAGCCCACACACACGAAGAGACGTGTGTGACTTACCTGAATTTACGCCATATGGCAGAATACACACTCCTGTTTCACACCTCTCTCCTGACACACACACGCACACACACACACACACACACACACACACACGCACACACACACGCACCATGACACTCACACAGTCACAGAGAGGCTTACAAGAGATCAACCTCACAGGAGGTAAACCTGCACAAACCATATGTTGACATCACAGACAGACATAAATATTCATATTCACACACACACGCACGCACACACATAAACACACACACACACACACACACACACACACACACACACACACAGCAGTGATTAAATGATCACTGATCTCCTGAAGGTTAAATCTATTTAGAGGTGTAGAAAGAAAGAAACTTACATTCGAGTTAATATATGCGTGAGAAAGATGAACTAAATGGAACCATGGTGTTGAAAATATAGAGTAAATGTGACAGTTCATAAAACTGCGGACAAATTCTGACCAATTAGGGTAATCGCATGTCCGGTCTGTTGACATGGAGGAGGCGGGGCTAATTCCTATACTGCACCCAGTCACCAATCAGGTTCGACTGTGTAAGTCCTTAGTCGGGGACAGGCCTAGATAATTACTACTACAAAAAAACAGGGTGGAGAAACATGTATCTGGCGTGTATTTTGATTTCATAGTTTGAACCATGTCCCACCTGTTGACATGGAGGAGGCGGGGCTTATGACCTATACTGCAGCCATACAGCAGGGGAAGCTCTAAACCTCACTTGAGGCGAGGTATTCCACCGTCCATTCTTCATACAGTCTCTGTTAATTCCTCATCTCAGTCTGACTCATTGATCCACAGCGGCCTGTACTAGTGTCGTAGTCAAGACCACACTAAGACCAAGACATACCCGAGACCAGAGTGCTCCAAGACGGAGACAAGACCAAGACCATAAATATCAATAATATAATCATCATCTTTGTGCAGGGGGGCGTGTCACTCACTTAGACCGTAACACGGGGAAGGTTGCGTCCGTAAACGGGGGATAAAAATTTAACTACAAATGAATAGAAGTTATTTGTTCTTTTAGAAAGAGGCGTTTTCCTTCTGATCACTATTAGTGGTGGTCTTGACTGGTCTTGATTTCAAATCCAGAGTCTGCCCATACTGAGACCGAGACAAGACTGAGAATATGCTTTCAATTCCGAGACGAGACCTTTGAAAAGTGGTCTCAAGGCTGATCTTGAGACCAAGATCAATTTCGAGTACTACAACACTAGCCTGTACTGATAATTTAGTCTGTTTGGATTATTTCAGGGGAATGTGGCGTGAAGGAGAACGGTGTTAAAGTAAATCTATCGTCTGTCTGCAAAAGTAAACTTACATGAACTTATAATTGCACGCTAATCCAGAACAGTAAACTGTTTCTGAGTTTGAAAGTGGGGAGGAAGTATGTTTGAGAAAAGATGAAAAGCAAACAGGGATGTTGTTTCAGTGTTAATGTGACAGCTCTGTCTGCTTGTGCTGCTCATAATCAATGTGCTGCTTCATTATTAGACTAACTGTGAACTGAAGGCAGAGTACATGCAGGAGGAGGAGGAGGAGGTGCAGGTACAGTAGATGCTCCTTTATGATTCAAACTATGGTGTATTTGTGGTTCCCTCCTCGGCGCCTAAATCTGTCAGAGCTCTTCATGTAAACGAGCTCTCTGCGCTCTCTGCGCTCTCTGTATTGTCTCTGTCGTCAGCTCTCTGTCCCGGAACAAGGCGGGATTCCTCTGAGGGGGATTGAAGCTTCTCGGCGTGTCAGCAAACAGACGGGATCATTGCTTTGTACCGGCGCTCTGTTATCTCGCCTGTGTGATAAGGAACTCCACAGAGTTTCCATATCTGCAGGAAGAAGAAGAAAGACGACCCCGAGGTAAGCTCGGATGATGACGAGAATTTATCTTCGCCATCGCTCCTATTTACGTTGACTTTGTTCCTGTTCGAACGTAGAGACAAACACGTGCGCCGTCTTTGGAATCTCACGTGTCCACACCAAACCCCGACAGACACTTCAGGAGGATCTGCTCCAGCAGCGAGGCAGAAAGAGAGATTAGAGCAATGCTGCAGGACGCTGTCACTCCTCGTTTCTCAACGCAGAAAACTGTTTTTAATTTAGCACATACAGGATGAAATATGAGATTTATTAGAGTGTGCCAGTTAACTTAAACGTACAGTATGTAAAATCCGTCCGCTAGGGGGCTCTCAATCAAACAATAACAAATTTACTCCAGGCTACCCCAGAAGCGACTTTGCCAAGCTATTGTTTCGGTCACCTAGCAACATGTGCTGTTGCTTTTTGCTTGTGTGCGTCCCCTTTCCTTTCTGCGGCGAGCACAGCGCACACTGCATCCTATCTCAAAGGCTTTTTACACCTTGGTGTGCTGCAGCAGTTTTTCACCCACACACTTATAAGCCGTCTCACACACTTAAAACTGCTGGGTTAAAAACAACCCAACTGGTAAGCCAACGCAGGGTTGGGTTAAGGTTTGACCCAGCACGTTGGGTTATATGTTCTACCCAAAAATGGGTCAAAATGACTATTTTGTTGTTAAAGCTACCAAAAAAGTGGGTTAAAAAATGTATAACCCAATTCTGGGTTATCAGTTTCACACGGTTAAATGACTTATTGTAAACTCCTGCATTCAGAAATTCATTCACAAAATTAAAATGATTAAACAAGCAAATAATGTCCCACACAATCATTTATTTCTACAAAACATATTAAATGTTCCAATACATCAAATTGTTAAAATATATACAATTGTTTTCAATAATGTTCATGGAATAAAGATAAAAGATCAACTATATACCGATGACCATAAATGAACATTTCAATACATCAAATTCTAACATGTATACAATTGTCTAAAATGTCTCAAATAAATTTAATTCATGTTTCTCATAATAACATTTTTTTTGCCCCCCCTCTCCCAATTAAGTCATATTCAATTCCCTTATGTACTGTAGTCGCTGCGCTTCTCCTCTGTCAGCAAGGATATTCAACAGGAGCGTAGTGTGTTCAAAGGATCTCCTCCAGATTAGACGTCAGCCAGATGCCCCAACCAACCAATAGGAAATGCGAGTGTAGCAACAAGGACACCCAGCCGCCCAGCATAAGAACATATGGGTACTCTGTTGTCGCTCTGGTCAGGTAGTTCTGTTGGTTCCAGTCTGAAAAAAACAAAAAAACAAAAAAAGATTCTTAAAAGTGGTTGCAAGATATTTTAATCAGCAGAGGGACAATACATGACCTTGTTAGAACTGAACAAAAAAATGAGGGTTGCATAGATTGGATGAAACTGAGTGGCTTCACTTGTGTACCAGAGTCTGTATAAAACATGGACCTGTTGTCAATGACGTCACCTGTTGGTGTCTGAAGGGGAGTTTGAAGCCAAAAGATGGCTGACTCGACCTAACTTAACGGTGTTATATATAGAATGTTTCCACTAAAATATCTAAATTAATTAAAATGAACTAAACCTGGGACGCCGGTAGCCTAACGGATAGGGTGCGACCATTCTGTTCAGGAATGCTCACGCCATCGCGAAAAAAGAGCGGCCTTTTCGCGATTATGAATGGCAATGCAAGTAAGTTGTTACTCTCTGGTTACCTCATTAACGTTAGGATAAATGTTGAATGGTTAGACCCCAAATACAGCTGTAATTTAATGTTATTTAGCTAAATGTAGTTAGCATGACGCTAAAACATGCTTTATATCAGCTTTTTTTTTAAACTTTACCTAATCATGTTTCATTATTTTTTTTCTAGATTAGATGAGAGAAAGGAAATAAGCACAGGGAGCATGTACACCAATAGGAAGCAGGCCAGCGTGTTTATTAAGCACATACTGAGGTAGAGAAGAAAAATCTACAAGGGGAAGATAGCGGCATCAAGATTCCTCTCCATTATGTCTGACGGGTCGACTGACACCGCTGTGATGGAACAGGAGGTGCTCTATGTGCGCAATTGCAACAGAGGCAAGGTGGAGGTTAACTTCGTAGGGATACAGGATGCGGAGAGATCTGACGGTGAGAACATTGCCAAGGCAATAGACAACATGATGAGAGAGATCAGTGGAGAAGAGGAGTGGCAGTCAAAGTTGGTCGCGTGTGCTACTGACTACTACTGAGCACGTAAAGGCGTACTGAGCAGGCTAAGAGGATCTTACATGCATGTCCTGGGTATTCACTGCATGGCTCACCGCCTGGAACTAGCGTTCCAGGATGCCATCAAGAGCAGCTCTATGGCAAAACAGATTGAAGATATGCTGTCAGGGCTGCATACTTTCTACTGCAAAAGTGCTCATAATAGGGCAAACCTAAAGCGCAGTTTCAACATGATGGGGCAAAAGCCCCTTTTCCCAGGGACTCACCCAGCACCTAGAACAGGTAGACAGGATGAAAGTGTACATTTATGTGAAAAGGTAAGGTCAGTTAAGTGTAATAATGCATTCAATTACATTTTTAAAGTGGCGTGGGACTAAACAATGTCTTTGTTTTAATTTTGTATAAAGATACAGTCACCAGATGCAGAAGGGGTAAATCCAGTGCAGAGGAGCAAAGCACGCCACTTCTTCCAAACATGCCAAGATCCAGGAGTTTTCCTGTTCTGCAATTTTCTACATGACTGCCTGACCCACCTCAGCAGCCTCTCTAAAACTCTCCAAACCTCAGCTGTCACAGTAGCTGAAGTACAGAACTGTCTGAAGGCTACCCAGACAGTGCTAGAAAAATACAAAACCAGGTGAGGTATCTTAGAGAGTGCTGAAAAATTGTGCATGGGTGATTAGCTGAATATCATGAATAAACCTTCTTATGTACCACAGGCCTGGCCCCAATCTGAAAGCCTGTATGGAAAAACAGAGTGATGACCGCACCCTAAACCGCTTCATGAAGGCCAAGCTCGGGCTGCTTGACCAACTCTGCCAGAGTCTGCAGAGTCGATTTGCTGACATGAGTACTGGGATTCTCCAAGCAACAAAGTTGGCCTGATGCAGATCATGGCAAAGGTATGTAGGTCATAACATTTAACTCATCTTTGGAAAAATGAAAACTAAATATTCAGTGTTAACATTATTTATAGTTTATTTCTTCATTTGTCTGTCTCTTTTCAGAATGTGTTGATCTTGAAGTAGATGAATTAACAACACACTTCAAAAGCATTCTGACATCCTCAAGGGGGAATGTTGATCTCATCCCAGACCAGTTGACCATCCTCAAGACCAGACTGTATGAAAGGGGGGAGACTATAGACATTATGACCTGGACAGAGATCAACAGGTTTTTGCAACACCAATGCCCCGACATCCTCAGCCTGATCGACCTTATTCTCTCCCTACAGGCCTCTACTGCAGACTGCGAAAGAGGCTTCAGTCAGATGAAGTTGGTATGATGAAGAGTGACTGGAGGTCCCGTCTTACATCAAGAAGCCTGTGTGACCTGCTGACTGTCCAGCTCTCCACACCCTCTATAGAGGATTACGACCCCATCCCTGCCATCAAGCTCTGGCATCAAGCTGGCATCTGGCCTAGAAGGCCAGAATTTATGGGTGTGAAGAAAAATGCGAAGGAAAGTGCCACTGAAACTGAAAGAGTCAGACTCTGACAACCAGGAGTGACATGTAACTGGGATGTGGGAAAGGTTTTTGTTCAATTTTCCCAACACATCAAATGCAAACACCAGTTTATTATCATCAGTTAATGGTTCATGTTTGTGTGTTCTGTTGTATGTTCAGGTTTTAGTAGAGAGAGAATGACAATCTTTAAGTCCAAATATTTACCTTATGAAATAAAGAGTATATTTACCTAATCTTTAACAATATTGTCGTTTTTTAAACCACCCGACACAGCGGCAGGTGGACAAAAGATTTAATTTCCAACCCTGGTGCGCCCTATGTACAAAGTGGACGGATGTTGGCCTGGTAGCTGGAGAGGTGCCAGGTCACTTCCTGAATACTGCCGAGGTGCCCTTGAGCATGGCACCAAACCCCCAACCGCTCTGGTGCACTCCCTGTGTAGCAGCCTCACTCTGACATCTCTCCACTAATGCATGTCCACAGGTCCTGTTTGTGCATGTGTGATTCGAGCCGTCCTTTATGAGAAGCATGTCTCTCAATAAAAGTGTGGAAACCAGGATTTCCCCTCAGGGATTAATAAAGTTTATACAATTCAAATACTTTTTTTTTTAAAGAAAACATCGAGACCACCTCTTCAAGCGAACTTGGGCACAGTACCCGAGTACAGTATGTTTTTATTCACACTGATCATAAACCGGACTTTGGGGTCAAGCAGACTCAGATCTGGGCCTGGGTCACTGGTGTGAAACCACCACAAGAGATGAGCTGTAATCATTTCTATTTCTGCTGGAACAACGGACTTTTTAATAAAGGGCCTAATAAAGGATTCACTGCACGCACGCACGCACGCACGCACACAGAACAACTAGAGGAATCTATGTTTTAAACATATTAACACAAGCGTCTCACACTATAGCCACCAGAGACAAGCTCAAATGTCAGCAAGCTTTTCTACCAACAGGTTAGCAGCATTATCTGACCCCACATTATTATCCTCCTCTTTCCCACAATCCTCGGGGGCCCCGGCCTCAGCGCCCGGCAGGAGGTTTCTGTGTTAAGACGTCTATCAGACAGAAAAGAGTGACCTTCTGCTTTGGTCTCAGCGCAGCTCAACGTGAACCACACAGGTGGACGGGGAATGTTTTTTACCTCCATGCCTTCAAAGCTGTGACTGTTAAATATCGGAGGTGTATTGATGCAGATAAAAACGTCTCCACCCGGTCCTCGCTCAGGATAATCTGCATTTATTCTGTCACAACAGTTTACTATCCCTTCTTTGCAAACCTTTACCGCCGCTAATCTCGACTCTGGATCAGTTTTTATCCTCAAACAGACGAAAAGAAGCAGTTTGACCTGCGAGCTGAGGATGGACGAACATGTTCAGCTGAGAGAGAGGAAAGGAGCGAGCTCAAGTTAACTCACTTTCTCTAACTCTGACATATCTCCCTGAATATTAAGACATCGCAGTAATTTCCCTGAAATATTCAGCTGCCTCGCTGCAGTTATTGATGTATCGCGAGGTCTGTTTTCATTGTAGCCTGGAGTAAAAGCACAGCACCCTCTCACTCATACTCTCCCAGGATTTATCACTGAGATACGCCGGCTCTTTGAAAAGACTGTAAATCATGGTGGAGCTTTTCCAATATCCTGTGTCTCATGCAGAGCAGCACAGCCGAGTGTAATCATGGAGTTTGTGGAGAAGTTGAAGGATGATTAGTATATTAACGGCGTTCTGTTAGAGCTGCGTGTACAGTTCGTTTAGCGCCGCAGTCGCTGACAAGAGCTTCACTCAGACACTGAACTTTTCTGTAAAGGGAAGGTTCAGATGGTTTTTTTAAACGGTCGTATGAGGTTCTTCTGAAAGTCAATGTATTACCTTCCCAAGCGTACACTTTGCTGTTAGAAAGACGTTTAAAGACAACATGACCACTGGTTAAAAAAAGAAGTTTAAAAGACGTCGTGGCCACACATGAACAGACGTTTAAAAGTGGTTCAAACGTGACCTTTTTATTACGTATACTATTTTTAGTGGAGTTGCTTGCTCACTTGACAACGCGTGCACTCACAGCGGGTTATGGACGCTTTCAGAGCGCACAGACGTTCCTGGTACACACACACAAATCTTTGGGAGCCGGCTTGGAGAGTTGCAGGTTTGTAGTGACGCTGTGTCTCTGCACCAATCAGTGAGCTGCTGTCTGCAGAGAGACGAGTCTCCCTCATGTCAGTCTGCATCTCCTGAATCACGCTCCCTGTTGTTTTCACCACAACATTACTGTCTTCATTTACCGAGGTCAGGAGTGCATGAAATGGTCAAGTTACACTGAGAGCGCCCTCTGCAGGATCAAACTGCAAACTACCTCAGACAGCCTGAAGCGCTGATTGACTGTATATTTTGAAACGGCTCATTGTAGTTCTAACGTGAACATTTCCCTCCTAGGTTTGAATAACTGTTTGAATTTAGAATAAAAAATGTCGTCCCTATTATTTAACACTAACTAAACACTGAAGATAAAGTATGAAGACATGTCTTAGTTAAAATGCTGACTAATATTTTAGACCTCTCACGAGTAAAAAATACAACTTTTTCAGACATTCAATTTTAAAATGTAACTCTTGTTCAAACTTTTTGAGGAACCGGTGGTTTGACTTGTTCATGTAAACATTGATATCAGTCACAGCAGCATTCAGGGCATCGTACTCCTAAGCATCCACAAACTGTGAACAGAAGAGCCCAAAATGCAAAACCTGGTATAAATATGTCTTTAAAAAGGTCTTAAAGGTCTAACATGTCAAAGGTGTGCAGTGACCGAGCTCTGGTTATGAAGCTGCTGAGTGCTCAGATTGTGTCTCCTGTTAAAAAGCCAGAAGCAGAAACACGTTCAGAGTCTGACTCGTGATTTTCAGATTGAGAATAAAAGTGTCTTTTCCTTTATAATCAGACACTGAGAGCTCATCAATACACTCTACAACTGATGAAATCCAGCTAACAGAACTTACTGATGACGCTCTGGGTCGGCCAGTAGAGGAGGGTTTCATCAGCCCGCTCCCTGACGATGGAGCTGACAGGCTTCTGACAGGAGGGAGGTTTGGACTGAAGCTGGACTTTGATGATTAATCCATGTCGCTCTCTTGTGTTTACTGTGGAAAACTGTTTGTCAGTAATTAGACCACATGCTCTGTGGTCCCTCATTGACTGACAGAGAATGTATCGGAGCTGCAGCAAAGACACTAATATTTAACTCCCCAATACTCGACTGACCGCTCTGACAACGTCGTTAGGAACAAGGAGAGGAGAAGGAGGAGGAAGAAGAGGAGGAGGAGAAGAAGAAGAAAAAGGAGGAAGAAAAGAGAAAGGAGGAGGAAGGAGAACAGTAGAGGAGGAGGAAAAGGGAAACAGAAGAAAAGGAGGGGGAGGAGGGAGAAGAGGAGGAAGGGGAAGAGGAGGAGGGAAAGGAGAAGGAAGAAGAAAAGGAGGAAGAGTGTGAGCAGGACGGATAGAGAAAGAAGAAAAGAAGAAGGAGGAAAAAAAAGGAGACAAGAACAGGGGAAGAATGTGGAGCAAGGAGAAGAGGAAGAAGGAGGACGGGGAGGAAGGAAAGGAGGAGGAAGGGGAAGTCCCCTGAGTTTAGGATGTTTTCAATTTTAAAGAGACGTGATTTCAACCCAACAGCCTGAAGCTTTCAGTCAAAATGACAAGCTGTGTTTGTGCATCAAACACACACACACACACACACACACACACACACACACACACACACACACACACACACACACACACACAGACAGAGCCATTTAATCAATCTCTTGGCCTGCTCACTCGTATTCATCAGGTGTTGCGTGTGCATACTTCATATCACGGTGAGATAGATTTATCATCAGAGGGGGGGCCCATGCTTCATATCTCTCCCCCGCCATCGATCGGCCGGCCCGACGCCTGTTGGCCTGAACTTCCTCTGGGAGCCACTCGATCTGAAGATGGAAGTCCGGGGCTCGTCACCCTGACATGTTGGCTCTCAGAGAGATCAGCCAGCACCTCTGAAGCCATATGTCCACCTCTCTCTCTGAGCTCTGATGGATCAGCTGACGGTATTATTTCTCACAGCCTGATGTCGTCCTGCACTTTCTGTTGTTGTCAACATCAGACAACAACACACATCCCTCTGTTCCTCTCTTGATTGGTCCTTCCAGTCTCAGATGTCTGATCACCAGTAGGTCTGTTCTCCTCAAGGTTTCTGCCTGTTGATATGAAGTTTTTCTGTCTCGTGGTTGATTGATTTTTTGTCTCTGTAAACGCATTAACTCAGCACCTGATTCACTAAGAATGGATTGACATGTTCTCCCTCTGTCTGCTCCATCTCAGGTCTAATCCACTGCACTCTCACTCTGACGGAGCTGCACTCTCACGTTGATGGAGCTGCACTCTCACACTGATGGAGCTGCACTCTCACACTGACGGAGCTGCACTCTCACACTGACGGAGCTGCACTCTCACACTGACGGAGCTGCACTCTCACACTGACGGAGCTGCACTCTCACTCTGACCGAGCTGCACTCTCACACTGACGGAGCTGCACTCTCACTCTGACGGAGCTGCACTCTCACACTGACGGAGCAGCACTCTCACACTGACGGAGCTGCACTCTCACACTGACGGAGCTGCACTCTCACGTTGATGGAGCTGCACTCTCACACTGACGGAGCTGCACTCTCACTCTGACGGAGCTGCACTCTCACGCTGACGGAGCTGCACTCTCACGCTGACGGAGCTGCACTCTCACACTGACGGAGCTGCACTCTCACACTGACGGAGCAGCACTCTCACACTGACGGAGCTGCACTCTCACACTGACGGAGCTGCACTCTCACGTTGATGGAGCTGCACTCTCACACTGACGGAGCTGCACTCTCACTCTGACGGAGCTGCACTCTCACGCTGACGGAGCTGCACTCTCACGCTGACGGAGCTGCACTCTCACTCTGACGGAGCTGCACTCTCACGCTGTGATCTCGTAGTTCTCCTATTATGTTTGGACGTGCACTGTCCAACAGAGCAAAACTGTTGCACTGACATATGAGTATGTGGAAATTGGCAGTCAGTCTTCATCCATTCACTTTTACAGGTTGAAGGAGAAGAAGAAAATGAGAGTACAGATTTCATTACAGATAAATGAGAATTGTTCAACAAAGGAAGGTACTGTACGCTGTGTTAGAAGGGTCTGTAAATAATAAGAGCCACAATGTGCAGAGATGTCAGAGTGTGTAAGCCCCGTGTCACTTTATTCAGATCTGATCCCTAACACGTGCTGGATAGTGTAAGAAGAATGTAATATTTGTCACATTGCTGAGGCGTGGACCTCGGTTTAAAAAAACAAAACAGCTCTGGACTTTGGAGATTCATCGATTTATTTTGTTCCGGACAGATTTCACCTGAAGGCAACACGAGATCAGAGCTGACAAGTTGAACGTGAATGTGCCTTTTCAGATAGAGCCGACCAGAAGACACCCTTTGAACTAGTTAAGCCCCGAGCGCTGTGATGTTGCGAACACACCATCAGTCAGATGTGAATTACTCATGAAACATTGATTTTCTCTCTCCTCTCCGCTCGGCGGCGGGGGATGTTTGGGTCCGAGCTTGAATGAGTTGATGTCACGGAGCTACAAGCGGCTTTTGAAAGGTTTGTTTGTTATTTTTTCACGTTTCCTAAGCCCTCCCCGCACGTCCCCTTTACTATATCAGTCCCTCACACTGTACAGAGTCGTTCCCTGACAGTAATCAGAGGTCTGTGTCCATGAATACCAATCCCCCTCCTCAGAGACAACAGTCTGGTTTTATATGAGACTCATCCTCTGCAGGGGGGAAATAAAGCTCACATCTTCACCCCCTGAACGCTGAGCAGCTGTTTGCAGGCAGCAGCCGAGGCCATCGATAAAGGAACACTTAAGTATCACAGACCGGTCACAGTCACAGAGTTTTTTGTGACAGTGGATCGTTTCCGTGTAAAAGTGATGACTCAACTTAAACTTGAGTCATCACCTCTGCCATCAACAAGTATCAACCAATCGTGTGAAGCTGAGAAAAGAGCACCAAAACCAGAAGATGTAGTCTTTGTTGTTGGGATATGTAGTCACAGTTCTCCAGAGGAGCACATCCGGCTATGGCCAGAGTCTGCAGCTACTCCGTATCTACAGCGTAGATTCACAGAAGCATAACCGATGTTGTTGTTGTATTTCAAGAGCATACAAACAATAATCCATATAAAGTGAATCTGCACAGAATGTGGAGCATCATGGAGGCCGAGGGGTTAGGGTCAGTGACCATGTGACTGCTTGGTCATGCAGGAACGTGGAATCATTTCCTCTGTGTCACAGATGATAAAGACCAATATAACTGCGTGTGTGTTTCATAATTCTTCAGAAGATATCCTCAGACAGGTTTGTAGAATCCTTATTATGATATTTATATAATGTTCCTGCTTTGCTGTGTTATATAAAATAAAACAAGTGTTATTAAAGGGAGAATCCACCAAGTTAAACCAGCACAGATGTTTCAGTCCTAAAAACAGTGTCAGCCTCAGAAATCTAGTCGGGCTCAGACTGTAGGAGGCAAAGCCAGCTCCTCAGGCGTGTTTTCATGTGGCCCAGTGTTTCAGTGAGATCGGGGAGCTGTGTTCCTGCTCTGGCTACAGGCAGTCCGCCCAGGGAGTACACACCAAAAACAAGGACAGAGGGATTGTGGGAGAAAAGTCCCAACAAAGGTTTTCCTCAAAAATACCAGAGAGTTCAAAGCAAAACAAGTGGCAGAGCAAATATCCCATGTCCCAGGTTCCCCAGCCCGAGCCTTTAGCTGGAGGCAACAGCAGAGCTGAGATCTGGGGAACTGGAGAGCTTTATCGATTTGGACGTTCCTTAAAGGTTACACCAGCTCACATCTGCCATCCCCGCAGACAAACAGAGAGAGAGAGAGACACGGAGACTTCCTGCCATGAAGCATCGCAGGCGCGAGTATTTTTGGAGGTATCTTTTAATTTCATGCACGACAGCTCTCACATGTGTTTCCCTCCCTCTCCTGTTTGCCTCTCTTTCTTTCTTGCTCTAATGTCTCCCCCTCCCCTTTCCATCTCCGGGGTTTGCATTCAAATGACGCTGCATCCTGAGCCATCCGGATGGGACTGAGGCACGGAAACAATGCTCATTTTAAACCTTTCCTTTCTAAGTACGAGCGAGGCACTTTGGCCTTGTGTAAGCAGTTTATTCTGCAGTGCTGATGCAGCTGAGTGATGAGCTGCATCACGTGCATACGAGTTACAAGGCCTCTGAAACCTGCGCCTTCTGATTTATATGTTTTAAATGTCATTGGCCACCTATAAAAGGTGCATCCCGTCCTAATTATGCAGACAGTAATTACCTTCTCTTAGTTATGGTCTCTACTGAAGCGTAGGGATGAGAGAGGCTGACAGATGAGTGTGAGGGAATGCTGCAGAGGTGGAAGGGGGGGCGGGGTCAAATGTGAGCACAGGAAAAAAAAAAAGGTAATTAGTCGAAACAAATATGGCTTAAAATTCAAGTCAATCCTTTTGACCTGGAGAGCTGCCAACTCTATCCTCGACTTACTCCCCGACCGGTCCCGTAGTCAGACTGAGGATGTCATCGGGGGGTCACAGCGAGGAGGAGTAGTTGGACTCTGAAAGGCATGCTTGACCCCTGACCCCTGTGAGTAACAGGAAAGAGGCCTCTCAGCAGCCTCCAGGTGCTCCACAGGGTTCAGCTGTCAATCTCACAAACACAGGAGAGGAAAGTGGAGGTGACATCTCACAGAGGAACTCGGCTTTCCTGTCGCTTTAGTGCAGCAGAGAGCTCTGTCACTGGATCCTCGTTAGCAAAGCTCGTTAAGAGACTTAATTAGTCCAATATGGCTGCACTGATTGCTCCACACAGGCTCCAGTTTCTCTGTGCTAATAGAAGCCAGCAAACAGCCGCTGATAGGTAAGCTTTCCTCTCTTAAGGTGCCCTCTCTGTTTGCCTCTCGAGCTCACACTGAAGGACCCCCCCCCCCCCCTCGTCTGTCTGCCTATCATATTTCGCTTAAGGACCCCCTTTAACGGTGCCTGTCAAATTTCATTTGTTATGTCACAGCAGAGCCCTGGGTTAAACAGATCCACAATCCCAACAATCTGCTTGTCACATGAAGCCACGACGAGCGCGAGCTTCCTCTTTATCTGCTCCTCTGCTGCCATGAAGTGAACAGATAGCAGAGTGTGCATAGATAAAGCACACAGTCTGCTGCTCTAACAGGCCATAATCCCAGCACTCATCAAGCCCGCCGTACACCCTGCAGGTCAATCTCAGGCAGCTCCCCTCTCGCTCCCCTCCACCGTTCGATGCTGCAGCTTTGTAATAAAGCAGCTAAACCGCAGTGCGAGCCCTCACAGACGCAGCGTTGGCATTGGGGGTAATTGCGCTGGAGTTCTCTGAACGCTCCAATTCCCTTAATTATTAACGAGTGTTATTGTAAATTATGGATTATTAGCTCCCCTCCAAGACACCGAGCGGCCGGGGCGCCTCCTCATGATGCAGGCAGGCACAGGTGAGGGGGAGAGAAAGCGACGGGGTAATGAGCTGAGAGAGGGAGCCCACTGAGGACAGAAACCACAGCGTGATGGGGGGGGCAGGGGCAAAAGAAAAGAGGAGAGGGGTGCAGGAGGGCGAGGCGAACTGCCAAAACCATCCCAACTACATTTAATCACTCAGCTGTTCCTGGTGCACGGCCTTCTGTGAGCACGCTGCTAAATCTCCCACACATCACTGTTTGATTTTTCATTTGGATGAGAGAGAAGTCTCAGATAGGGGATTGCATGCATGCTTGTGTTGTTTTGTTTTTTCCCCGTCAGCACCCCCTCCTCGTCTTCTGATGTGGAGATTTGAGGGGCTGAGTGTGAGACTAATTGAGTGGGTCAATTGCGATGCGAGATGGCATGCGGCACGCGAAGCCCTCGTCATTAAATCATTACAAAACATTGAATATGGATTTGTGTCATTGAATTCACAAGAGGAGGGACGCTTGCAGAAACGCTAATTGAATAGAGTTCACGCTGATTGCAAATGGCTGAGTCCATGAAGAGAGATGATGGCTCTGTTGGGCTGTGTTAGCTTGTTAATTGAGTTATCTGAGAGCTGCCTCTGTCTCATCCGTCACACTTTAGTTTTCTTTCACTTCACTCTGATCAGATCAAAGGTGTCCACCTGTAAGATGCACAAATTCACTCTAGGATTGTTCCTGTTGTTGGTATGATTGATAGCGAGAGTGCGACATGACAGGCTCAGGTGAGGTCAGGTACAGGTGAGGTCAGGCTCAGCTGAGGTCAGGTACAGGTGAGGTCAGGTACAGGTGAGGTCAGGTACAGGTGAGGTCAGGCTCAGCTGAGGTCAGGTACAGGTGAAGTCAGGCTCAGCTGAGGTCAGGTACAGGTGAGGTCAGGTACAGGTGAGGTCAGGCTCAGGTGAGGTCAGGCTAAACTGAGGTCAGGCTCAGCTGAGGTCAGTCTGTCGTGTGTGCAAAAAGGACGAGAGGATTTAAATCTCAAAGTTGTTTTAATTAAAGGACAATCTTTACAAAGATTTATCTTTTCAGGTAAACATTTTCTTTTCTACGCGTTTGACAAAAACAAAATATAAATATAGACATTAAAAAGATTTCCCCCTTTTTTTAACCAGCAGCATGTTTAATGATGGATCATTTAATAATGAAGGCTTATCATGTTCAAGTAATCGGCTGTTTTATGAAGGGGAAATCCTGACAGGCTCTTTGTCTCACTCACAAACAGTGTGAAGAGGATTTTAGTGTTTTTAGTTTGATTATTCTGAGGCTGCTTCGTCTCAAAGGTTGATTCAGCTGAAACTAAACCTGAGCTGAAAGATAATCCATTTATGAATGTACGATCATTTTACATTTTTAATGTCAACCAAACATTGTTTGTGTTTTGAGAGCAACCAATCACATCAGCACCATTCAGCACCAGTCACAACAACTTAAGATGCTACTAGCTTAGCTACACGGCGGTGGGCAGCGGAGCAGTTAGCAAACACTTTAATAGTTTGTTTCTTTGTTTTCATGTATTTACATGATGTGGTGTGCACTTCATAGTTGTGCCTTTTAGTGTGATATTTAGGACCTGTCTGTTTTTTTTAAATGTGTACGATAGTTAGATACGATCATTTTAAAGCTGCAGGACGATTTTGCTGTATTTTCCATCTGGCAACACTGCCTGTCGTAGTTTCTCTGTGTTTCAGGTAAACATTCATGTGAGACACATTTGGTCTTTTTAGTGTTTGTTATTGAGCACAGAGGAAGAACGGCTGGGAGGACGGACAGAGACTCTGCACGGTTCTTGTTTTGGCATTAGCTATGGCCCACAGTAGCCTGTGTTTAATATATTTTAATATACATTATACAGTTTTTAATCCATAAATAAACATTTCAGACGACCCCATTAGAATTCCACGTGGGGTCGGGACCCTGAGGCCTTTTTTAGTTGGTACAGGACATACTGTGTGAGGGCAGTTTACAACTTTAGCTTTTTTTCAACATGTTTTTATTTACCAGATGCTCATTCATGGTGTTGTGATTGCTCATGCACAGCTCCAGTTTGTGGTGAAAACTGAATCCTGCAGCAGCAACACACTCGGACATGCAGCGGAGGAGAGTAGATCAGAGCAGGATTACTATCTGTGCAGCCTTTGTCATGTAGGAAGACATAAAGTCAGACTGGTGCAGAGTGAAAATATGTGCAAAGAATCAAACATGCAGAGAGCTGAAGGGGAGATAAGAATCATCCTGAAACACAGGTAGGTAGGCACTAATCATTCTGCAGACGAGGTGAGGAATTTAAAATAATATTAGTCACACAGGGAGGCAGAGACGTGGCGCTCATTTTCCACATCCCCGTCTCTCTGTGAGCCTTTGTCTCCCAGCCTCATTAGCACGGCGAGTTTTATATCTTATTACATCAGCCGCTTATTGGTGAGAATCAAAGGCAGATCTGTACCCCTGCTTCCTCTTTCATGTTTGTCCCTTTTGTCCCACTTCTCCCCTCTCCACCCCCACCTCCCCAAAAGGATGGCAAGAATTTTAATGGCAGCTGAGAGGATTCCAGAGATTTAATAGGAAATTGCGACTGTCACTCAAAGGATGTGGGATTATTCTGCAGAAAAAAAATAAAGGAGGAAGGAAACAGAGAGAGAGAGGGGGGGGGCGTCTTAGGGACAGGAGGAGGAAGAAAGAAAGAGAAATCCTGTTTTTGTTCAAACAAAGAAAAGAACTGGTTTCTGCATTAAATAGCTGTGCAGGCTCGACTCCAGGAGACACACACACACTGACACACACACACCCGTGCACCGTGGAGGTCTGCAGCCCGTGGATTCAGTAGATTACGGTGTTTTTCAGGAGGTAGAGCTGTTTTCGTGCACATTACCTGGCTTCCTTTGGGAGAGCTGTGTGTATATTATGAACATAATGTGCATTATTTTCAGCCTCCCAGTGGACAGCTTCACTCCCTCTAAATGTGACTGTTAGTGGATGGAGCCTGACAGCAGCTACGTCCTGTTCATTAGGCTCAAACAGTCGGCCTCCCGTGGAGAGTTATGTTTATTGTCAACAGCAACAAGCACACATGCTGTGATTATTACCATGGAGACCTACGGACCAGCCAACACAACAGCTCACCGTGTTGCCTCTGAAAATGATGATAAACAAGAAACACGGGGACCGAATGCCTTCAATGCTGCATGTTGCTGCTCAGATTGGAAGGGAGGGAAGTGTGTGTGTGTGTGTATGAGGGGATAATAAGGTGAGAGTCAGTGTGTGTGTGTGTGTGTGTGAACTCATCTCAGCGGCTGGACGGTCTGAGGGTCATCCAGCCTGAATACTGAGCTGTGTTTGCATGAGCTGAGCTGGAGGCTCACACACAGAGCGCTACTGCCACCTACTGGACAAACACGGAACAGAAACACACCCACACACTGCTCTGCTCCTTGTGTGTGTTGTGAGTGTGTGAGTGTGTGTGTGTGTGTGTGTGTGTGTGTGTGTGTGTGTGTGTGTGTGTGTGTGTGTGTGTGTGTGTGTGTGTGTGTGTGTGTGTGTGTGTGTGTGTGTGTGGGGGTATGGATGAAGTATTAAATATTATATTATATTAGTAATCTCTGATAATTATTAATCTTTTCTGACAGGGTGCATCAAGTCACCAGCAATGAATCTTTTCCCAACAGACGAGGTCGTCTTTACTGCACAGACAGGAAACGATGAAGATCCACACACTGAGCATGCTCAGAATGGGACCACAATAATCTCAGAATTTCTTTGTTTGTATATCGGGTCTTCACATCCGTCTACGGCGGACGACGAGCAGGAGGAAACTTGATGATCCGTTAAGCAACATGATGAAAGAACTGTTTCCTGCGGTCATGTTGTCAGTGCAGCTTTAAAGAGCCAGATGTCAATTCAATATTAAACCATAAAACTTCTATTCATTGCTCAGACTTTGATTTACTTCGGTCTTTGAAATGACCCTACCTTTATCTGGAACAGACGTCAATAAAACTGTACATTTATACCAGAGAGAATATTTCACAGTGCACAGAATCAGGATATCGATAAACAGAAGAAATAAAAATCACCGATTTCATGATACTTTGTGAAGCAGCATGCTGACCTGCTTTACATCCTGCACACATACGAGCATCACTCTGTCTTTGTTTGACGTTGGACAGATGTTGACGTCCATCTTTATTTTTTGTGTCATGCTGTTTTTTTCTCCTCATGTTTGATGCACAAACTATTTCTACATTAAATACATAGAGGCCTCTAAAGCCTGGCTCAGACTGCAGGAGAATCAGGCCGATTTGAGGTCCCATTCTTCCTTCCCAACAATACCGGGTCCGTCCCGACTCGCGGCTGCTCTGAACGATTATCTGCCCAGATTATTTTGTAGTTTGAGTCGTAAAAAGATCCGATCGCCGGGGATGCTTCAATTTATTTCAAACATGTTTGATTTTTAGGATTTAAAATCTGAATGATTACGTCATGAAAGGGTCTGGAGGAGGTCGTGCTTGACTACACTGACCAAGAGAGAAGAGGGAGGACAGTAATAAGTGTGTCGTAGTGGCTACCAGCGGTAGGAGGCAACCTGTACAGGTGCGCTCGACACCTGAGAGGCTCATTGTTACAATCTGACCTCCAGCTCTCTCTGAAGAATATAACCCATGTTGTCAGCGTCTCCCCAGACATTTCTTCACCCAAAACATGATAAAAAAAAGTGTTTTTCCTTAGTTTTTCACATCTTGTAGTGTGAGCATGTTTGACATTATGGAGAAGAAGATCTTTTAGGATTCTCCTAAAGTGTGTGATGCAACCTGAAGTCAAAATTGGGAAGGATTCGAAAACTCCTGCAGAGTGAGCCCGGCTTTACTGAGAGCTGCTTCAATTCCTTAATTAGTCGAACCGTGCAGCTACACCGGGCTGCTCAGAGGGGCCGAGCCTTTACCTGGAGTTTTACGGTAATCTACATCATGTCTCCGTCAGTCAACTTTGAACCAAAGTCTTCCTGAATAAATCAGTGTTTGATCAATAAATGTTTCCAGCCTGATGCTTTCATTATGTTTTACTCCAAACTTTAATCATTACAAAATAATGAATCTTTAGGAAAGAAATCAACGATGTGAAAAACATCCATGAATGAAAGTGTGATTCTTTTTCTAAAGTTTAAAATGTTCGACATGTTTCTTATAACAGAAGAAAAGACCAAAAAATCTGTTTACCTCCCGACCTCTCTGTGACCTCAGCTCCAAACTACATGCTGAAGTTTCCTTTCAAAACTCGGAGTGGTTTCCTCAAACAGCGGAACATACGTTACCAGTGAACCCACAGACTGAGAGAGGACAGGCGGGGAAATGTAACGTAAGACTAAAGTAGAGCTTCATGTGCTGATGATTAGGACTGTGACAAAATATCGGTATGGCGAACTATCGCGATATTTAATTTGAAGATGGATAATCGATGCGCCCTCGCCGCGTATCGGTTTTTTCTAAAGTTATTATCAAAGCATAGCCGCTATAAACTTCTTTCATCGGGCCTCGGTAGTTAGTCGAGTCACATGCTGCAGTTTATGCCCACAGACTGTCTCCCCCTCCCCTTTTGATCCGCAGCTGGGCGGGTCCAGCGGGATCTCCGCTAAACATGAAAACGAAACTTAAGAGTTAGTCCGTTAAAAGAGCTCTATCCCGGTTATATACAACTGTTTGAGATTTCGCCAAACCGACAGGGCTCGAGAAACAGTCTGAAGAGTTTGCAAAGTTAATGTTTGTAGCCTACTTCGGATGGCGACACAACGAACCGTTTTAACGAGCCGGAGAGACGTTAAGCAGTCTGCAGAGAGTCACACAGAGAGGAGCTCAGAGAGTCAGTGATGGGAGATATAACCCCGGTGTTTAAACTGATGCTGTCGATGTGTTTCTGCTCTCTCTTGTTTTTTACAAGTTACTAACAAGACTCTCCACCTGAAGCTCACCTGTTGTGATAACAGAAACGAGAATTAAACGATGTTATGAAACGGAGGGAGGCGATCATATCCGCGACTCTGTTTGAATTAGTACAATCATTTATTTCAATACATTGATTTCCATGCATACTGCTAGGCTATAGCTTATAAGTGATGTCAGTCAGCTGCTCTCTCTCCTCTCGTTCAGTGTGCATCATGCAGGTGAGAGTGAGTAACCATGGTCACTGTTTGTCTGTCAATCAACGATGTCCCGCCCCCTCTATGAATAAAACTCTTCTAACAGTAATACTTACTTTGACCATGTGTCCCAGAATGAACATATTCTGTATAATGTTTGAAGTCCTCATGTTTTTAAATGAATGATAACTGTGTGAATGTACCTGAACACTAAAATAGATTTAAAGACACAAAAGAGGACACAATACTAAATCATTATTTTAAAGTGGAGCAGAAAAGCCTCAAATTGTGCATAAAAATTAATCAGAATGTAGAAAAGACATTTCTGATGTTAAAAATGTTCAGGGGGAGACCCCCAGACCCCCAACAAAGACATTTTAAAACAGACTAAACTTATCAAAATAGAAAATAGTGTCACTGTTTGTCAGACACCTAAAAACAAATCCTGTTTACAGTGATGTTGCACTAAAGTCTCATTGTTTTTGCACTATTGCTATTTGTACTGTTGAATTATGCTGCAAAATATAAACTTTAAAATTAATTTTTTTGTTTGTTTTTGTTTGACCCTTATAAACACACAGATATATAGTAAGTTATTAAGAGCAATATATCGATAATCGCAGTATCGGCATATCGAGATATTATCGTTATCGTGAGCCATGTATCGCGTATCGTATCGTATCGCGAGGTACCCTTAGATTCCCAGCCCTACTGATGATCTAAATAGAAACGGAACAAAAGCTCAGGAGGGGTCGCGACTGGTGGTACACGGGACTCCTCTGGTGGTACACGGGAGTCCTCTGGTGGTACACGGGAGTCCTCTGGTGGTACACGGGACTCCTCTGGTGGTACACGGGACTCCTCTGGTGGTACACGGGACTCCTCTGGTGGTACACGGGACTCCTCTGGTGGTACACGGGACTCCTCTGGTGGTACACGGGACTCCTCTGGTGGTACTCTGGGAGTCTCAGATTTGTATTTTTTTTGAATAAAGATGTAAAACTCAAATGGTTGACAAGCAAAGCTGTGTTGGCAAGCGAAGGAAGCAAATATGACATATATATAATATGCATATCAGGAATAAAATGGCCTCCTGTGTAAACTGTAGATGTAGTTCAATAGCCCTACGCTACTCTATTTCAATGTTGGCCATAATGTGGGTACTTGAAGAGCTAAATACTTTCTGTGGTGGTACTCACTGTGAAAAGTTTTAGAACCACTGGCCTAGTAGTTAGAGCCATGCCCCATGTACAGAGGCTGCAGTCCTCCAAGCGGGCGGCCCAGGTTCAAATCCGACCTGTGGCTACATTTCCGCATGTCACTTTCTCTCTTCCTCGCCGGTTTCTGACACTATGCACTGTCCTGTCTCTAAATGAGGTGTAAAGAGTCCAAAACATAAACCTTGAAAAAAAAAGCTTGTGAGGAAGAGTTGGGACTGTCAGCAGTGAACGATGTCATCGTTAGTTATCCAAATCTTTTTTTAATCACAAACGGCTCAGTACATCTTTAAAAGCTTCGCCCTGAAACTGCTGGAGATATAATGTGATTGTTGGGAAGTCTTTACTTCAAACTCAACAAACCAGTCCAACAGCCCGGCTCTGAGGCGGCAACACAGACAGACATTGATTTACTAAAATAATGAAACAGTGAGTGAAACAAAAAGAAACAGCTGCGCCGCGATGCTCACACGAGTGTGAGAGCAGGACAAGAGAGGCGTCTGTCTGGAGAGGAGGATTTATTGATGAGGTCACGCCAGGCCCAGGTTACGGTTTGTTTTGGATCAAGTTTTATATCAAGTTCAAGTTTAGATCAAGTTTCTCCAAATGGAGACAACAAGGCATCAGCTATGATCAAAACATTGCTGTTTAAGTTTAGATAAAAAGATTTCTGAAAGCTGCATGCTGAAGAAGTCTGAGTAATATAATGAAGGTATGAAGGACGTGGAGTATATCATAAAAGCTTCTCTGCTAAAGCTGCGTTCGAAAGATGAAGAACTGATGTGTAACAGAAGAGAGAGAGAGTTGAACAGATGTTACTAAACTCAGCATGCTGGGTTTAAAAATGGAATAAAATCAATGTTATGGAGACGTTTTAAAGGTACAACATCATCGTCTCATCAAACAAAGGCATTGCCATGGTAACCTCTCAGCATGCTGTAGGGGCACAATAGCACGTTGCACTAAAGGCTTACTGAGGGGGGCGATGTGGGGGTGGTAGGGGCCAGAAGCTGAAGAAGAAAAGAGAAGAAAAAGAAGTAAGTTTTATATGCAGATGTGGAGGAACAGGCTGAACCTGGCCAGAAGACCTCTGTCTGCTTCCTTTATTCTCTGCAGCATAATGCAAAGTCTTTCATACAGCACCAGATAACCTGCAGGAACACGGGCATGCACGGAAACACACACACACACACACACACACACACACACACACACACACACACACTTTACTTCCAATTCTAGCCATTTAGCGTGAGTACCACTCCAGCAGAGTAGGCCTACGTTGCCATGCCAACCACATACCAGCAAGAGGGAGGCTGAGGGGATGAGAGGGAGAGAGAGGGAGGGAGGTGGGAAAGTTGAGTTGAAGTAGAAGGAGAGTGAACTCTTAGAAGGAGAGAGAGAGACATTAGAGAGAGGCGGGGAGAGAGAGAGGGGGAGATATTAGAAAGAGAATGGAGGAGGCACAGAGACGACATCAAAGCACACAGACAGAGAAAAACAATAAGAAACGGTTCAGCCAAACAACAAAAGCGGTTTAAAACATCGAGATAATGCTATAATGTTATACTACAGTTCCTCCAGTGTCCACTAGAGTCTGTCTCCTGTAGTGAGTCAGTCCCCATAGAGCTCCATGTTAAAATGTCCAACTTTACAGCTGCAGTTCCTCCAGTGTCCACTAGAGTCTGTCTCCTGTAGTGAGTCAGTCCCCATAGAGCTCCATGTTAAAATGTCCAACTTTACAGCTTCAGTTCCTCCAGTGTCCACTAGAGTCTGTCTCCTGCAGTGAGTCAGTCCTCATAGAGCCCCATGTTAAAATGTCCAACTTTACAGCTGCAGTTCCTCCAGTGTCCACTAGAGTCTGTCTCCTGCAGTGAGTCAGTCCTCATAGAGCCCCATGTTAAAATGTCTAACTTTACAGCTGCAGTTCCTCCAGTGTCCACTAGAGTCTGTCTCCTGCAGTGAGTCAGTCCCCATAGAGCCCCATGTTAAAATGTCCAACTTTACAGCTGCAGTTCCTCCAGTGTCCACTAGAGTATGTCTCCTGCATTGAGTCAGTCCTCATAGAGCCCAATGTTAAAATGTCCAACTTTACAGCTGCAGTTCCTCCAGTGTCCACTAGAGTCTGTCTCCTGCATTGAGTCAGTCCTCATAGAGCCCAATGTTAAAATGTCCAACTTTACAGCTGCAGTTCCTCCAGTGTCCACTAGAGTCTGTCTCCTGCATTGAGTCAGTCCTCATAGAGCCCCATGTTAAAATGTCCAACTTTACAGCTGCAGTTCCTCCAGTGTCCACTAGAGTCTGTCTCCTGCAGTGAGTCAGTCCTCATAGAGCCCCATGTTAAAATGTCCAACTTTACAGCTGCAGTTCCTCCAGTGTCCACTAGAGTCTGTCTCCTGCAGTGAGTCAGTCCTCATAGAGCCCCATGTTAAAATGTCCAACTTTACAGCTGCAGTTCCTCCAGTGTCCACTAGAGTCTGTCTCCTGCAGTGAGTCAGTCCTCATAGAGCCCCATGTTAAAATGTCCAACTTTACAGCTGCAGTTCCTCCAGTGTCCACTAGAGTCTGTCTCCTGCAGTGAGTCAGTCCCCATAGAGCCCCATGTTAAAATGTCCAACTTTACAGCTGCAGTTCCTCCAGTGTCCACTAGAGTCTGTCTCCTGCAGTGAGTCAGTCCCCATAGAGCCCCATGTTAAAATGTCCAACTTTACAGCTGCAGTTCCTCCAGTGTCCACTAGAGTCTGTCTCCTGCAGTGAGTCAGTCCTCATAGAGCCCCATGTTAAAATGTCCAACTTTACAGCTGCAGTTCCTCCAGTGTCCACTAGAGTCTGTCTCCTGCAGTGAGTCAGTCCCCATAGAGCCCCATGTTAAAATGTCCAACTTTACAGCTGCAGTTCCTCCAGTGTCCACTAGAGTCTGTCTCCTGCAGTGAGTCAGTCTCCATAGAGCCCCATGTTAAAATGTCCAACTTTACAGCTGCAGTTCCTCCAGTGTCCACTAGAGTCTGTCTCCTGCAGTGAGTCAGTCCTCATAGAGCCCCATGTTAAAATGTCCAACTTTACAGCTGCAGTTCCTCCAGTGTCCACTAGAGGCTGTCTCCTGTAGTGAGTTAGTCATGGGGCGCTATGGGGACTGACTCACTGCAGGAGACAGACTCTAGTGCAGTGTGGTCCTGGGGACCCACTGCCCTGCATGTTTTAGATGTTTCCCTCTTCCAACACACCTGATTCAAATAAACTGAGCTTCTTGATGAGATGATCATTTGAATCACTGCTCTAGTGGACACTGGAGGAACTGCAGCTTTATCACTTTTGTCCTGAGTTGCAACTTTCTCTTTATAAATTCCCTACACTCAGAACAACAGTCTTGTTCTCATTAAGTCCTGCTACCTGCTCGGGTTTTAAATGTTGGCTACACTGCTCGACGCTGCCCCCTACGATTTCTGGTGGTAACGCAACATTTTGTCCCTAGCCATCAGCTTCCAGAAAACTTGCAGGAACACCATGACTGCAGATTACAGACAGAAAGCTCCGTCTGTATCTGAATGCGTATCCCACATAGAGCAGAAATAAGCCTTAACTCTACATAAACTGTCCTCCTCTGACTTAAGAGACGTGTCTGATCCCACTGATACACACCTGCATACTGAACCTGTCCACAGCAGAATATCTGGATCCTTTTAAACAACATGTCCACAGTTCAGTGAGCAGATAACCGTCCGAATAACTCTGTAAATCTGTGTGTTCTCTTTACTCTCAGTGAACGATGGTCTCAACAGGCAGACAGCTTCAGTAATGGAAACCTCCACTCGTGTCGTCTACATAATGGGATGCCTCCAACTGGATTCAGCCCATTATTCGTTAGCCCACGGTGAGCTAATACAATTTGCACTACTGTACTGATTCCTCCAATTTTGTTGGTCAGTGAAGAATGAGGGGGCAGTAATGGGTTTTATATGAATATAACTGTGTTCTCCTTGATATGGAGCCTGTATGGGGAGATTGCACTATTAGTCTAAGGTGATGGGATCTCTGCTGTGGCAGCAGCTTTAATAGCAAGAGGAGGGGATATAGAGGGAGTGGATTAAATAAAGCAGCGGGGATTGATACACATAGTTGTCATTGATTCCCACCAATAACCAGTGTAGTGCAATAAGGCCGTTGTGTCCCACTCCTAATGAGGTGGTGTGTTTGGCCTTGATGAAGTCGTGCTGTGGTGTCCTCCAGCCTGCAGCTGTGACCGGCTGGACTGCAGTGAAGTGGCAGTGCTGGGAAATGAACCCTTCTGTGTGCCTCAGGAAATTTGATTTCTCACCCTAAGACAGCATATTATTTTTGATTACACTGATATATGCGCTGATGTCATCTGTCCTTATAGTGAGGGGGGAGAGATACGGTACATTTGTGTGTGTGTAAATCAAATATCCTCAGAAAGAAAGGACGATGTGAGAACATTTTCAAAGTGGGGATATTTTAACAACTGCTTTCGTCAGCTCGGTGTAATGCACACATTTTTGCTCTGCAGAGATGCATGCATACATCAATGTGAATCAGAGAATGATTATGCTTATGTGATTATGTTTACAGAGGCTTGCAGAAGAGCTGACGTCAGTAAAGCTTAGTGAACCACGCCTGGTGCCCGGTGACACATTATATAAATGACTCAACATGCCGTCTATGATGTTCTTGAGTCTATTGTGAATTACAAGCGATAACCTCCAGTGTTGAAAAAATGAAGCCAATGCAAAGTGTAAAAAACTGCAGTTCCTCAGGTGTCCACTTGAGGCTGGCTGCAAAAGCGAGTCAATCTCCATTAGGTCCCATTGTAAAGAAAAGAACATGTTTACAGCTGGGTTGGAAAATGGTTTTGGTTTCTGTAGCTCATTTCTTTATGGGTAAAAAACTACAACAAGCTAACACCTAAACCTGACCCTTTTGGAACCAGTCTACCCATTTCAGAGTTTTTTCAGCCTAAAGTCATTTTACTGGTATTTATTATGTTATTGTTAATGCATTGCTTGATGTGTTTTATGGTTGGGCTGTCTTGTTGCACAGAGCTGTGTGCTTTCTTTTACTTATACATATTGATGTTATTAAGCCTAAGAGTTAAACCTATTTACATAATTAGGGGGGCGGGGCTGAGTTTGTCAGGAGGTTTAAGCTCCGCCTTTTGTCTAATTGAGATCTAATGGTGCGTTTCATTTACCTCGGAATGTCGTCACACCCAATTGAACAGCGTTCCAGTTGCGAGTTGGAAACAAATCGTCAAGCAACATGGACGCCTCCAGGAGAAAAAATAATTTAAATATTTTGAATCATACTCGTTGAAATGATCACAGGATGCGTCATGAGGCCCAACATGTCTGAGAAAACCAGTAAAAACAGGATTTAAAAAAAGAAAGAAAAGGGTCCAGGTCCATATTTTGGTCTCAAGAAGTATGATTGATTTAACTATATTAAAAAAAGAGGACTTAGCTGCTAATTAACACAAAAGTTACAGCTTAAATGTTGCTGCTGATGCATGTAGCAGCCATGTTGAATTTTCACTTGGGCTACTGAAGGTTCTACAGGTTTCCAAGTCGTAATTTCAATTTCAGGGGGCGTTCCTGATGACGTATCAGATCCGAAACTTAGAATTTCCGACTTCCGAGATCAAATGGAACGCATGAAGTCAAGTAGAGCAAGCAGCAGTCGGTTTTAAGGCACCCCCACACGGCCGTTTTGGACGCCCCTCGGTTTGCCAGATATGAGAGCAGTTATCAGGTCAAACCAACAGGTGTTGCAGCGATGGAAGCGGGCAAGAGAACTGGTTCAGATAGAAGTGATTGTACCCGACCTAAAAAGCCTCTGCATGTTTCTAATAAGCTCCACGAGCAGAAACGTGCTCAAACTAGGATCAATATTGGAGATGCTTTTGAAAAATGGAGAGAGGTTAGAACACAGAAAGGTTTACAGACCGATGCAGAGCTGGATAAACACTGAAGCTTCAGTGTCCACCACATGGTGACCTGCGTGAGCATCCACTCTAGAGAGGAGGGGGCGAGGGGACAGCTCTCTACAATGTTTTGAATTTAGACTGCAGTACTTATTTTAAACAAACTCGTGAACTAGTTCAACCAATCTCTAGAGTCCATGTTTGCAAAGAAGTGTTTCTATACGACCATGAATGTCATGTATTTAACAAAATACGGCTGCTGTCTTAATAACGCAACACAAAGAAAGGACACAGAGGGCGACAACAACAAGCCCTCTATACCTGCAGCTGAATGATCTGCTGTCAGTCTCCAGCATGAAACACACTTCACAGATAATATAGCCTGAGTCACCCTGAACCCTGGCTGTATGCGTCTCTGCAGAAACATATCATCACTGCTGATGGCCCTCATGGAGTCCACAGCTGCACTTTCCTTTCAAAGCCATTTCTGCTCCATGTATAAAACATCAATACACTATACTGTTAGCTGCCATGCATCCTAATGGAACTCGTGGCCTTTACAATGATCTGATACTCTTTAATCAGTGCTGATGGCAGAAACCTTGGTGTCATCATAGCGACTTTTACTTTCACAATCATATCAGTAACTTACCCAGATCATCTTTCTTTATTTCATCTCCGAATAAGATATCTTTCTATCATAAAAACTAGTTCATTCTTTCAGTCTCTTTTCTGGACTCCTCCAAAAGTCCATGAAACATCTGCAGCTTCTACAGAACACTGCTGCACGTGTTTCAACCAGGACCAAGAAAACCCAACACTTCAATCCTGTTCTTAAATCCCTGCACTGGCTACAGGTGCACGCCAGAATTGGTTGTCCTTTTGAAATGATGAATCCATAACATCTGTCTTCCATCTCTATTGCTGTTTTCAGGCACAGTTTAAGCACCTCTTTCTGAATGCAATGTTGGACCGCTCTCATGTTAGCTGTGCTAGCACCATCTTCCCTTGTAGCCTCTCACCGAGCTCGGCTTCTTTGATGATATCCTGACTAAATGATGTCATGATTTCAAGCTATGTGTGGGCGCTCTCACATCTTTTAGTGTGTACCAGGCTTAAAGAAGGTTTGAATTTCACCAGAGAGCATTTCCTCCACTGCCTCTCTCCCTGCTGGCTTCACTTTCTTGGTCCGCCGACCTTCTCGGTTGCCCTCTTTCAGGCTCTTTCTTTTTGGTAGCAGGCGTGTCCTGAGATGCTTTATTTTCGTTGTTTTTGTTCCTGACTTGTCGTAGAGACATTTATAAAATCATGATCTAAAAAAAGTCTCTGAATTACAGGATGTTTAAATTCATTATCTGACTTTTGACACCGAGCTCGGACATTACATGCATCGTGTTTCAACAGCCACCAGAAGTTCCTCTTGAGAGTACTTTACTGGCTGTGTGCTTTTATTTTGAAATAAAGTAAGGACCTTCCTGTAGATGGAAGGTTAGGACATGAAGTGAAGCACAGAAACAGGAAGTGGTTAGGGATCCCAAACTGACGTCAAACAGCTCAAAGGAACGGTAACAAAGGTCAATGTGTGATGTCATCAGGTGGATATGACTTTGGACTCGTCAGCTGAGCTGTCTGAGAGTTTGTTAAAGTGAAATGAGACATTCAAAGATGCAGCAGTGTCCTTCTTTTACATCACTGAGACTACAGGGAGACACTGAGGACGACTATCTACGGTGAGCCTGAAGGGACAAAATAGCACGAGATTAATCTAGATGAACTAGTTAAAGGAAGAATATGCAACTTTTTGATCCAGTAGATGTCGCCCTTGAGCACCAGCATGAAACCAAAACAACTCGAGCTGCATTGTTGTGTGCGCATGCTAATGTTAGTGCTCTTAGTTTCCCAATGCATGTAAATTTACATGAAATGACCATGATCTAAAAACGCTTACGTGACATTCAAATAAGCAGTGAGTACAGTATGTTATTTTTCTTTTCTCTAGTCCCTCAATTAAACAACTTTTATACGCAAGGGGAGGAGCCGGCCGGCCATCCAGTCCGTGTAAACACGATGTAGATACGGCTCAGACAACGTCACAGACAGCGGGATTCGGGTGTCACACTCGTTGTAGACAGTCATGACTCAGAGAATTCTTTTCAGAGGATATACTGGATTTTAGGGCTGACAGCCCTGACACAAATATAACTAAGTGCAAAGCAGACTTGCAGCAGGTGGACGCTTCCGGTGTTTGCTAAATACATTGAGGTGTGTTGTGCCATAAATTCACAGTAACCAGACGTAAGGGTTGCTGATCAGCGTGTCAGAGCGAGCCTGGAGGGAGTTCAGCTGGGGCACATAATGTAAGTGTAATTACTGACGGTGCGTGGTGACACATGGAGGCAGGCTGTATCCTTTGGTCGTAGCTCTCTATTAAAAAAACAGACATAAATAATCTGTTCCATTTAAATGAATACAAAGACCATGAACGTCTCGCAGCCTTCGGTCTGATGTCTTCATTATTGAGTCCCTCTCTCTGCCTCCCATTCTGACGGACGTCCTCCTGCCTGCATGGGTAAGATTTGCTTCCACTAATACCCACGGGGCAAATGTTCGTTTGAAGCACCAGCCAGCAATCCAGAGCTCATATCAGCGGCAGAGCCTCGTTTCAGATCGACATACTTATGGAGCAAGTAATTGCAGGCAACAAGCATTATCGTTGAAGGACCATAATGATGGTTGTGCATATTTGAAGCCCTCGCTCTTAAGCCTGGCAGCTATATAAGGTGTATGATGAGTGCTGATCCTGCTCAGAATGTAACCGTACGAGTTAACATTCAGTTTCTATTTTTCAGGCACCCATTGGTTTCAAGTCATTCTTTTATTACGTACGATAACTTAGAGCAGGGGTGTCAAACTCATTTTTGTTCCAATGAGACCTCCAGTGGGCCGGACTGATTTTTTTAAAGTCAAAATAAGCTACTTGTATCGAGAACTTCATGTTAACAGAAACAAAACATGTCAGGCATACATCATTATGCTATCCTTGCATCATATGATAAAAAGATCTATTTCAAATTTGATTATTTTTGGCATTCACTAAAGATGAGTTTATAAGACTGCAGGAATCAGATTTAAAACACAAAATCTCTGTCATTGCAAAATGTACTATATTTTTTGATATTGTTGTGTCAAGTCTATAGAAACCTTGCCACAGGGGTTATTCTACCTGCCCTGGGATCAGTGCTTTAATAATACAGAGTACAGTGAAGAGAGAGAGAGAGAGAGAGAGAGAGAGAGAGAGAGAGAGAGAGAGAGAGAGAGAGAGACTTTAGATGTGTGTGTGTCAGGCCTCAGCACAGTTTGCACTCTAAGGTTCATCACAGATTAAACCTGCTCACATGTTGTCACAAACACTCTGAGTGTCTCTGATGCTAACGATGTCATCTTCAGGTATTTTAGTGCCAACATTAAAACATGATCAAATGTTTCCAGACGAACAGACATGAACTTTTCCTTCAGCGTTGCTCACTGCAGTCTGATCAGCTCCGTGTGGAGTTCACGTTCAACTGAGTAAACTCAGTTAAACCACTTTTAATATGAGCCTGGCAGTCCGTCCTTCTACGTGTCCATACTGTCATATTCTAACGCTGTCACTGACTTTTTATCTGGGCCATCTCCGTGAGTAATTCAAGGAAGCATTTTAGCGCTGCTCCGCAGCTAAACCAGCTCACCTCTGTATGATCGGACCGCCTGTGTGTGATATCGTTTCAGATAAGAAGGAAATGTTCAGTTATAATGACATGTTTACAGTCTGACGAAAGCTGGTGATAAAGGCACAACAGCTGGCTGCTGTATTTAGAAGTGATGTCACGCTAAAACTGAAAAGTGATCATCAGAACACTTTCACCTCTGGGTGACCTAAAAATGAACCATCTGTAAATAAAATCAGTTCATATCCATTTTGAATTACTGTTGTTTTTTTTGCTGTCACTTTGGTGAAATGCTGTATCCTCATCATATGATCAAAACAATTAATAAATACATAAATGAAAAAAATGTAGTGGGAGGTGGCGTACGTCACTCTCAGGCTGCTTTTTCTGCGTACGCAACATTTTAATAGAGATGCTGGAACACTGTGAACATCGAAAATCATCTTATTAACAAATCTGTTTGTTAAAAACGTCACAGCAACGATGAACCATGACAGAGAACTTCAGATAACTCAAAACTTTAATGATATAAACCTGTGGGAAGTTTACTGATCGACTGATGTCTTACTGCCTATTTCCACAAAGTCTGCGCACACGTATGCTCCATTGTATGGCGTGTGCCCTGCATCACTAAGTCTGTTTCTGGAGCGTGAGCGCAGCCATGATCAGCTGGACACACATCACAGGAGAACTACAAGATCACAAGAGAACTACAAGATCACAAGAGAACTACAAGATAACGGGAGAACTACAAGATCACAAGAGAACTACAAGATCACAGGAGAACTACAAGATCACGGGAGAAATACAAGATAACGGGAGAACTACAAGATCACAGGAGAACTAGAAGATCACGGGAGAACTACAAGATAACGAGAGAACTACAAGATCACGGGAGAACTACAAGATCACAGGAGAACTACAAGATAACGGGAGAACTACAAGATCACGGGAGAACTACAAGATAACGGGAGAACTACAAGATAACGGGAGAACTACAAGATAACGAGAGAACTACAAGATCACGGGAGAACTACAAGAGAACTACAAGATAACGGGAGAACTACAAGATCACGGGAGAACTACAAGATAACGGGAGAACTACAAGAGAACTATAAGATAACGGGAGAACTACAAGATAACGGGAGAACTACAAGATCACAAGAGAACTACAAGATCACAGGAGAAATACAAGATCACAGGAGAAATACAAGATCACGGGAGAACTACAAGATCACGGGAGAACTACAAGATAACGGGAGAACTACAAGAGAACTACAAGATAACGGGAGAACTACAAGATCACGGGAGAACTACAAGATAACGGGAGAACTACAAGATAACGGGAGAACTACAAGATCACAAGAGAACTACAAGATCACAGGAGAACTACAAGATCACAAGAGAACTACAAGATCACGGGAGAACTACAAGATCACAGGAGAACTACAAGATCACAGGAGAAATACAAGATCACAGGAGAACTACAAGATCACGGGAGAACTACAAGATCACGGGAGAACTACAAGATAACGGGAGAACTACAAGATCACGGGAGAAATATAAGATCACGGGAGAACTACAAGATCACAGGAGAACTACAAGATCACGGGTGGCAATGACACCCACAAGGGCCAGACAAAAAGCACAGCGCAAGAACAACAGAAATAAATAAGTCAATAAATATATAACCAAGACATTCAAGGATGCTCTGCGGTCACATTGTGGACTACATTCAAGTAATGTACTACATACAGGCCCCTGGAGCAGAAGTCACAGGAATAAACCACTTATCGTTGAACACAAGATCAAGGAACACGATAAGAACAACAAGAATACAAAGATGTTTTCATTCCAAATTGTTACTGTCAAGATTTAATAGCCTGGAGGGAATGAAAGATTTTGTGCTATGTAGCGGCGGCCTGAGGGCATTACCTTGAACTCAGAGGACAGGACGTGGTCGCGTTGGGACATTATTCCCTTAGCTTTTGGGACCACCTGCCTCTCCCACAAAGAACACAAGTCTCTCTGCTGGGCACAGATTATTTTAGAGCACACCTTTACAATACGTACAGGCTGTTCCTGTCTTTTACACACAAGCTGTCGAACCAACAGACAAAAGAGAAAGTTAAGAGACTTTCAACAAAAGACCGGTTAAAGATGCACAACATTTTGTTACAGACATTAAAGGAGTTTAACTTTCTCAATAAATAAACTCTTTGTTGACCTCGCTTTACAATACATTCAGTGTTCTCATCAAACTTTAACTGTGAGTCGAACACATTGTCCAAATACTTGTATGTTTCAACAATCTCCACATCCTTACCATGAACAACACTAGCTTTAGGTTTTTCACAGTTTTTCCCAAAGTCAATAATGAGCTCTTTCGTTTTTGACACATTAAGGTCGAGGAAGTTTTCATCACACCAGTTCACAAATGCAGGTAGGGCGCTACCATGGTCTGACTCTGAGCCTGGAAGAAGAGACAAAAGTATTCTGTCCAGTTTGATGCGTGCCTGCAGCGAGCTCCGTCGAAAATAGACTCACAGCGTATTTGAAACGGAGCAGAGCATAGTGGCGCTGCTGGCACGCATTGACTAGAGTGGCAGCGAACGGCGGCATAGTGAGCGGTGTTGACGGACCGCGGCGCGCACAGAGTATGTGGAAATTGTCCGTCCGACGTTGTGCACCCTAGCACACTGGGTCAGTTTCTGGACAGTGAGTGTAGCCATTAGCAGCTGTTCAGACGGTTTCACAAGATCTCAGGAGAACTACAAGATCACACGGGAATAAAGAGAGCAACGTGTAAACAACATGTAGCTTTGTCTTTCTGAGGATGATTTGTTGTTCATTCGCTGCCAGTTTTGATGTCATGTTGATAAAGTGATGGAAAATACGATCAGAAGTCTGTATATTGTGTTTTATTTTGAAATTTACCGGGTGCTCTGTGCGTTTCCTAGTTCGACTTCCTGTACGGGTCGTTCTATTCTGTTCAGCTTGATGCGTGCTTGCAGCGAGCTCCGTCAAAAATAGACTCATGGACCGGTGAGCGTGCTGTGGAAACAGGAGCAAGTAGCAGCCAACAGCGACGTACTGCAAGGCGCTGACGGAACATGGCACGGATTATGTTGAAATTGGCAGTTATTCTCATCAACATAAATGTGTTAAACTTGAATAAGGTTTCTTTACTGGTACTTGAAGACATTTCCTTTAAACCTCACTCTTTTACCACATTGGATGCATGTTTCCACGTGTACAGTTTAACGTCTATCCAAGCTGTAGGGGAGCTCTTAACTGGCGGATTCCACAGGATACCTGTGCGCAGCAATCTTTCTCCAACGTGGTTAGGCTCCGTCCGACAGGGGGGTCTGAAGCGTAATCGCAGCCATAAGCATCTGGGCCACAGACTGTAAATATGAATGTTTGAAGCCTGAGCGTCATCCCCCATCTGTTCCTGCAGGGGGCGCTGGAGTCCCATCGATGGCGGTCTCCATGCTGGAAATGCTGTCTTAGCCTAACTTTCAGTCAACCTAACGACAGGCTGAGAGCTGGAACTGAGGCAGGTTTAAGACTCCTGACAAACTGTTACACCGCGCCCACCTGTCAATCAGGTCAGCTACACGCCTTATTGTGAATAACTCTTCTCCTTCATCAAATCAAAACATTCACCCCCCGTACAGTGTGTGCTGATCGAGACATGAGCTAATCAGACCTGTTTGGTTTTTGTACCAGGCTGTAAACATGTTAATATCTGCTGTAAAAACAGGCTTTTTGAATGGGTGTGTATGTGACTTCCTGTGCTTCTGCAGCCAGCCTCTGGTGGACACTCGAGGAACTGCAGGATTTGACTCTTCAGCATCGGCTTCATTTTTCAACACTGAAGGTTGCTGCTTGAGGGAGACAGATTACTTGTCTGATATTTTCATGAACAAATCTTCATTTATCAGGTTTGTTTCAAAACACGGCGCTGAGATGGCTCCAGGACTCAGATATTAGAGGGGAAGAGTCACACCGAGTGTTGGAAGAAGCCAGCACTGCAAAGCGAGTACATTAAATCCACTTTAGTTGTCACAGGGGCCAAAGGATGTGTGCAGAGATGGAGCTGGTTTATTGACTCCCTGAAGTCCTGCAGGTTCTCTGTGTGGGAGAAAACAACACAAACAAACATGCTCCATTACATTATACTACATGCTCTATATACGTCACGTCATTTTAAACAATACACAGTTTATTCTCAAGAACACCCACAATGTCATTGCAGCCTGCAGGTGTCTCACACACTCGTCCGTATACAGTAGGAGGTGTTTCAGTGGATTAACATAACAATACATCCCTGAGAACAAAGCGCTGTGTTTCAACTGGTGCTTGTGGGCGCCTTTTTACATTTAACTGCATCTGACAACAATCACGTACAAGTTTAAAGGAATATTTTATCTGCACAAACACGGCTCCGCTGAATGCATATGTATAAATGTGAGTGTGTGTGTGTGCGTAGTAGTAGTAGTGAGCCAGAGGCGTCTGTCAGGACGATGCATAATAAAGATAGAAAAGCTGCTCCTTCAATCATGAAGACAGGAGGAAAGAGAGAGAGAGAGAGAGCATGTCGAGGAGGGGAGAGTGAGAGCTAAACTGAATGTATTACAGAGAGACAGAGGGGGGAGAGGGGGGGAGAGAGTGATGGCTGTTTGTTAAGAGCTTAATTAAGAGACAGACAGCGGGTCAGAGAGCAAGTGGAACAAAGCAGCGGTTAACCCCTCAATGCTGACAGCTTAGAATAAAGACTATCATCAGTGTGTGTACCAAAAAGTTTCAAGGTAAGCCGATGAATGAACGCAGCAGCTAATAATCAGGAATATGTCGAGCGAGCTAAAGGCTCAAATATTCTGGCTTTTGAACCACACGTACGCGTAGCCAACCGGCTGCATTGGAGGAGCATTCCTCTAGAGGGAGCACCACATTAATCCGACCACGTAGAACACCGAAGTAGAGAGTCAGGATTTGCACGTTGTAATGTAAACAAACATGGCGACACTCGAGGAGGTTTATGTTAATTCTCAGATGGCGGCGGTAGTTGCAGACTTGATCTACTAACTTCCTTCAAAACGTTCCGCCCTTGTTCCTCTCTCGTTGTCACATCCGGTCTTATCTCCATACAGCCGTACACTGCTCCTAGTGGTTGTATGCATATTACGTCTGGCAGACGCATAGAGTTAATTTATGAGGACGTGCACAACCAACGCTCTAAAACCACCACGGTCACATATGCATAGCAAGTAAACCCAGGGCATAACGGCAAGGGGGATGACGTTTATATCCTGGGGCTGAACATTTGATGAATGATAAGAAGCATCTGTGTGAAAAGGATTTTAGATGGTCGGCCTTTTAATTTTATACCATTTAGAATAAAGTCCAAATTGAATTTCAGTGATTTTAATGTGATGGAAGCAAATTTCTGGAAGTCATTCGATCTTTTCAATCAGTGTTTATTCGTAAAGCACCAATTTATAACAAACGTTATCTAGAGACATCCTTCATGCTCTTATGATTTCTGCAATCTTCGGGTTACATGACTCGGTATTCTTGGCCACATGTGGACGATGAGGTTTCTCTGAATCTGCTCCATGAATGGATCCATTATCTTGTAAACCAGAGGATCATTCCGGATACATGTCGGTGTTATCAGCTGTGAAGACATGATCCAGCTCTGTTGGTGTGTTTCCACTAAAGCAGACCTTCTAAAAGATTTGCCTTCATCTGAATGCAAAGATAAATGTTAAATGTTGAACATTAATCCTTATGGTTATTTTTTAAATCATTAATCGTCAACTGGTCTGGCTTCAGGGCCCTCCACCGACTTCTTCATGAAAAATCACGACCCAAATTTCAGATATTTTTCAACCAATCAGATTTATTCAATGAAAAATGATGCAGTTTGGAACTCAGATGATACAGAACAAGGTGACAGAACAAGGTGACAGAACAAGGTGACAGAACAAGGTGACGCAACACAACAAACATGATTAAAGAACTTCACAGACTTTCTGATCTTTTTTTACCCCCAGACACTAATTTGCGACCCTCTGGAAATGGTTCTGTGACCAACTTTTTGGTCCCCACCCACCATATGAGAACAACTGATCAGTGAAGTTAAATATGATGTTCTGTTATCACAGTAACATCATCCTAAACACCTCATGAGGGAGTCACTAAGCTTGTCAGAGGCTGCTGCCTTTTAATTTCATCCATTTTAGAATAAAGTCCAAACTGAATTTCAGGGATTTTAAAGTGACGGAGGTGAACTACAGAGTGTTTCTCTGTTAAACTGACACAGTGATCCCTCCACACTCTGGTGCCCGTTGTGACCCATGTGCCGGGCCGTGATGTTGACTGTTCTGACCCGGGAGCAGAGGAGAGTCCGTCATCGAGTGCTCAGTGCTGTCGAGGACCACTTGTGACTGCTCACTCCGCTCCGTCCAGGTCGATGATGCATGGTGCTCCATCCCTGATGTGCTCCGTTAATCTCAAGGCTTTGCTACAGATGAAAACATCAGATGAAACAGCTCAATGCAAAAATCATTCAAGCAGTAATGAAACTCGTACTGTGAGTGTGGAGGGAGTTGCTGGAGGACCCATATCCTCCCATGTGTCGTCTACGTTGGGATGGACGTTAAACAGTGAATCCACTAGAGGGCGTGGTTTCACACAGACCTCCACTTCTTCTCTGTTGCAAAGCTGACATTCGGTTCCCGCCCGATCCATGCAAGCAGCAGCCTCCGGTCTTGAAAAATGAATCCAATGCGAAAGTGCAAAATACTGCAGTTCGTCGGGTGTCCACTTGAGGCTGGCTGCAGGAACACCGGAAGTCATATACACATGACTGGCAAAAAAGCAGTTTTTACAGCCTAAATAAACATGTTTACAGCCTGGTACAAAACACCAAACAGGTCTGAGTAGTTATTGTCATCACTGGCACACACTGTAATGTTTTTTTTAACGGCTCCGTTTTGATTTTGAAAACGATACGTGTTATCCATAGTTAAGCGTGTTAGCTGACCTGATTGACAGGTGGGCGCAGTGTAACGATCAGTCAAGAGGTTTAAAACCCGCCTCATCTCCAGCTCTCAGTCTATCGTTAGGTTGAATGAAAGTTAGGCTGAGACAGCATTTCCAGCATGGCGGCTGCTGCCGATGAGCCTCCAGCGCCCCCCTGCAGGAACAGATGGGTGACGTCACTCAGGCTTCTTCCATTCATATTTACAGTCTATGCTTCCATGGTTGTGTTTAAGAAGTGGATGTGTAAATGTGGAATCTTCACAGTTATATCTTTTTTTTTTTCCAATCTGCTGTGGCACCTGTCCTGAGGATGAGAATTAGTTGCAGAATTTTCCACTGACAGTCTCTCTGGTGGCATGGTTGCTTCCATGGTTGCGTCTGATGTGCAGGACACCATGGGGTGGCTCCTCTGGTACTACAGGCGCTGGCAAAGAGCAGCCATCTTCCCCCCTCATGAGGTTATGGAGCATGCAGGTTGCTTTTAGAATTGTCTCAGCAACCTCTGGAGACACACAAAGCAACCTTAGATACAGCCTCCACTGCCCATGCTGAAAGAACACTCAACCATTCTCCTGCTGTGGGAAGGCCTGAAGTTGAAGACCCATTTCTGTCACTCTGTTTGGCCAACATAGGGCCTCAGAATGTCTCTTCTAAGAGGTAAAGCCTCATCAGCCACAATGGCATAGAGGACAGGGCAGAGCTCCTCTGGGGGAGGAAGAGGGGGGTCTTTAGGTAGGTGAGGAGTTCCTTTGTGTAGGGCCGCCAAAAACAGAGGCATGCAGTGTTCCTCTGTCACTATTTCTGACAAACACTCCCATGTGGACCATGCAGAAATGGTAGTGAGCATCCACCACGGTAGGAAGAACTATTGAGAAGGTTCCCTTATAATTAAAGAAAAGGGAACCACTGCATGGTGGGGCTTGGATGATCACATGCTTTCCATCGGTTGAGCTTAAGCAGTTTGGAGAGGTCAGAAGGGTATACCCAAAACTTCAGCCATCTTCTTCCAGTCTCAGACTCAGACAACTTTAATGATCCGAGAAGGCAATTCAGTTGTTGCGGTCTACCCAGACCTACTATACATACATTCACAAACAGAGACACTCACTGGAACACTGGCACCCTTGTGTGTACCCAGTCTTCCTCCTTGGGCACAGGCATGTAGTCATCCCGAAGTTAACAGCTTTATTAGATACTCAACGTAATAACACCTACTGCCCATTATGACGGAAGTTAGATAACTGAGAAAACAGCTAAAGTCTGGGGACATAACAATGCAGAACATTCCCAGAGGAGACCGGGGGTTCAAGTCCCATATTAAACCAAAAGCATAACTTTTTTACAGCCTGTATTTTGAAGCGTTTCCTAAACAAGTGTGGAAGTGGATGCTTCACAGATGCAAACTTGTTTACCGCATGAGCTGCAGAAGATCTTAAAGTTATGAAAGCCTGGATGAGAACACACTGGGTTGTCATGACACTGTGCAACGTTACTCATGAACAGAACAGGTTCCTAAACAGAGAGAGTGGCGCCCAGAAAACAAAGAACGTTGTGTTTCTGAGTGCTCGTATGTTTAGGTGCAGGATGGTGTGGGAGTACTTTTTGAAGAGGTACACGCTGTGTTTGTGTGTTCACGGGCAATCTCACACTGTCCCTGCAAACTAAAACAGATGCAGGTAATGAGAGGGAAGAGGAGTGCTGCTGATTGTGTTTCAAAGCATAGGTGTTGTAATTGGGACACTAGGCATACAGATGCAAATGTTCACGCAAGAGTCTCATGCACTCAGAGCAGCACACAAACACACACTACAGCTGGTAAATGAAGTACTGATTTGTTCTCTCTCTCTCTCTCTCTCTCTCTCTCCTCCACACACTCGTCCTGTTCTTCCTCTCTAAATGCAGAACGAGCGGCGTGGGCAGCTCATCCCAATCTGGAGCTCTCTCTGACATTTAGCGAGAAATGGGACACGAGAGATAAAAACAGACACCAAAATGGTGTTTGTGAACGTCGGTTCTGTTTACAACGACTGAGTGTGACAAAATCCATCCATCCATTGGTTCATCTATACATCTGCTACATCATCCATCTATCGATTTATTCTTCATCCATCGATCTGTTCATTCGTCCATCTGTATGTCAGTTTATCCATTGTTCCTTTCCTTCATTTATCCGTCTCTGTTAGTTCATCAAGCCATCAATTGTTACCTTATCCATCCATTGATTTAATCTTCATCCATCCATCCATCCGTTCACTTATACACCTGTTTATTCATCCATCGTTCATTTTCCATCTGTTACTTCATTCATCCATCCTTCTGTTCTGTATGTATCTGTCCATCATCCATCCATCTATTGGTTTCCTCTTTCATCCAACTGTTTCGTCATCAAGTCATCCATTTGTATGTCAACCATCCATCCGTCCATCAATCCATTTATATTTCTCTTCATCCATCCATACATCTGTTCTTTCATCATGCAATCTGTATCTGTCTCTCTGTTCCTTATTTCATCTGTGAATGTCTTATCAAACCGTCTCCCTGTAACTTTATACATTTGTCTGTGGTATCTATCAACATGTCCCTTCAGCCATCCATCTTAACTGTTCTTCATCCATCCTTCTGTTCTGCATCTATCCATCAATATGTCTCATCTACTTTTCCATGAATCAATCTTTCCATCCTTCCGTTCGTCGGTCCATCCATTCAATCTTCATGTGGTTCTTCACCCATCCATCCCTCTGTTCTGTATCCATCAATCATCCATCCAAACCTCTGTCTCATTTACCTTTTTATGAATCAATCTTTCTATCCATCCATCCATCATTTACATGTAATTTTCATCCATCCATCCTTCTGTTCTCTATTTATGAATCTATGTCTTTCATCCACCCTCTCCCATCTATCTACTTTTCCATTGTTCCATGTTCACTTGTTATTCATCCATCTATTGGTTTCCTTCTTCCATCAATCCTTCATCTTTTCTCTCATCCATCCATCCCTCTCATCCATATATTTACTTCTTCATTCATCCATCTATCCAACATTCAACACGTTTCTTCATCCATCCATCCCTGTCCTCCATATATCTACTTCTTCATCCATTATCTGTTCATACAAGTTATCTTTATTCTCATCCATGGTGTCACCTTCCCCTTCAATCATCTCCTGTTTCCTACATCCAAACAAACACCCATACTCCGTCATCCCAATGTATTTATTCCATCCAGTCATCTGTTTTCTTCATCCCTCCATCCATCCATCCATCCATCCATCCATCCCTCCATCCATCCATCTATCCATCTATCCCTCCATCCATCCATCCATCCATCCATCTATCCATCCATCCATCCATCTATCCATCCATCCATCTATCCCTCCATCCATCCATCCATCTATCCATCCATCCATCCATCTATCCATCCATCCATCTATCCATCCATCCATCTATCCATCCATCCATCCATCCATCCCTCCATCCATCCATCCCTCCATCATCCATCTATCCATCTATCCCTCCATCCATCCATCCAACCATCCATTCATCCCTCCATCCATCCATCCATCCATCTATCCCTCCATCCATCCCTCCATCCATCCATCCCTCCATCTATCCCTCCATCCATCCAACCATCCCTCCATCCATCCATCCATCATCCCTCCATCCATTCATCCCTCCATCCATCCATCCATCTATCCCTCCATCCATCCATCCCTCCATCCATTCATCCCTCCATCCATCCATCCCTCCATCCATCATCCCTCCATCCATCCCTCCATCATCCCTCCATCCATCATCCCTCCATCCATCCCTCCATCCATCCATCCCTCCATCCATCCATCATTCCTCCATCCATCCCTCCATCCATCCCTCCATCCATCCCTCCCTCCATCCCTCCATCCATCCATCCATCCATCCATCCCTCCCTCCATCCATCCGTCCCTCCATCCATCCATCCCTCCATCCATCCCTCCATCCATCCCTCCATCCATCCATCCATCCCTCCATCCATTAATCCATCCATCCATCCTTCCATCCATCCATTCCTCCATCCCTCCATCCATCCATCCATTCATCCATTCCTCCATCCATTAATCAATCCATCCATCCATCCTTCCATCCATTAATCCATCCATCCATCCTTCCTTCCATCCATTCCTCCATCCCTCCATCCATCCATCCATTAATCAATCCATCCATCCATCCTTCCATCCATTAATCCATCCATCCATCCTTCCATCCATCCATTCCTCCATCCCTCCATCCATCCATCCATTCATCCATTCCTCCATCCATTAATCAATCCATCCATCCTTCCTTCCATCCATTCCTCCATCCCTCCATCCATCCATCCTTCCATCCATTCCTCCATCCATCCATCCAAACCCTCCATCCATTAATCCATCCATCCGTTCTTCATCATTCCGGTGTATTTGTTCCTTCATCCTTCAACCTCTGTGTTTTATGTCTGTAACTTTTTGTTTTGCTGCTGACCGTCTTGGCCAGGACACTCTTGTAAATGAGATTGTTAATCTCAATGAGGTTTCTCCTGGTTAAATAAATGTTAAATAAAATAAATAAATAAATCCATTCATCCATAAACTCTTCTTAAACTCTGACTGTGTAGATAAAGTGGTATCAGTTCAAAGATCTGATAGAAATGTATAAATGAGTAAAGTGTGAAGCAGCCGTGTAGGCTTCATGAGGGGGAATGTTTTATCATTTTAAACACTCATTATTAATTCACCGCCTCAGGCTGATCATTTGTACAAGACTAATCCGTTTCCTTCATTTTACAACGAATGTGAATTATTTATTCAAATGAGCAGAAGAGGACAAATATGTTTTTCCTGTTAAGGGACGTCTGATAAAACACGACGATTTATCTGGTAGCCATGTGTGGTTAGTCTCTGGACTTCTTCATTGGCTGCCTGTCGGACCAATCAAGTGTTTGAATCATTTAATAATCAGAGATTTAATGTAATATGAAATGTTGACCGTCAGTTTACTGTTTATTTACCAGAGAATCATCAGCCAACCAAAACTTATTAAAACCGTTTATTGGTTAAGTCCATATTTAAGTGAAATCATACTTTATTTATAAAGAACATTTCATACACAAAACAACACAACGTCACAATCACAAGTCATAAAGTGCAAGAAGAAACAAAGAAGACCAGAAGACCATAAAAGAGTAGGAGCTCGTACACACACACATGTACACACAGGTACACACATGTACACATGTACACATGTACACATGTACACATGACACGTACACACATGTACACACGACACGTACACACATGTACACACAGGTACACACATGTACACACATGTACACACGACACGTACACACATGTACACACAGGTACACACATGTACACACATGTACACACAACACGTACACACATGTACACACATGTACACACAGGTACACACAGGTACACACATGTACACACAGGTACACACAGGTACACACATGTACAAACATGTACACACAGGAACACACAGGTACAAACATGTACAAACATGTACACACAGGTACACACAGGTACAAACATGTACACACAGGTACACACAGGTACACACATGTACACACAGGTACACACAGGTACACAAATGTACAAACATGTACACACAGGTACACACAGGTACACACAGGTACACACAGGTACACAAATGTACAAACATGTACACACAGGTACACACAGGTACACACAGGTACACACAGGTACACAAATGTACAAACATGTACACACAGGTACACACAGGTACACACATGTACACACAGGTACACACAGGTACACACAGGTACACACATGTACACACAGGTACACACATACATATTTTATGTAAGCACAGAAATGCATACTTTAATACACTTTTAACGTAGCAGGTTTATATATACTGTATAAAGTTTTAGTATAATATTAATGTCAACATGAATACTGATGTGTGCAGAGGGGGAGGCCATAGATAACCTCCTTTAATCTACAAGTCAGAGAGACAAACTCATTTTATACTGGAGTGTAGGAGAGTCTGATCAACACCTGTGCACACTCATTATGTTCAGTGATGAGGCCTGTCAAAATAAAAGCCTTGATGGTTTTCTCTGGAGGCCCACACGTTGGCAGCATCCAGAGCACAAGGTGACAAACACATAAAGCATGGTAAAGGCAGTTTCCTGTTTCAGAGGTCGGAGATGTTGTGAAGCTACAGAAGAGCAACAGTTTGGATATATTTGATCTCCACGTCTGTTGATCTGCAGAAAATAAACGTCTACAGGCGACTTAAGATGTGCAACACAGCAGAGAAACTTGAGTTACAGATCCATGATGGCAAAATATCATCTTCACATTCTGTTTTAGAATGATTGTAATCACTTTGTATGGCTTTCCTGTCTCCAAACTACAGCTACTATTAGATATGGATATGTGTATATATACACTAGATATTAGGGATGCACCGATCCAGCTTTTAAGGTTCCGATACCGATACCGATACTAGGACTGGAGTATCTGCCGATAGCGAGTACTGATCCGATACAAGTATTAAATGAATAACCTGTATTCTAGGCTGACAGGGTGAGACTGGGTATCAATTATATGTAAGGCACAATCAGGGTTTTCCAAAATTGAAACACAAAATGAAATAAATACATATTTGTAAGCTGACTGAATAGTTATTTATTATAAAAAAAATTATAAATATGTACCAGCACTTTGGTTAAACTTAAAAGTAGCAACGGGCAAACGTCAGAGCTCCAGATGTCTGTGGTGAAACTCATTGCAGTTACATCTTTTAACTCTGATGGTAAGTGGTTGCACAGTGTGTGCTTCTGCTGCGCTGCGTCTCAGCTCCGGCAGTCCGGAGCCCTCCGGAGCAGATACGCAAGGCTTCTGTTTTTGCCTGATGCCGGAGCACGAAGCATCAATTTAGCACAGAAAAGCACAAGCGGGACGGGAAGTCAGACACCGATACAACATTAAAACATCCGGTTTATTTTCAGAATAAAACTATTAGTTTTGACGGTTCAGAACAATGACCGTATGTGTGTTTGTTTATGTGTTTATAAGGTTTATATAGAGTTTTATACCACATACATCGTATTATCTCGCATTAATCTGTAAATTTACTGCGGGAATTACTCTGTCTCTGCATTCCAGCGGTCCGGCAGCTCTCCATGCAGCAAACGGAGAACGCAGCCGGTGGGTGTTGTAAGAGAGGGTGCACGGAGCCGGACCGGAGCGGACACGCAATGTACACGTATACTTTGCATCGCTACCACCACCCCACGAAACTTTAGCTTTGCATATATTCAGCGATTCGCTGTTGAAGTTGTTGGTGTAAAATATCTACAAACTGCCGAGCCTTTGGTTGTAGCCTTCTCCATGCTATGTTAGCCATGCTATGTTAGCTCCGGTTAGCTCTCCGTCTTGCAGAAAGCTGCCGGCGCACTGATGATTAACGTGGTAGGGGCACGTGGGTGGTGTAAACACAGCAGCACAGAACTCAATTGAATAGCTTAGCTTTGAGGATCGGCTCCATGGATCGGCACATTGTCACCGATCCCCGATCCAGCTTTTTGGGTCAGGATCGGACCGATATCCGATACCAGAATCGGATCGGTGCATCTCTAATAGATATGTAAGACGATAACAAGTAGGCTCATGCCACGTTTACATAATGAGGATCCAACATTCAGACAACCACCGTGCACACGGATCCACAGATATGACAATAAATTTTGTAGTGGACCAGTTAGGAGTAGACGCCACGGTAACGTCACAGCAGTTGCGCATCGTGGTGGCAGAAAAACAGTGAAGGCCAGATCCCTGCTTTAGGAGACAAAATGTCTTGTGCCGTTGAATTTCAGAATTGGAACATGTTATAACATGAACTCGTTTGTTACCTTTGTTTTTTTGTTTTTTTAGAACTATTCTTGGGCTTTTTATGCCTTTATTGGACAGGACAGTGGATAGAGTGGAAATCAGGATGAGAGGGTTGGGAATGACTCGAAATTTACGTACCCGGGCATCCTGCTCGGAGGACTAAAGCCTCTGTAAATGGGATGCCACCTAACCACTAGGCCATCTGCACTCCAGAATACCCTTGTTGAAGACGTTTGTTTTATGTCCTTGCTGCTGGCAGCACGACGGTCCTCCTCGAGATGACAGCAAAGTTCTAAACTGTATGCATCCAGAGTTTTGTATGTCTTTAGTGTTTCTTTATAGAAGCAAAGATGTCTAGTGTCACCGTTTAACTGGTGGCAAAGAATAGAAAAGTGGGATATAAAATACAAACGGTTTCATTCCTTTGTCATGTATGTCAGCTACACGCCTTATTGTGAATAACTCTTATCCTTCATCAAATCAAAAACTGATGAGTCATCAAAACATTCATCCCCCGTACAGTGTGTGCTGATAGAGACATGAGCTAATCAGACCTATTTGTTTTTTTGAACCAGGCTGTAAACATGTTAATGTCTGCTGTGAAAACAGACTTTTTAGAATGGGTGTGTATGTCACTTCCTGTGTTTCTGCAGACAGCCTCTAGTGGACACTCGAGGAACTGCAGGATTTTACACTTCAGCATCGGCTTCATTTTTCAACATCGGAGTTTGCCGCTTAGTTATTTTTTAAGTGTGTAACATCACATAAAAGGTATGAATCAATAAGTTCAGTGATTTAAATTTACATGATATTTACTATCATCTCATCAGTGGAGCACCTCAAGGATCTCTTCTGGGTCCTCTTTACTTCCTCAAAGACTCTCACGGAGTTCTCAGAGGCCTCTTAAAATCTTGGACTGCTTTGGGGTAAAAAGTCTGCCAAATGATTAAAGGGAATAAACTGGGACAAAACAGGGATCATTCCCTTTAATGGGGGGATGCGTCATGTTTATTCTGTATGCAACAACATTAATGATCAACAGTGATGGTAATTAATTTATATAATCACACTAAGCTGCAGCACACAGAAAACACATCCCTCTGTAAATGACTCTTTGAAATGTGTGTGTTTCAAAAACTGCTGCGTCCAGCACACTTTCATGCAAGTATATGTGTGTGTGTGTGTGTGTGTGTGTGTGTGTGTGTGTGTGTGTGTGTGTGTGTGTGTGTGTGTGTGTACTTTAAAAAAGGTGTGGATGTTTATTTACCTCCCGCTGTGTCGACAGGCTGGCTGACAATCTCATCAATCGCAACGAGTGAACATCGGGAGTCTCCCTGCTCTGAATTGTCCCTGTGTGAGAAGGAGGAGGAGGAGGAGGAGGAGGTGCTGCAGATGGAGAGGGCTCCATTCATTACCAGCACCTCCATTACAGTCATTAGAGCCTGCCGCTGCACACAGGTGGAGGGAGGGACGCACAGAGAGTGAGCCCAGCCCGCCGCTATCATCAACAACCACTTTCCTTCGTGTGTTTCAATGAATACTGAAAATCAAATCCATGGAAAACAGAACCTGCAGATCAGGGCTGGAACGAGAAAAAACGAATATGAGACACTGATGAGTGACCATCAGGGGTCGATTGCACCAACAGGGTTTAAACTAAGACTGCTCTTATCTCCTAAGACGATCTAAGTAAAGACCAGAAAGAATTCTCAGTCAGTTGCACCATCAGGACTTAAGCCTAGGCCTGACTAGTCCGATCTAGCTGGTGCTGTGACGCGTTTAAATGACGTCACTCCTGTCAACCTTGGGGGGAGGAGGGGGGGCGGGGAATTCAGTCTTTGTCTGGGATGAAGGAGAACAATCGCCTACATAACTCTCATAAACCCTGCAGATAGATCGCTAAAAGTCGGGTTAGTTTAGGCCCTCTGCAAGGGTTCCGCTCAACGCCTGCTTACCCAGCCTAACACTCGGGACTAAAAAACGGTGACAGCAGTTCAGTCCAAAGACCGCTGCAGACTGAATGAGTAACTTTTTTAAAAAACATGAACTGAACAGAGTATTATTTATTTTTTTGAACTGTTTTTTCTTCTTTTTTTTTCACCATCAAAGACTTACATTTGTTTTGAACCGAACGATTAAAGCCTGGAGAAAGTTTTTGTTGTTGATTTTTTGCCTCAGAAAAAAGAGACTAAATATTTTTGTTCATTTAAAATTGCTGGTGATATATTTTGGTGGTTGTCGTGTTTTATGTTGGAGCTTAATACAAGAAAAAATTATTTAAACGAGCATTTGTGGAAGTTTTCTGTTTCATTATTATTTTTATAAGCTTGAAATGTGTTTTATGTGAGAGTTAAAGGACATATCTTGATCAAATAAAACTCCTAGATTCCTAACAGTGGTGCTAGATGCCACGCTGATGCCATTAAGGGCAGTTGTATCATTAGAAAAAGTCTCTCTGAGGTTCTTAGGTCCAAGCACAATAACTTCAGTCTTGTCTGAGTTAAGCAACAAAAAGTTTCTGGTCATCCAAGTCCTAATGTCCTTAAGGCAAGCTTCTAGTGTACATAACTGATTGGTGTCATCTGGCTTCATTGACACGTATAGCTGAGTATCGTCTGCATAACAATGAAAATGTATGGAGTGTTTCCTCATAATATTACCCAGAGGAAGCATATATAATGTAAAGAGAATCGGTCCAAGCACTGATCCTTGTGGCACTCCATGGCTGACTTTGGTGTGCATGTATCCGAGTATAATTTACATGAGGTTTTTATCACAGCAGCACATACAGCAACAGTCCGGCAGCTTTCAGTAGCAGCTCACGCTTCCTTATGCAGCGGTCATTGACGTAATGTTTCCACGGCAACTATAAACATGCGTCTGTCATGGCGGCTCATCATGGCGGCTTCATCGACAAGACACGTCCCGTTACAACTCTAAAATTACCGATTTCTCTGGCTTTGATAATTAATAGCTGTTTGGTGGAAAATTTCATCGGCAATTAAATCCTTTGTTTTCTATGAAACCATGTCTGTCTCACCTACCATGTCATAGTGGGACGCAATCATTCAATATAACCCTAACCCGACAGACTCTACCACTGAGCCACACCCACTGGGCATCAAGGGACTGGTGAACAAAGGAAGGCAGGAACTAAGATGACAGGTTACACTCTCTAAAACTAACGAGGTCATAAATCACGTAGGCCGTAGAAACGCCATGTTTATTAATAATCTTTTAAAAACATCAGGTCACATCAGGTCAACACTGCGTTGAGGTTTGCACTTCACAACCTTCATTGATCTGGGTTCATGTTCTTATAGAGCCGTTAACAGTAGCCCATGTGCTGCGGTTAATAAAGAGGATGTCTGCTTCTGTTCGCTTGTCCTCTCTCTCTCTTTCTCCATTTCCACTCAAACTCCCACTTCATGTCCGAGGTGAAAAACGGATGTTCTCTCTCTCTCTCTGTGTCTGTGTCTATCTATATCGCTCCCTCCCTCTGGCCTCTGAGGGGAATCAATGCAATCTTCGTACCTTTGAACTGCTCTTTTTCTCACATCAAACCGCCATCGCCTGAAGCGTGATGCTCTCCGAGCTCTGGAAGTGTCGGACAAGTGGGATGATGGATGTTTACAGCTACTATTAGACCTCGGTGTTTTACTTAAGCCTTGGATTCACTCGTCAGTTGTCTGTGTGTAGCCCTTGGGGGCCGATAACACCATCTCCAACATTAGCTTTTCTCTCGGAAAAGGTCCGAGACGGCCTCCCTTCAAACCCCGGCCGGCCTCCAGGGCTGCAGAGAGACAACAAACAAACAGGAATGTATTTCATTACTCCTCTCTCTCCTCTTGCTGTTTGTCTGAAGGGTTAGGGAGCCGAGGGGCGGTGTTTTTGTCGAGTGGAAACGTCGATGCATTTCATCCAAAACAAAAAAAGGGAACAACCTTCCCTACAAGATAAATGTGTGCAATATTTAGGCCCATATGGTACAATCCCATTAGCCTCTGCTGCCGTCCATGTTGGGGTTTGTGACGAGCAGAAGGCGTGCAGTAAATGTTTAGCGAGGTCACACGGCGTCTGTTTAGTTGAGACGACTGAAGCGAGGCTCAGGCTGAGTGATCCGGGTCCTAACTTACTCGTTCTATTTCTGGTTTAGTCACATTAGACATGAAGGCACATTCTCAGGTTAGCTTTTTAAAGTCTAAAGGATGTACAATCTGTACTCGGCATTGGAAGTGTTCTGGTTCAGTTTGTATTTTGAGCTGAATTGACCAATCCCGTTTCAGCAGGCTTTGGTGTGTGCAGGAGAAACAGTCTGTGTGGAGAGAAAAAACAGGTAACTAACGATATACCAGCTCCCATCAGCAGGGACCTGATGATGATGTATATATAAACACATATCTGCATTAACGTGCAGCTAAAATCCATCAAACATCGTGGCTCATCAACTTGAGCCACAAATCTTCTCAATGCTGTGTCGTAAACATCAATCAGAGATTAGATTTCCTGACCTCCCTGAATGGATCACAACGGATCGATCTGGCCTCCGTTAAACTAATTAAACATTTATAAAGTAGTTTCCTTCTCCTCTTAACAACAGACCTGACAGCTCGCCTCTTTACTAATCTGCATCATGATGTTTTTATTTCCTCAAACTTCAGACCCCTTAATGTGAGTCAATCATGAGAACATCAGTTTGTGTTTCAGGTTCAGACCTCTGAAGTGAAGCCGCTGTGTGACTGAGACTCTAAAGATGAATGGAGGTTACTTCAGGATGTTGTGGATGAGGAGATGATGCAACAGAAACATCAAATGGAAAATTGAATCCTATTTTTTTTAAATAACATTTCAATTTAGGAAACTGGAAGATTGGGGCGCTGGTTTAGCTTGGTTGGAAACGCAGGTCTCTATGAACAGACGCGTCAGGCCCGGAGCACGACGCATCAATTCAGCACAGCAAAGAACAAGCGGGACGGGAAGTCAGACACCGATACAACATTAAAACCTCAGTTTCTTTTCAGAATAAAAGACTCTGTTTTGACGGTTCAGAAAAAACGACTGTATGTGTGTTTGTTTATGTGTTTATAAGGTTAATATAGAGTTTAATACCATGCGCACCAGTGACTCAAACGCGTACCCTGCGCCTGCAAAGACCTCTGCGATCTGACCAACGTCAACGACACTACACCTACAATTTCCATAGACTTATAATGGTTACACGGGCACAATGCACAAGTCGCGTCCACATGTGTATGATTTGCGTTACCACGTTCGCCGACGCCACACCTAACGCCACACTTTAAAGTGTTTGCACACACACGCCACACCTGGATGACACCTAACAAAAAAAATATGTTAGTCCCACGTAGAAGCAGGTGTGGCGTGAGTGAAGCTGCAGTGGTCAGGCGCGCTTCACTATCGAGCACCGTGACATTTAACACTTAGAAAAAATTGCTAGGCGCCTAGGCGTGTACGCGCGTGCAGCTCAGTAAGCTGTGCCGAAATATACATTATGAGACACGAAAGTTCAGTTTAAATGGTCTTTTAGTCTCTTTTTAATCAAAAACAAATAATCCAAAACGGCCGTTCGCTTCTCCAAAAAAAAACTCAGTTCGTCCAAAAAGTAACCGAAGAAATCCAACAAGAAGTCCCTCGATCGCTGCTATACCAGAAAGACAAAGAAAAAGATCTCATGGGGGATCATGAGGATGAATATCCCGGTCAGTCGGACCGTCTTTGTTTCAGTCTGACCATGCGTCGCGGGAGAGGAGACGCAAAAGGGAATCTGTATCTTTCTTTGAGACACTGTCACAGCCGCTCAGCGCTCTTATCTTGTTTTACACCACACACACTATGACAATAACTGCAGCTGCACAAACTTTTCTCTATCGCTACACTTTTTGTTCATTTTACCCTCTGCACTCTGATTCCGCTGAGCCACATCCTGCATGTATAACCTCGGCCATATTCATCATCATACCGGTTGAAACCCATTCATACCATTTTTAACAACAGTGGAATATTTTGGTTCACATACTTATGGCATACACATGTTTCAATAACAATAGGTCTACTCTTTGTTTTCTTTGAAACACTCAAACATGATGTGCTGATGTCTCTCTGTGTTGCAGCTCCAGCAGAAAGAACTCAATGATTACTCTTGTTATCTTTTGAACTCTAGATAATAGACCGTTGTTAACCCGTCTGATTAATTAAATCTTTCTGTCAATCTTATCAACTTCCAAAATAATCTTTATTTAAATACACTGCTTTATCCAGCAATGACTATGGTAGGCTACTAAACTACACTACACTACTGGCAGGCAGGTACACATGTGAGGGACTGGTGCGCATGAATTTAGAATGGATTCACCCGCCATACAGCTGATCCCGTCTCTCCTCTGTAACGCCTCTGAAGACGGTGCAGAGGGGGGTCACTTTGTCCCCCCATTTCGCCTCCGAGACATTCAGATTGAAGGAGAAACATCACAGGGGCGTAAATATGATGGCTTGAGACGCCGGTCTGAACAGGACTAAAGTGAAGGTGTAAATGTTGCGTTGAACAGGAAGTTACGAAAAGCTTCTAAAACCCACACATAAAAACATGATAACACACCTGTTCTTTCTTAAACACCTTTGTGTATCCAGAGTGTCATCATGATGTTAGATAATATGTGCAAATCTTGACAGCCTCGGAACAGACAAAGCTGGCGTCCCTCCAGGGCGTCCAGGACCCCAGGTTGGAAACCAATGCTCTTTACATCAGCTGCATGTTTGACTCTTGGCCTCGGCCCTTTGATCCGTGTCTACCTCACATCTTCTGTCAGTCTTCAGCTGTTCTGTCAATAACCACAATAAGATAAACGTTCATAAACTCCTGTAGCGTGTCATTGTTTCGTACGCCATGACCTCCTGCTCATCGATTCTTCCACAAACACCAGATCAAAGATGGACGACTCCACCCTGATCTATCAGCTGACAGATGTTTCTTCTCCTGTTTGTGAAAAATGGGTTTTTATTGGTTGGGGAGTCATGATGTCTCACAGACACGGACGCCCTCCATTGGACGAGCGAGGAGAGCCTTCCTCTCTCTCCTGCACTGTTTTCACATCTAGATCTGTGAGAACATTTTATTGATGCTGCGTCCACCGCAGGAAGACGAGCCCTGTGGCGGTCGATAGCAGGGTGGTAACGTGATTCTGTCAACCGCACAACCTCCCTCATACACATGCACACACACACTCGAACACACACACACACACACACACACACACACACAGATACACAGACACACACGCGCACACCTACACACACACACACACACACACACACACACACAGATACACAGACACACACACACACACACACACGCGCACACCTACACACACACACACACACACACACACACACACAGATACACAGACACACACACACACACGCGCACACCTACACACACACACACACACACACACACACACACACACACACACACACACACAGATACACACACACACACACACACGCACACACACACACACACACAGATACACACACACACACACACACACACACACAGATACACACACACACACACACTCGCACACACACACACACACACACAGATACACAGACACACACGCGCACACCTACACACACACACACACACACACGCACACACACACAGAGGCCTGCTGTTGGATGTTATTTGAAGGGACATCAGTTTGGATGAAAGATAACAGCCTTGCAGCAGTCATGACGGGTGGGTGGGGGGAGGGGGGGTGTTATTGGTTGGAAGAGCTGTCTGGTGCTCAGAAGGTCAGAGGACTGAATATTTATTAAAGACCGACTCTGTCTTGATCACACCTGGTGTCACCTGAAGAGGAAGACCTGTGGCTGCATTGGATCTGTGATTAAAGTTACCATACGCCAGCTGTTTTTTGTCGCTGCGCTCACAGCGCACTCAGTTGAAAGAAGTTCACCTTTTAGAACAGCGCCACACTCTCCAATGCCACTTATCCCTCACCGACCAATTAAAATCAAGAAGGGGCGGGACTTCTGATTTTAGCTTTGTCAACAACAATGGAGGACGCTAGTCTGACTCTTTTCGAGGGAACAGTTTCAGGTGTAGAGCTGCTGCTGATTGGCCGGGCCCTTGTGTGTGTCATTACCCAAAGAGACCACAAGAGGGTGTCAGCGCTCATCTTTGTCCAGTCCTGATTGGTTTGTTGTCTCTGACATACTCCATCTTCTGTTTGTTTGTAAATGTTTGCATGGTCAGCGTGGACTGTGGAACCGAATCGCCCTGTTGGATAAATAAAGTTTAAATAAAGTCGAAGTGATGTCAGGACACGACTCCTTTATATCGTCTTCATGTCTTCTTGATGATATTTCTTTGAATTAAAGCAAATAACTTAAAGACAGTAACTTTAGTAACCTTTGCAACAATGAGCGCTGGTTAGAAACGCTCTGAAACGGAAGTCGTTGGCGTTCATGTCTGTGGACACAGGGCCTTAGACTACTCCTCACAATAACAAAAATATAGAAGAAGAAACCTTGATCAATAGCGCCTCTGATTCAGGAGGAATAGTTTAATGAAAAAACGTGCTGTTTGTTTAATGTTTTAACGTCTAATCAATGTTCATTAGAGTTCAAGTTTCATTTCCTCCTGGTAGCTGTAGTCTTTGTTCAGTGGCAGTGTGGCGTAATGGAGGTGATGAGGATGGAGACATGCTGGTGACCCTTGACCTCACCTGTGTGCTGATTGATGGACAGCTAACCCAGGCCATGGTAATAACCTTCTCCTGCTTCCTACACAGCCATTGGATAAAAGCCAGGTTTTATAAAGGCGACTATCCTGCACTGTGGAAAACTAGAGCCAATCAAATGAGGGGCATCGTCCACATTTGTGGGACAAGTGAATGAAAGTGATGAAAATGCTTTGAACCAACAGATGAGTGTTTGTTTGGCCTTTAAAATCTGACCTCTGGTCTCAGATTTAACAGATGAGAATCCTGACGGTCTTATTCTGCATCAACGTCACAGAGATCTGAAATGTTTCTCTTGTAAGGAATCAACCCTGAGCTCTCCGACTGTTAAATCAAGTTTATTTCTGCTGAACGATGGAGGACGATGTGTGTCCTCTGTGACGATGTTCCAATCTGCGAACGCCGAGTGTGTAAAGGCTGTCGTCCTTGTGCTCTGATGATGAGCTCTCAAAGACACCTGAAAGAATCTCTGCGTGATGATATGATTATCCTCTTCATGCTTTTGTATCATTGAAGAGCTGGAAATCAAGTAAATCACACTCCTCGCAGTCTTTATGATGATTCTGTACTTGGAGGACGTTTCTTCCACTCAGAATGTGATGATCTGATGAACAGAAACAAACAGTTCAAGACGGAGATCAGGCTGCTGCTGAGAGTCTCACCTGAACCTTAAAGGACCAATCAGTAAGATGTGTAGTGAGTGAAATGATAAATTGAGCTTACTATCTGATCAGACATTAAGGAAACATGCTATGTTGAAGTGCTGGCTTCTCTGACAACAATGCAGCAGCCAGTATGTCCTCCTTCTAACTTTAGATTCTGGTCCTGAATGGTCTGGATTTGTTTGGACCAGAGAAGGTAGGCGGTTTTAAGGCACCCCCACACGGCCGTTTTGGACGCCCCTCGGTTTGCCAGATATGAGAGCAGTTATCAGGTCAAACCAACAGGTGTTGCAGCGATGGGAAGCGGGCAAGAGAACTGGTTCAGATAGAAGTGATTGTACCCGACCTAAAAAGCCTCTGCATGTTTCTAATAAGCTCCACGAGCAGAAACGTGCTCAAACTAGGATCAATATTGGAGATGCTTTTGAAAAATGGAGAGAGGTTGTGTGTCAGGTAATGAAAAAACAAAGATTTGGACCCAACTGCAGATAACTAAAATATTTATTTCAACACAAGTCCATCAAAAGTCCAAACTGAAGAGGAAGAGGAACACGGGTAGGTAGACGTATGAACTGACAACAAGAAAGAAGGAGCACTGAGACTAAATACACACCAGAGTTCTGGGAGCTGCATAGTTCAGGCGGCCTGCTCACGTAAGAAGTAACAGGGGCAGGTGTACACAATAGTGGACTGGAGCTCCGACGACGACACAGGACTGGGCTGGGTCTCCCATGGGGACACAGGAGTGGGCAGGACCTCCCACCAGGACACAGGAGTGGGCAGGACCTCCTTGGGGGGACTAGGCATCTGTTGGACAAGGGGTCGGCCCGGACCGCAGGAGGGAATCAGGAGTAGTCCAGTGAAGACTCAGGGATGCTGAGCTCTGGAGACTCAGGGGCAGTATAAAAGTCCCTAGTCCACACAGGCAATGAGTCCCTGAGCAACGGACTGGAAGCCAGTTTTATGCGGGCCATTAAAATATTGGCTTTTCTGACCTCTTCTAAAAAAGTCACTCTCCAAATGTCTTTGATACAAAGCAGGTCAGAAATGTAGTGATAAAGTTTATTAAACTGTGCTGGGTCCAGCTGGTCAGATCATGTGTGGTACTAAAAACAAAGAGGAGGACCCAAGTGGAGACTAAACTAAAGAATTTAAAAACTAAAGCTGACTCTTTAATGTCCAACAGAAATCCACAAAGGGCCACGAGCAAACACATTAGGTAGACGTATGACCTGACAACGAGAGGGAAGGAACACTGAAACCATAGGCGGAAATCACGGGGGGGACAGGGGGGTCCGGACCCCCCCCAATCCTAGAAAATAGAGAATTGTCCCCCCACCCCCCCCAGTATTCATGTCATCATAAACATGTAATTTTGAGTGATATAGTAACATCCATTGAAAACACTTGTGCTAAATAAAGTCGCAAAACAATTCTTTTTTTACGTTTTTAAAGATCTGGTCCCCCCCCCTTGCCTTGACAGTGGTTTGGTCCACTGCTGAAACCCCGCCCCCCCAAACACCGCAGCGCACGTACCTACTACGAGTGTCTGTGGAGCAGAGTGGAGTTGGTGAGGATCGCAAACTTTCTCCAGACATTCCCCAAGGAAGCCAACACTGTTCTTGAAGTGTTTAGACTGAAAGCACAAATAAGGTCTCTTTAGAAAGCTAACACTCTGCAGATTCAGAACGTGTTAAAATTATCCTCAAAAACATTAAGCCACGCAAACTACTGTTGAAATAAGACCGGCCATAGCCACAGACCACAGTCTGTTTGGCGTTAGAAACACTCTTCTATCTGCAGGGATTACAGTTCTCCGTCGCTACAACGGATTTCTGTCAGTTTCACAATCGTAATGATATTCAGTCTCAGTGTCAATCAGACAGAAAAAAGTCGCTACTACTTCTTTGCCGTCTGCTTGGTGTGTCAGCGCCTTTAGACAACGGGGTAATCAGACACAGGTGAGACTAACGACACAGGTGAAGACAATCAGGGCAATCAACATGGAGGGAAACCAGACAAAGAGAGGAAGTAAGACAAGACGAGAAACACTGGGGACAAGAACTACAAAATAAAACAGGAAACACTAAAGACAAGACCAGAAACACTGGGGACAAGAACTACAAAATAAAACAGGAAACACTAAAGACAAGACGAGAAACACTGGGGACAAGAACTACAAAATAAAACAGGAAACACTAAAGACAAGATGAGAAACACTGGGGACAAGAACTACAAAATAAAACAGGAAACACTAAAGACAAGACGAGAAACACTGGGGACAAGAACTACAAAATAAAACAGGAAACACTAAAGACAAGACCAGAAACACTGGGGACAAGAACTACAAAATAAAACAGGAAACACTAAAGACAAGACCAGAAACACTGGGGACAAGAACTACAAAATAAAACAGGAAACACTAAAGACAAGACGAGAAACACTGGGGACAAGAACTACAAAATAAAACAGGAAACACTAAAGACAAGACCAGAAACACTGGGGACAAGAACTACAAAATAAAACAGGAAACACTAAAGACAAGACCAGAAACACTGGGGACAAGAACTACAAAATAAAACAGGAAACACTAAAGACAAGACGAGAAACACTGGGGACAAGAACTACAAAATAGAACAGGAAACACTAAAGACAAGACGAGAAACACTGGGGACAAGAACTACAAAAGAAAACAGGAAACACTAAAGACAAGACCAGAAACACTGGGGACAAGAACTACAAAAGAAAACAGGAAACACTAAAGACAAGACCAGAAACACTGGGGACAAGAACTACAAAATAAAACAGGAAACACTAAAGACAAGACCAGAAACACTGGGGACAAGAACTACAAAATAAAACAGGAAACACTATCGACAAGACCAGAAACACTGGGGACAAGAACTACAAAAGAAAACAGGAAACACTAAAGACAAGACCAGAAACACTGGGGACAAGAACTACAAAAGAAAACAGGAAACACTAAAGACAAGACGAGAAACACTGGGGACAAGAACTACAAAATAAAACAGGAAACACTAAAGACAAGACCAGAAACACTGGGGACAAGAACTACAAAATAAAACAGGAAACACTAAAGACAAGATGAGAAACACTGGGGACAAGAACTACAAAATAGAACAGGAAACACTAAAGACAAGACCAGAAACACTGGGGACAAGAACTACAAAATAAAACAGGAAACACTATAGACAAGACCAGAAACACTGGGGACAAGAACTACAAAAGAAAACAGGAAACACTAAAGACAAGACCAGAAACACTGGGGACAAGAACTACAAAATAAAACAGGAAACACTAAAGACAAGACCAGAAACACTGGGGACAAGAACTACAAAATAAAACAGGAAACACTAAAGACAAGACCAGAAACACTGGGGACAAGAACTACAAAAGAAAACAGGAAACACTAAAGACAAGACCAGAAACACTGGGGACAAGAACTACAAAATAAAACAGGAAACACTAAAGACAAGACGAGAAACACTGGGGACAAGAACTACAAAATAAAACAGGAAACACTAAAGACAAGACCAGAAACACTGGGGACAAGAACTACAAAATAAAACAGGAAACACTAAAGACAAGACGAGAAACACTGGGGACAAGAACTACAAAATAAAACAGGAAACACTAAAGACAAGACGAGAAACACTGGGGACAAGAACTACAAAATAAAACAGGAAACACTAAAGACAAGACGAGAAACACTGGGGACAAGAACTACAAAATAAAACAGGAAACACTAAAGACAAGACCAGAAACACTGGGGACAAGAACTACAAAATAAAACAGGAAACACTAAAGACAAGACCAGAAACACTGGGGACAAGAACTACAAAATAAAACAGGAAACACTAAAGACAAGACGAGAAACACTGGGGACAAGAACTACAAAATAAAACAGGAAACACTAAAGACAAGACCAGAAACACTGGGGACAAGAACTACAAAATAAAACAGGAAACACTAAAGACAAGACCAGAAACACTGGGGACAAGAACTACAAAATAAAACAGGAAACACTAAAGACAAGATGAGAAACACTGGGGACAAGAACTACAAAATAGAACAGGAAACACTAAAGACAAGACCAGAAACACTGGGGACAAGAACTACAAAATAAAACAGGAAACACTATAGACAAGACCAGAAACACTGGGGACAAGAACTACAAAAGAAAACAGGAAACACTAAAGACAAGACCAGAAACACTGGGGACAAGAACTACAAAATAAAACAGGAAACACTAAAGACAAGACCAGAAACACTGGGGACAAGAACTACAAAATAAAACAGGAAACACTATCGACAAGACCAGAAACACTGGGGACAAGAACTACAAAATAAAACAGGAAACACTAAAGACAAGACCAGAAACACTGGGGACAAGAACTACAAAAGAAAACAGGAAACACTAAAGACAAGACGAGAAACACTGGGGACAAGAACTACAAAATAAAACAGGAAACACTAAAGACAAGACCAGAAACACTGGGGACAAGAACTACAAAATAAAACAGGAAACACTAAAGACAAGATGAGAAACACTGGGGACAAGAACTACAAAATAGAACAGGAAACACTAAAGACAAGACCAGAAACACTGGGGACAAGAACTACAAAATAAAACAGGAAACACTATAGACAAGACCAGAAACACTGGGGACAAGAACTACAAAATAAAACAGGAAACACTAAAGACAAGACCAGAAACACTGGGGACAAGAACTACAAAATAAAACAGGAAACACTAAAGACAAGACCAGAAACACTGGGGACAAGAACTACAAAATAAAACAGGAAACACTATAGACAAGACCAGAAACACTGGGGACAAGAACTACAAAAGAAAACAGGAAACACTAAAGACAAGACCAGAAACACTGGGGACAAGAACTACAAAATAAAACAGGAAACACTAAAGACAAGACGAGAAACACTGGGGACAAGAACTACAAAAGAAAACAGGAAACACTAAAGACAAGACCAGAAACACTGGGGACAAGAACTACAAAATAAAACAGGAAACACTATAGACAAGACCAGAAACACTGGGGACAAGAACTACAAAATAAAACAGGAAACACTAAAGACAAGACCAGAAACACTGGGGACAAGAACTACAAAATAAAACAGGGAACACTAAAGGCTAAACTTGGAAATAATGCAATAAAAAAACAAGCAACAGAAAAGAAGAAAGAGACAAAATAAAACAGCAAATGAAATCCAAACACTGAAATAAAGAAAATACAAAACCAGAAACTCATGACATTGTGTTTATTTGAGCCCAGGGTCGCCCTGAATGTTACCCAGAGATTAACTTCTCCTTCGTCCTCCTCCTCCACTTGAAGGCACGTTAAAACAATCATCTGCAGCTTCACTTTATCGAAGGGCTACTGTCCAAGCTGCTATATTTGATATTTACGGGAGAGAACGGCTGCTTTAGAAACATATCATTTATATGTTTCTGTATGAAATGGTTTGTTTCCACATCAGAGTGTTCAGCTCTTTCTGGAGCAGACCTGAAACTCTGCAGCGGGAGGTCAGCCGTTCTCCCTCTGCTCTCTTTAAACAGACTGTGTGCCTGTTTGTGGATATTTAAAAATATATGTGTGTTTGAGTGAACAGGTTATTGCATTTTAAAGAAACTCTTCAACAAGTGAAGAAGCCTGGTGTCTCAGAGTTCACAGCTGATCAGTCTAAATCTGATGTTGGCAGTGCACAACAACAACATCTTCATGTTGAAGCAGCACAAGAAGACGACAGCCAAGAGAACGCTATCCGTGCACTCTGATGTTCTCCTCCTCTGTCTGAAAGAGAGAAATAATGTGAGGAGGGAGCATCTCATTGATCCCTGAGGAGCTGAGGGACGCTCATGTCATGGAAACAGAGTTTGGCACACACAGGGGGGGAGTTAGGGAGGCAGGAGGGGGGAGAGGGGATGGATAAAACAAAAACATGATGAAAAGCAGAAAGGGAGGAAAAAAAACCCATCAGACTGCAGATTTTGAAATTGCCTCGTGCCAACTCTGCTTATTAAACCTCACATCTCATTATGTGGTGGGGCTTTTTGGAGATGGCTGTTTGTCAGCTGTTGTGACTGGAATAACAATGACGGCGAGCTTGTGTTCCTGCTTCTTCTGCAGAGAAATAGAGACACACGGGAAAGTTTCTTCACTGCCGCTGAAACCGACACACAGACGTCTCACCCCAAAGAGACCTCAGATGTAGTGTATGTTAGATCTGACGCCATGTAGCAGCTCTGGTGTGGCGATGGTCAGCTGTACGGAGACTGTCTCAGGTGAAGGCTGTTCTGCAGTGTAAGGCCTTCACGTGTGCATCATGGCATCCATGCATGTACTGTTTCTGTTTGGAGCATCGGCTGTGCACGTCCTGAAAAACAACGCGACGCGGACTCTACATGTAGCATGCACATGAACAGAAGGCGGCAGTGTAGACTCAGAGGGGATATGACAGAGTCAACACATATGTCTAACTTATAGACGACTTACAAGGCGCTACTGTTGCTTTTCTGCCGTGATGTAAGTTTACCCTTACCTCCTGGAATTCCTCCATGTTTGTAGTTTTCACCTTGCACATACAGCCTGAGCTTTGGTGTGCCGGTTTTCAAATGGTTAGCCTCAGGACCCACCGCCAACTCCTATGACCTAAAATGTCTGTTGTTTTTCAACCAATCACATTTATTCAATGAAGTTTATACAAAACATGTGACGGAACAAAGAAAAGTAACAAAACGGCTCCACGACCAACTTTTGAATCCCGACCCAGTTGAGGACCTGTCACATACCTTGCACACAGCCAAGTTTGTAACACATTCATGTATGTTCATGATGCAGCCGGTCGTTAGGGTGATGTTTAAAGCGATGTCTCACTCCTGATGTTTAAAGTGACGTCTCACTCCTGATGTTTAAAGTGACGTCTCACTCCTGATGTTCAAAGTGATGTCTCACTCCTGATGTTTACAGTGACGTCTCACTCCTGATGTTTAAAGTGATGTCTCACTCCTGATGTTTAAAGTGACGTCTCACTCCTGATGTTCAAAGTGATGTCTCACTCCTGATGTTTACAGTGACGTCTCACTCCTGATGTTTAAAGTGATGTCTCACTCCTGATGTTTAAAGTGACGTCTCACTCCTGATGTTCAAAGTGATGTCTCACTCCTGATGTTTACAGTGACGTCTCACTCCTGATGTTTAAAGTGATGTCTCACTCCTGATGTTTACAGTGACGTCTCACTCCTGATGTTTAAAGTTATGTCTCACTCCTGATGTTTAAAGTTATGTCTCACTCCTGATGTTCAAAGTGATGTTTCACCCCTGATGTTTACAGTGATGTCTCACTCCTAATGTTCAAAGTTACGTCTCACATCTGATGTTTACAGTGACGTGTCAATCCTGACGTTTAAAGTGATGTCTCTCTCCTGATGTTCAAAGTGATGTCTCACTCCTGATGTTCAAAGTGATGTCTCAATCCTGATGTTTAAAGTGACATCTCAATCCCGATGTCTAAAGTGATGTCTCACATCTGATGTTTAAAGTGACATCTCAATCCCGATGTCTAAAGTGATGTCTCACGCCTGATGTTTAAAGTGACGTCTCACTCCCGATGTTTAAAGTAATGTTTCACATCTGATGTTTAAAGTGATGTCTCACTCCTGACGTTTAAAGTGATGTCTCAATCCTGATGTTTACAGTGATGTCTCACTCATGATGTTTAAAGCGATGTTTCACGTCTGATGTTTAAAGTGATGTCTCAATCCTGATGTTTAAAGTGATGTCTCAATCCTGATGTTTACAGTGATGTCTCACTCCTGATGTTTAAAGTGATGTCTCACTCCTGATGTTTACAGTGATGTCTCACTCCTGATGTTTAAAGTGATTAAAGTGATTTCTCACTCCCAGTGTTTAAAGTGATGTTTCAATCCAAATGTTTAAAGTAACTTCACACTCCTGATGTTCAAAGTGATGTTCAAAGTGATGTCTCACGCCTGATGTTTAAAGTGACGTCTCACTCCCGATGTTTAAAGTAATGTTTCACATCTGATGTTTAAAGTGATGTCTCACTCCTGATGTTTACAGTGATGTCTCACTCCTGATGTTTAAAGTGATGTCTCACTCCTGATGTTTACAGTGATGTCTCACTCCTGATGTTTAAAGTGATTAAAGTGATTTCTCACTCCCAGTGTTTAAAGTGATGTTTCAATCCAAATGTTTAAAGTAACTTCACACTCCTGATGTTCAAAGTGATGTTCAAAGTGATGTCTCACGCCTGATGTTTAAAGTGACGTCTCACTCCCGATGTTTAAAGTAATGTTTCACGTCTGATGTTTAAAGTGACGTCTCAATCCTGATGTTTAAAGTGATGTCTCAATCCTGATGTTTACAGTGATGTCTCACTCCTGATGTTTACAGTGATGTCTCACTCCTGATGTTCAAAGTGATGTCTCAATCCTGATGTTTACAGTGATGTCTCACTCCTGATGTTTAAAGTGATGTCTCACTCCTGACGTTCAAAGTGATGTTCAAAGTGATGTCTCACGCCTGATGTTTAAAGTGACGTCTCACTCCCGATGTTTAAAGTAATGTTTCACATCTGATGTTTAAAGTGATGTCTCACTCCTGACGTTTAAAGTGATGTCTCAATCCTGATGTTTACAGTGATGTCTCACTCATGATGTTTAAAGCGATGTTTCACGTCTGATGTTTAAAGTGACGTCTCAATCCTGATGTTTAAAGTGATGTTTCACGTCTGATGTTTAAAGTGATGTCTCAATCCTGATGTTTACAGTGATTTCTCACTCCTGATGTTTAAAGTGATTAAAGTGATGTTTCAATCCAAATGTTTAAAGTGACATCACACTCCTGATGTTCAAAGTGATGTTCAAAGTGATGTCTCACGCCTGATGTTTAAAGTGACGTCTCACTCCCAATGTTTAAAGTAATGTTTCACATCTGATGTTTAAAGTGATGTCTCACTCCTGATGTTTAAAGTGATGTCTCAATCCTGATGTTTACAGTGACGTCTCACTCCCGATGTTTAAAGTAATGTTTCACATCTGATGTTTAAAGTGATGTCTCACTCCTGATGTTTAAAGTGATGTCTCAATCCTGATGTTTAAAGTGACGTCTCACTCCCAATGTTTAAAGTAATGTTTCACATCTGATGTTTAAAGTGATGTCTCACTCCTGATGTTTAAAGTGATGTCTCAATCCTGATGTTTACAGTGACGTCTCACTCCCGATGTTTAAAGTAATGTTTCACATCTGATGTTTAAAGTGATGTCTCACTCCTGATGTTTAAAGTGACGTCTCAATCCTGATGTTTAAAGTGATGTCTCACTCATGATGTTTACAGTGATGTCTCACTCCTGATGTTTAAAGTGATTAAAGTGATGTTTCAATCCAAATGTTTAAAGTGATGTTTCAATCTAAATGTTTAAAGTGACTTCACACTCCTGATGTTCAAAGTGATGTTCAAAGTGATGTCTCACTCCTGATGTTCAAAGTGATGTCTCACTCCCAATGTTCAAAGTGATCTCTCACTCCTGATGTTCAAAGTGATGTCTCACTCCTAATGTTTAAAGTGATATCTCACGTCTGATGTTAAAGTGACGTCTCACGTCTGATGATTAAAGTGACGTCTCACTCTTGGTGTTAAAAGTGATGTCTCAATCCCGATGTTTAAAGTGATGTCTCACTCCCGGTGTTTAAATTGATGTTTCACGTCTGATGTTTAATGTGATGTCTCAATCCAAATGTTTAAAGTGACATCTCACTCCTGATGTTCAAAGTGACGTCTCACTCCTGATGTTCAAAGTGATGTCTCACCCCTGATGTTTACAGTGATGTCTCACTTCTGATGTTCACAGTGATGTCTCATGATGTTTAAAGCAATGTCTCACTCCTGAATTTCAAAGTGATGTCTCACTCCTGATGTTTAAAGTGATGTATCTCCTGATGTTTAAAGTGATGTCTCACTTCTGATGTTCAGAGTGATGTCTCATGATGTTTAAAGCAATGTCTAACTCCTGATGTTTAAAGTGACGTCTCACTCCTGATGTTCAAAGTGATGTTTCACCCCTGATGTTTAAAGTTATGTCTCACTCCTGATGTTTAAAGTTATGTCTCACTCCTGATGTTCAAAGTGATGTTTAACCCCTGATGTTTACAGTGATATCTCACTCCTGATGTTCAAAGTGATGTTTCACCCCTGATGTTTACAGTGATGTCTCACTCCTAATGTTCAAAGTTACGTCTCACATCTGATGTTTACAGTGACGTGTCAATCCTGACGTTTAATGTGATGTCTCACTCCTAATGTTCAAAGTGACGTCTCACATCTGATGTTTAAAGTGATGTCTCACTCCTAATGTTCAAAGTGACATCTCACATCTGATGTTTAATGTGATGTCTCACTCCAGATGTTTAAAGTGACATCTCAATCCCGATGTCTAAAGTGATGTCTCACGTCTGATGTTTAAAGTGACATCTCAATCCCGATGTCTAAAGTGATGTCTCACGTCTGATGTTTAAAGTGACATCTCAATCCTGACGTTTAATGTGATGTCTCACTCCTAATGTTCAAAGTGATGTCTCACATCTGATGTTTAAAGTGATGTCTCACTCCTGATGTTTAAAGTGACGTCTCAATCCCGATGTTGAAAGTGATGTCTCACTCCCGATGTGTAAAGTGATGTCTAACTCCTGATGTTCAAAGTGATGTCTCACTCCTGATGTTCAAAGTGATGTCTCACTCCTGATGTTTACAGTGATGTCTCACTTCTGATGTTCACAGTGATGTCTCATGATGTTTAAAGCAATGTCTCACTCCTGAATTTCAAAGTGATGTCTCACTCCTGATGTTTAAAGTGATGTATCTCCTGATGTTTAAAGTGATGTCTCACTTCTGATGTTCAGAGTGATGTCTCATGATGTTTAAAGCAATGTCTAACTCCTGATGTTTAAAGTGACGTCTCACTCCTGATGTTCAAAGTGATGTTTCACCCCTGATGTTTAAAGTTATGTCTCACTCCTGATGTTTAAAGTTATGTCTCACTCCTGATGTTCAAAGTGATGTTTAACCCCTGATGTTTACAGTGATATCTCACTCCTGATGTTCAAAGTGATGTTTCACCCCTGATGTTTACAGTGATGTCTCACTCCTAATGTTCAAAGTTACGTCTCACATCTGATGTTTACAGTGACGTGTCAATCATGACGTTTAATGTGATGTCTCACTCCTAATGTTCAAAGTGACGTCTCACATCTGATGTTTAAAGTGATGTCTCACTCCTAATGTTCAAAGTGACATCTCACATCTGATGTTTAATGTGATGTCTCACTCCAGATGTTTAAAGTGACATCTCAATCCCGATGTCTAAAGTGATGTCTCACGTCTGATGTTTAAAGTGACATCTCAATCCCGATGTCTAAAGTGATGTCTCACGTCTGATGTTTAAAGTGACATTTCAATCCTGACGTTTAATGTGATGTCTCACTCCTAATGTTCAAAGTGATGTCTCACATCTGATGTTTAAAGTGATGTCTCACTCCTGATGTTTAAAGTGACGTCTCAATCCCGATGTTGAAAGTGATGTCTCACTCCCGATGTGTAAAGTGATGTCTAACTCCTGATGTTCAAAGTGATGTCTCACTCCTGATGTTCAAAGTGATGTCTCACTCCTGATGTTCAAAGTGATGTCTCACTCCTGATGTTTAAAGTGACATATCAATCCCGATGTCTAAAGTGATGTCTCACGTCTGATGTTTAAAGTTACATCTCAATCCGGATGTTTAAAGTGATGTCTCACTCCCGATGTGTAAAGTGATGTCTCACTCATGATGTTTAAAGTTATGTCTCACTCCCAATGTTTAAAGTGATGTCTCACTCATGATGTTTAAAGTTATGTCTCACTCATGATGTTTAAAGTGATGTCTCACTCATGATGTTTAAAGTTATGTCTCACTCCTGACCTTCAAAGTGATGTCTCACTCATGATGTTCAAAGTGATGTCTCACTCCTGACGTTCAAAGTGATGTCTCACTCCTGATGTTTAAAGTGACGTCTCACAATTGATGTTCAAAGTGATGTCTCACTCCTGATGTTCAAAGTGATGTCTCACGTCTGATGTTTAAAGTGACGTCTCACAATTGATGTTCAAAGTGATGTCACACTCCTGATGTTCAAAGTGATGTCTCACGTCTGATGTTTAAAGTGACGTCTCACAATTGATGTTCAAAGTGATGTCTCACTCCTGATGTTTAAAGTGATGTCTCACTCCTGATGTTTAAAGTGATGTCTCACTCCTGATGTTTAAAGTGACGTCTCACTCCTGATGTTTAAAGTGACGTCTCACTCCTGATGTATGTAGTGATGTTTTAAGTAATATCAGACATCTGATGTTCAAGGTGATGTATCACTCCTGATATTTAAAGTGACGTCTCTCTCATGATGCTGATGAACAGAGGAGGACGACAGACTGAAAGTTGTCTGTGTGCTGACAGATGAGCTCCAGATGTGGAAACGATGCTATAGAAACCTTTCCAGGGACGGAGGGCCTTAAGCAAAGTAGCTAATCCCCCGAGCTGTCCCCCGTGTGATGGACGGCCGGGCTGCAGTCGGGTAATGAACTTCTTCTCCACTCGAGGAGACGCAGTGCCAGACTGTCTGTCAGTCTTTACCCAGCAGCTCCGACAGATTGAAGGAGTCGAGGGCTGCTTTTGTTCCGGAGAACCGGCTGTCTCAGGCTGTGAGACACGCAGACGATGGGAAAGTTTCTTTGTGGGTCTTTTCTCACACCTCATCGCTCAGTAATATGATGAGCTCTGTGTGTATAGCCTGGAGAGGCTCAGCTGTTCAGAGAGCGCCGTCACCTGGAGGGTACAGAGCCAAAGCAGACCTGCCCAACAAGCTCTCCCATCAGGCGAGTTGTTTTCATATCATCTTAAATAGACTGTGGATATAAAATCAGAGTGAGAACTCTTCATGAGGCCCTTTAAGTGGTTATTTCAGAGAGGACTCTGTTATTATGAAGGATTGAATTATCGTGGTTACAGTAAATAAGATAAGAAATAATTGATGGTCCCACAGGAACGTTTGTCTTGGCTGTCAGGCTGCTGTATTATACTTGCCAACACTGAAACAGAGCACATACACACATAAAACATGCATCAAATAAATAAATAAGCTGAGTGTGACACACTTCTTCTTTAAAGGCGGAGTCAGTAGAAATGTTTGTAAACACATCATTCAAACTGGGCCCCTCCTCCGGGGCTCATCGCCCCCAGAAGCTCACACTCACTGCAGGACGTAGTGTGTACGTTTACTGCTTGTACCTACACTGCAAGTTACCGCACGCTAGCACAAGCTAACTGCCGGTGTTTGTCACCTGCCTGTTGAGGTGAATTATTACTGTTTTCCTTAGAATGTGTGGGATAACAGCTAGGTAAAAACGTAAACATGTGTTGCTTCTAAGGATACGCTGGAAAACATAAATCTAAGGGGGGTCCATGTGTTTAGAGCATGTAGGAGAGAAGGATCTGTGGGAAGGTGTTGACCTGAGCACCAACTGTGAACCTGACTGATAATATAGGAGAAACAGATGTCCTTATATTGCTTTGAACAATGCTGTATAAGTATCAGGCTTCATCTGTGCTTGGGAGGGAACACTTTTGGCTTGTGTCCTTCCCGGGTGTACTATGGCCAGCCTGGACGATGCTTCACTTCTTTGTAAATAAACGTATTATTTTGCAAACAAGTCAGTGTCAATGGAGATTTCTTCAAGATCAACTCATCATCTATGACCAGAGGAGAGTAAACTACAAATTGGCGTCACGAACAGGATCAGTTGGGGCCTTCTGCAGTTCCACAGCCTCTACAGTTTTAAGTGCTGGGTGAGTGAAAAACACATATTGGAGCGCTGATTGTTAAACTGGGATGGTTGTGCCTGCTCTGTGGCTCCACTGTCAAAGAGCCAGAAGCGAGGATATGAGATGATGTGTGGACTTTGAAGTGATTTTCCATCTAAATTGGGGTTTATCATGAATTTGGGGTTTGGTGGATTTTGTCCATCTAAATCGGGGTTTATAATGTAATCACTAAGAGGTTACATTGGGGTTTACAGGGAATGTACATTGGGGTTTATAATGTAACGGGATCACTAAGAGGTTACATTGGGGTTTACAGGGAATGTACATTGGGGTTTATAATGTAACAGGGAATTAAGAGGGTAAACCATTATAATGTAGCGGGAAGTTTAAAAACAGGGAATTAAGAGGGTAAACCATTATAATGTAGCGGGAAGTTTAAAAACAGGGAATTAAGAGGGTAAACCATTATAATGTAGCGGGAAGTTTAAAAACAGGGAATTAAGAGGGTAAACCATTATAATGTAGCGGGAAATTTAAAAGCAAAAGTGTGCGTTGAGCATGTAGTGTGAAGAAATCCTCTAAAAAACAATTTGATAAAAGTTTGGCCAAAGTGAAATTGAAATTTTTAAAGAAGGTAAAGAGGAAAATTAAAAATGAGTCGACTGGAGTCTTTGGAGAGGTGTGTGTGTGTCTGTACAGCCTGCGGTATGTGTGTTTGCTGCTGGTCAGCTTGCACTGTGAGTGTGTGTTTTGGAATGTGTGTACTGCACAGTGATTTATGTGTCAAAGAGCTCTGTGTAATGTTCTTGTTTATGTGTAATTGATAAAAATAATAGATGAATAGATATATATAAGCAGACGATTGATTAAAGGAGATTTAGTAACTCATAAGAAGAGACATTTTTGCCTCTTTAGTGTTAAAGATAAATAAAATACCTATGAGCCTTTTGTTTCAGGGGACATTTATATATTTGATATAATAAACCTATGAGCCTAATAGTAGGACTTTTATAGATTTGACAACATATATGAGCTTTTGTTGAGTCTAAGGAGGAGTGGAGAGATTAGAGAGAACAGTCTGTCTACATAAGCATGTACACATTCAGATGAGAGAACAAAAGAGAAGAGAACATTTCCTAATAAAGTTTAAAACTGAAAAATGAATTGTGATTTTGCAGAATTTGAGGAGTGTTTTGGGTTTGCTGATTGGTGTGTAGATTTTCTCTCTTTCTGTCTGTTTGTGTGTGTGTGTGTGTGTGTGTGTGTGTGTGTGTGTGTGTGTGTGTGTGTGTGTGTGTGTGTGTGTGTGTGTGTGTGTGTGTGTGTGTGACCACACTTTGCTGTGGGTTTTGTCTGTCCAGGGGAATGGGGAGTCTTGTTTGAAAAATGGGAGGAGAAGTTAGTTTTGCCTGCCAGAAAACACATCTTGTATTTTGGCTGTTGATGGGAAGAATACTGCTCTGGTTTTGGTGTGTGTTAGTTGACTTTGTGCATTGCTGCACTGAGTTGATCCGACCTTTAAAGGGGAGCTTAGAGAGGATGTTCACTCTCTGACTACCAGTCTATACTGGAAGTCCTTGTTAAATTTAAAGAGGTGGAGCTAGAGGTAGTACTTTAAATAGATTGACAAGCTCCTCTAGAGGAGAGGGAGCCCTCCCTCTTCTTTTCTCTCTGTAAGACTGAGAGGGAGACAATGAATGAATAAATAGATAACAATAAATTGAAGAGTAAATCAGACTTAATTATATACTATTTAGGCTTTTAAATACATTGTGTAAATAAAATTAAGTATTGATCAATTTAAAATACATGAGAAATAAGGAAGGTGTCTGTGCTCAGTTAGAAGCACGTGTAAGAGAAAACTCTTGCATAAAAACAGCTGTTGAGATTAAAATGACCTAAATGTTGAAAGATAAGGCTTGCATGTTTCATTGAATTTCCATTTTTTTGCAATGTGTTTAGAATTTGGAGAAATATTAAGATACTAAACTTTGTTTTGCTTCTTTTTCTCTCCTATCTTTACTATGAGAACGGGAGGAAAAATAAGGGAGATGGAATGTTTCTGAAGAAGACACCTGGCAGTGCTTCATAGACACTGGAGCTTGCGGATGACAGCGTGATCCAGCCTGATCAAGGCCAGTGAGGTTTTATCCACAAACTCTTTCAACAAACACCTGTATTTAGCTATATGTGTATACATTCAATTATAGCTAATATAGTTTGTTTTCACATATAATCTTACTTCTTTGTATACATTACGGTACAATTATTAAGGAGGGAATCTTGGCAACAGACTGACTGATTGAAGCATTTGGTTATTTCAGGAGTATTGTTGATTTGATTGATCATTGGGGAACAGTTAATTTGATTCAAGTGCTGTTGAGTGCTGTGAATGCTGGTTTCATTGTCTGAGAATGATTTAGTTTGATTTGGGCTGTTTTGAGATGGAACATTGACATTAATTTAAGAATTAAGGGTTTAAGAGAACAGATGATTCTCAATACAGCATCATGCTCAGATAATGAAATTGTTGCATGCGATGTTAAAGTCGGGAAAAATTAGCAATAACTAAATGTGCGGAACACAAAATGGAAATGTCAAGCGTTACACAAGGTAACACAGTGACTGATGTTGCCTCAAAGGCAGCTATAGGAGCAAACAAATTTGGCGAGGTTCTTCTGGTCACCCATGAGGTGGACTTGGAAGATAAAATTACGCTCAGAGATGTAGTCTCGATGCAAGAAGCTGCTTCTGTAATGGATAAATAATTATGGATGGACCGAGGGCAGAGGTGTAAAGAAATTAATTACATTAACTCACGTTACTGTAATTGAGTAGTTTTTTGTGTACTTGTACTTTTTGAAGTAGTTTTTAAAATCTGTACTTTTATTGAGGTTTTCTGTTAAGTATTGTAATTTGCTGCATTTTAAGTCACATCTGTTACTGAGTAAAAATAGGCCTACTTTGAATGATTTATGTCATCACATCAGAGTAACAAGAGGCAGAGAGAACCTTTTCTTGGCACGTTGCACCTTAAGTTAATGCAAGGGGGGATAAGCACCTCCATCACAGAGGGTCTATCTGCTGAAGGTGTGTTTAAACTGATGTCTCATTGTCTTAAATCTAAGATGATTAAATAAAAGGTGGCTGTAGCTCTGACTCAAAGTTCAGAGTGATAAACACATTTAATTCTAGAAGGTTTTTCACAATAAAAGTCCCTTATTGTCATCTTTTTGATATGATTTTATTTTGAAGCAGACGTATCAGGAAGTTGGGTGTTATAAGCAACTTAATACATCTCAGATGTGTGAAAATGAAAACTTCAAATCAAGCAGATTCAGTTGAAGCTTCAGTGTAGCCTGCTGAGAGGTAAAACACACAGCTCCCTTAAACATTTAATACAAACTGAAACAGGCTGATTTAAAACACTAGATGGATTATCTTTCATCTCAGGTTTAGTTTCAGCGAAATCAAAATTTGAGGACACAGCTGCATTAGAGACGGAGCAGACTCAGAATAAAACAACTACAAACATTCAAATACTTTTTACACTGTTTATGAGTGAGACAAAGACTCTGTCACTATTTTCTTAAATAGTTGAAACATTTCTCTTCATAAAACAGATGATTGTCTTCTTTATAAGGAAACAGGAAAATTAATGGAGAAGGTTAACACACCTTCTCACATACTGGATCAGTAAAGAAACCACTGCCTTATGAGAAAGAGGTGAAGTTTACTCATGTTTATCCTCAGCGCCCAGTGATCAGACAGGAAGACAACTATTACATCACGGATGAGGATTGAGCAGATCAAAGAGAAAGGAAAGGCTAAGACAACTATAAAGATGTACCTGAGCTGCGACACTAAAAAGAAAAAGATTTAGCAGTTTAGCAGACTGGAAATAGGAGACGGAAGTGAGAATGATTCGAACGAAGTTGTTGGTGGATATGACCCAGCAGTTAGATGGATGTTGGCTGAAGCGAGGTGAAAGAAGGACATAAGTAAGTAAGGAGAATGGATTCAAGAAATGGCGACAAAGATGAGAGATACAGGGCTTTAAGAGAGGTTGAGATGAGTTTTAATGTCTAACTTTATATTTTGTTTTTGTAAATGGGGAACAAAAGAAAATGTTTACAGGATACATCTTTGTTAAGATTTGTCTTTAATTAAAAGAAAAAAAAACTTTTAGATCTAAATCCTCTGGTTCTTTTTGCAGCACAGACGACATGCGTTGTAAAAACTAAATAAATAAATGAATAAGTAACTTGTGACTTTTACTTAAAGTACATTTTCGGCGAGATGTTTTTTACTTTTTGAGTACATTTTAAACTGATACTTTTGCTTGTGCTTCAGTAACATTTTATTAAAGGAGCAGTACTTTTACTGGTGTAGTATATTTTGGTACTCTTTACACCTCTGACTGAGGGGCCACTCAAGATTCTATTGGCCTGTGGTGAAATCATGAAGGGCTGATGGTAGTACCCCCTGACCTGCTAGGTCCTATAGTTCATGAAGCACATGTTAGCCCATGTGCAAGGGGGGAGGTAAGAAGAAAGATTGCGAAAGAATATGGTTTTTTTGGGCATCATACTTTTTTGAGCAAATTGATTATGTAATAAGCAGGTGTACTTTCTGTCTAAACAACAATGTTAGGAGGGCTGTGATGGTTCCTCCCGGTCACATCCCAACACCGACAGGTCCTATGTGTGAGTTAATGGTTTATTTGTTGATATAATAAGATCAGTAGGAAGTAAAAGATAAATGATAATAGTTGTGAATAGATTTTCAAGGCTTGAGGCCTGTCCAACCAAGCGAAAAGATACTCAGTCTGTTGTTAAGTTTTTGTGCCATAAGGTCATAAGCAGGTGAAGACTTCCAGACCGCGTATTGTCAGATAATGGAAAAGAGTTTGTGAATAAAACAGTCAGATTAATTCAGAAAACAATTTGGGAATTAGAAAACGTTTAGGAGCTGTGTATCATCCGCAAAGCCAAGGTGTTTGTAAAAAATAAATAAATGAGAAATAAAAAATAATAATAAAATAAAATAATGAATGAATGGTGTGTTAAAAAATAAAACAAACGAATTGTTAAAATCTGCCAACACATAGGTCTGAATTGGGTAGAGACACTTCTATTGGTGTTAATGGTGTGTCGTTCAAGTGGGTTCTGTGATTTGCGCATGACACCCCATGAGTTAGCTACGGGTAGACAGATGCCAACACCTTGTTTGTGTTAAAGCGCCAGCAGAAGAGGCGCCACGATCATAAAACCAAGATGTTGAAAGCTCAAGAGAGTCAACAGCAGCTGCAGAAACAGCAGAGGTTCATGAGGACCTCCAAGGTCAAGACCCAGAAAAAGGGAGTGACTATGCTGTGGGTGTGCATGATGATTTTGAGCACACTTTTGATGATGCCAGGGATGACTTGTCAGCCCTTGAGCAAGAAAGACGATTTGATGACGTTGATTTACACCATGTCCCAGAAAGTGGGAAGATAGTCACGGTGAGGTTATTGATTTATCAGGGACATCAACACTAGAAAAGTATATGTTGCTTAATGATCAAAGACGAATAAAGATTGAGGGAGATTGTAGTCTTTATCTACGTCGATCCCAGGTTGAAGATCAAGGTGACTATAAGTGTTCATATTTTGATCCAAAATTAGTGAACATGAGAGAGTATAGTGTAGTCAGGGTTAGGCTACAGAAACAGTATTGTGACTCTTGTGGTACTAAATGAAAGTAAACAAGTAGAACAATTGACAACCAACATATCAATTCTCCCGCAAACTGAGAAAACTTTTTCAACTCTTAAGGTTACTGATGACACAGACATATTGCATTTAATTACAGCTGCGCCTCAAATGATTTCTACAACTCAAATTCCTGTGAATATTGTTAAGAGCTAAATTAGAAAATACAGTTTACCTTCCATGTAAATGGGGATCGAGATCAAAGAAAGTATATTCTGTTTAATGACATGAGATGGTTTAAAGTTATAGATGACTGTACACTTATTTTAAGTAATGTTACATGGGAAGATCAAGGAGAATATACCTGCACTTATTTGGATCCAGAGTTTAAATTTGTACCGTTTTGCAACTATTGGATACAAGGGTATAGGACTTTTAAAATAAAGCTTGTGGTTAGAGGCCGGGTTCCTATTGAAGCAATTACGGTTGCTACAGAGGCACGAAAACAACTAGCCACCCTGAGACTGACAGATGTACAGATGACGACTACTACTATAGCTCAGAGATTAACTAGTAGTATTAACATATCAACTCCTGTTACTACTCTAGCTACGACTTTGGTAGAAAAGAATGTTACAACAACGATGATAACTTCTACTTCTGTTACTCCTAGTAATCTTACAAGTGAGATTGTAAAGATGGGATCCATTAATAATAAAACAATGACGACTTTCTCAGTGTCTACTAAATCTGTAGGTAGGACATTGACAGCTGTCACTACATCTCCAGCATTTACAAAGTTGGTAAATATAACTCAGAAGCATATGTTAGAGTTGGAAGCTAGTTTGAATAATAGCATGGAAAAATCGGAAATTAGAGAACCAATTGATAAACAGATTGATATGGAGTCAGCTGAAGCAGTTCAGATGACTATGTTAAATGATGCTGATGAATTTATAGATGCTGATGGGATATCAGAAGACATGACTAACCGTCTTCATGCATTAGAGAAGCGAGAAACTCAATGGAAAGCTTATGGTTTTGATTCCTCTGTGTTGCAAATTGCTGACCCGTGGGCAAGTACAAATTTATGGTTCCAGCAATTGACTCATTCTGTTAGAATGTCTAGTCGTTGGAAAGGTCCATGTGTGGTGAGAGTTCCAGAACCAAGTACATGGTCTTCAATTCTGGAAACAGTACCGGAACCTTTAATTTCTGAATGTCAAAATGATGCGTTATCATGGCTGCTATTTAGACAACAAGCAGAAAGGGATACATGGATGGCCTTGTCGGTGCGTCTATTTAAGCCTAGATGTGTTTGTTTTTGGTTGAGGGACTTAGCATATATAAATCTTTTTGATCAGTATGAAGATATTATGACAGCATTCCTGATGTGATGCAATTTGGACAACGTGATAAAAGGACTGTTGACGACACATATAGGGTGACTTTTCATGCACCACAGCGTAAACTGAGTAAAACTCTAAGTGTAAAGAATCAAACTTTACCGGGTAATTTTACCATAGGAACATTTAAAGATATCTGGTGGATTTGTGGTAATAAGGCATACTTATTTCTACCTTATAGTTGGGTTGGATGTTGTTATATGGCACAGTTGAAACTTCCGTATGATGTTTTTGTTCTACAGCAGGGACAAGAGCCTGATAATGTTAACTCTACAGAGAGCTCTGGAAGTAGGAAGAAGAGAGAGTTGGCAGAATTTCATAATTTGGAGGCTTATCAGTGGAGAATAAGTTTGGCTGGTGAAAACAGGGAACTGGACCCAATTGCAGATGAACGGGGAAAAAATTGAATTATTAAATTAAAAAGGCAAAGTAAAACCTTACTATTCAAAAACAGAGTCCAAAAGGTGACATACAGGTCACAACAAAAACACTGGTAAGACAAGGGGAAACTCTGACCTACACACACCGACATACGACAATGAACTGACACAGAAGGGAAGACACACAGAGAATAAATACACAGGGTAATCAACATAGGTAAGACCAACAAGACACAGGTGAGGACAATCAGGACTGAGGAAAACACAGAGAGGCAGGAATGAACACAAAACAGAGAGACACAAGGAGAAGAAAATACAAAATAAAACAGGAAACATTAAAGACTAAACGAACACTAGGACACATTCCTTTAAAGAAACACAAGGGAAACAACACCAGGGAAGAATGGGAACTAAATCAATGTAAAGAAATCTAAACTCTGAAATACAAACTACAACAGACCAAATCATGACAGTAATGGCCTAAAGATGAAGGTGTAGAATTAGTGGAAACATATCCATTTCCGAATATCTGACTTCATTATAGACTCACCATTATTTTAATGGGGAGTGCATGGATAAAGGGGGGAATGGAATATGTTAATCATGTATGTTAATCATGTATTAGAATAATCTGAAAGTGTGATAAAAATGAACATATACTTTTGATGTTTTTGTTTTTGCAAGATACTGGTTTGTGATTTTTCTTCCTAGGACAGTGTTTGGTGACCAATGTGAGGGTGGTTGACTGTCCAGAGATTTCACAGCCTACACTCAAAACTGGGGCAAACTAGGATGAAAATGGACAGAGGACCCTGAACAAGAACATCATGATGAAGGGTTTTCAATTGAACAATCATTGAAGTTTTTATTACAGGGGAATCTGAAGAAGCTAAAAAGCAACAGATTAATGTATAAGAATGTTTACTGTATGTTTTTATAGCATTGGATTGTGTTTAATACAATATAATTTGTATTATTGATAATTATTCTGTATCTTTTACTCTCTACTAGATGTTTTTAGTAAAATATATATCTTTAGTTTAGTATTGAAGTTTTCTGGAACTGTATGTAATGTTTATATTGGGACCTCAGGTGTTTTATTCTTTTCTCGATCCTTAGGGACAGAGGTTTTTAGGAAGGGAGAGGTCCTTTGGAGGGTCCTATGGGTCGACCAGCCCGACTTTGGACATTTTTGATTTTATTTCTGAGGTTCTAAATGTATGCATTTATATATTATCCTATACAGGTTTCAGAACCATTCTTTTTGATTGGCTTGGAGTACCTTATGTGGTTACCTGGGGCAGAGGGACCGTAAGAGAGTTTTCCTGTCTAGATTGATTGATGGTTATCAGAAAGAAAACTGCCCGACAGGTTTTTACTCTTACACTCCACAAAATTAATATATTGTTAAGATTAAGAATGGACAGAAAGGTATATCGTAAGCATTCTGTGTGATATTATGTGATTCTTATGCGGCCAATTTACATCATCATTGTATTATTTTTTCTGTTTCGAGACTAAAGTCTCGAAGGGGGGAAATATGAGGTGAATTATTACTGTTTTCCTTAGAATGTGTGGGATAACAGCTAGGTAAAAACGTAAACATGTGTTGCTTCTAAGGATACGCTGGAAAACATAAATCTAAGGGGGGTCCATGTGTTTAGAGCATGTAGGAGAGAAGGATCTGTGGGAAGGTGTTGACCTGAGCACCAACTGTGAACCTGACTGATAATATAGGAGAAACAGATGTCCTTATATTGCTTTGAACAATGCTGTATAAGTATCAGGCTTCATCTGTGCTTGGGAGGGAACACTTTTGGCTTGTGTCCTTCCCGGGTGTACTATGGCCAGCCTGGACGATGCTTCACTTCTTTGTAAATAAACTTATTATTTTGCAAACAAGTCAGTGTCAATGGAGATTTCTTCAAGATCAACTCATCATCTATGACCAGAGGAGAGTAAACTACACTGTCCAACAGGAAGCAGAACAACTCCACGTCCACGGGTAAAAGACAACACAAGGTTCACCCTCGTTTTAGAACGAGCTTTATCCACTTGGTGTTTCTCCTCACTGTGAATATATTTTCTCTTCTTTGCCGTTACGTCCACGTCCGTCATATTCACCTTTGAATGGCGTCCAATTACTGAATTGTATCCACTCTTAAACTCACCTGCTGCGCTGTCATTGGCTGGAGGAAACACACCAGCTCTGCCCAGAAACGTCCCGAGTCAACCAAAACAAAGCAGAACAGTAAAATCCAGTCAGAGGACAGGGTCTCTGCAGACACAGTCACCACCACACATGTATAGAGACCCAGAAGGGATGATGGAGCAGCTTTACTTTAGGATAAGGCTGTATTTTTATTTTGAAGGGGGAAGCTGCTGACTCTATCTTTAAGGTATAAGCATAGATAGCATCAAATATTAAAACAAGAACAATCATTCAGCGAGGGGAGTGTATAAGGCAGCAGCCTGTAAACAGCCTGTAGACAGACTGACTGTGTTTTGTTCTTAACTGGACGGATTAGTCTCGTCGTCCTCGGGAATGTCACAGGTGTTGTGAAGGTATCTGCTGCCAGACTTTTATGTCTGTAATATGCCTCGAGTAGCAAAGCAAATGTGACAGATGCCACCTGCAGACCTCACCATGGTAACCGTTCTGTTGGAGTGTAACTGTGAGAGATGGAGACACAGTCTCAGCACCGTGTTGGAGTGATGATCACAGTTTCAGCTCTGCTTCGCTCTCACAGTAAAAACAAACCTACCTGCAGGCCCACCGGAAGAAATGTGTGGTCCCTGAGAAGGGGAAGGTTTTAATCCTCCTGACAAACCATTACACCGCGTCAACTGTCAATCAGCTATGCACCTTATTGTGAATAACTCTTATCCTTCATCAAATCAAAACTGATGAGTCATCAAAACATTCACCCCCCGTACAGTGTGTGTCGATCGAGACATGAACTAATCGGACCTATTTGTTTTTTTGAACCAGGCTGTAAACATGTTAATGTCTGCTGTAAAAACAGGCTTTTTAGAATGGGTGTGTATGTGACTTCCTGTGCTTCTGCAGCCAGCCTCTAGTGGACACTCGAGGAACTGCATGATTTTGCACTTTAGCATCAGCTTCATTTTTTAAGACCAGAAGTTGCTGCTTGGTAAAACCAAAGTACAGGGGCCAAAGGCCTTCGCTCCTCAATTATTTGTTTTTAATTTCACTAATCAATCTTTTCAAAGTTTTGTTGTTTAATAACCTTCAAGAAACTTCATTGTATTCAGATAAAATACACGTGTGAACTTCGGGAAAACTTGCCAGATTAAGATAAATCCAACAGAACACGTGATGAAGATCCACGTCTTTAGTTTGAAACATTCAAAACGAACCAGCAGAGTGATTAAAAGTGTCGACTAAAGTGTAACACCCACACACAAAGTCACACACACACACACACAGACACACTGTATAACACACACACAGACACACTGTATAACACACACACAGACACACACACACAGTCACACACACACACATTGTAAAACACACACACACACGCACACACACACACACACACACACACACACAGTCACACACACACATTGTAAAACACACACACACACACACACACACAAACACTTAAACTAAACACAGAAGAATAGCAGCACAGATGTTCCCTCCTCCACTAACACGTTACTCAGCACTTTCCTCTTCCATTGAGTTTTAAACGAGCGGCCGTGTGGAGGTAAACGCCGCCTCCCACCTGCGTCCTCCAAACACATAACAGTAACAGCCTGGCGCCCACTTCAATCTCATCTCATAATAAAGGAAGAGGGGCGTCATGGCGACAGATCTGCCCCTAACCCTAACCCATGGAGGGGGTGGAATTCCAGTTAGTGAGAGGTGAATTCACTTCAGAGAGCGTTCATTAATCACGGCTGAATCATTTACCGCCAGCATGAAGGACGAGAACGTGACCAATGTGTGTGTAGGTGTGTATGTGTTTGTGCAGGTGTGTGTAGGTGTGTGTAGGTGCGTGTAGGGGTGTGTGTGTGTTTGTGTGTGTGAGAGAGAGAGCTGGGACCCTCGTCTGTTAATGAAATGTAACAAAGAGACGTGTTTAAGCATTATTGCCCCAAAATGCCAAACGCCATGTCGAATTTATTCTCCCCGACCACCCAAACGGCTCCCAGGGTGCTGAGCACGCTCAGATAATACCAACAGGAAGCAGAAAAAACAATAACTCTGGAGAACCATTGGATTTACTGTCAAGCTGCTTCATCAGTTTAATAAAGTCTCTATCCTCTCTCCATCCATCCATCCTCTCTCTATCTTCTCTCCATCCTCCCCATCCTTTCCATCCTCTCTCTATCCATCCATCCTCTCTCTATCTTCTCTCCATCCTCCCCATCCTTTCCATCCTCTCTCTATCCATCCTTGCTCTCTCCATCCTCTCTCCATCCTCCCCATCCTTTCCATCCTCTCTCCATCCGTCCTCGCTCTCTCCATCCTCCCCATCCTTTCCATCTGTCCATCCTCTCTCCATCCATCCATCCCCTCTCCATACTCTCCATCCGTCCATCCTCTCTCCATCCTCTCTCCTCTATTTCCATCCGTCCATCCTCTCTCCTCTATTTCCATCCGTCCATCCTCTCTATATCATCCATAGATCCTCTCTCCATCTGTCCATCCTCTCTCCATCCATCCTTGCTCTCTCCATTCCCTCTCCATCCATCCATCCTTTCTCCATCCCCCCTTAATCCCGCTGTCCTTTCCCTATCGTCCATTCTCTCTCCATTCGTCCATGCTCTCTCCATACTCTCTACATCCCCCCCTCCATCAATCCTTCCTCTCTTCATCCGTCCATCATCCATCCTCCAACCTCTCATGTTCATGTTCATGTTCATGTTCATGTTCATGTTCATCTTCATGTTCATGTTCAGGTTCCTGTTCATGTTAAGGGCCAGGATCAGATGACTTTATTTGTACCTGGAGGTAGATTTGTCTGTGTTCATTTTGCCTCTCTTTCAGAGCAACTGGATGAAAATCATTCAGGGCAACTTTTTAGGACCGGGGATAACCGAAGCGTCTCTGCAGGGGTTGGAGACATGTTGTGTCTGCTCGAATACAATAAACCAATAATCAATCAACCATAATGACGACCCGCCCTGCTGTCCAACTCACCCTCCACTACTCTCAAAGAGAAAAGCTTTAGAGAGTGTCTTTGAAGAATGACCTCATCAAATGACTGAGACACAGATTCAGACAGAGGAGCTCTGTGTTTGATCTGAAATATGATCGATTATTAGTCCTGAAATGTTCACGTCACAAATTACAGACACGTGGGATTCAAACCACACGTGCTCTGTAATGATGACAAATGATCCGAGGTCAGCAGGTCATAATAATCCTGCTCAGAGGGAATGATGAATCGTGTTTCCTAATGTAGTCATAGACTTATACCAGCCAATCAGATGGACCCCGAAAGGAAAGTTATATTTCATGTTCATACTTTATATTGATAAAAGACTGAGAGGGAAACAATCCTCTACTGTTCCAGGAAGTGAGACCAACATGTCTGAAAGTGCACAAACTGTGGCGTATCGTCTTTCTGCTTCTGCCCGCTTCATCTCCTTAATCAATCGTGATGATCGATAGCGAGCTGGACCTTGTTTAAATTGAACATCATGTTTCCGAGGGGAATAAATATCAGCGTGATCAACATGGAGGAGAGGCTCTCCTTAATGTTAATGAATGAGGCGGCCTGCTTGTAACACATCAGGTCCTAATTAAATGATACGGGCCGAGCATCGACGAGCACAGGCCGTATTAGATGTGCTCCTTAATGTGACCGGGCAAATCCAAGCAGCAGATCGATCAGACGCTTAATGTTCTCGAGCTCAGCCTCGACCCCCCCGACCTCCATTTCATTTTCCAGTCGGTACAGTCGGCCTGCAGGATTTAGTGAGGCTGCAGGCGATAAGACGAAACATCCAGAGACAGAGAAAAGCAGGAGAAAGACGGTGAAGAATCTGAAGTCCGTTGTCACCTTCATCTCCCCCCCAGATTCAAATCAATGGTACTTTGCTAATGGCTAAATGCTAAATATACCTGTCTGCTGCCTGCAGAGAGAGAGAGAGCATTTCATGTGGGCCTCGTTCCATCAAGGCGGGCCCCAAAGCCACCACGCTGGCAGACATATCGGAGCCCCCGGTAGATGGTTATCGATGAGCCCATGATTTGGGATGTTGGAGGTTACAGGAGGAGAGGTTCGGGGCTGAGGGGGACGAGGAGAGACAGGAGAGGAGGGGAGTCGAATAGCACTCCTGGTCACAAAGTTCAACTGCAGTGACTTCTTGGCTCCGCATTACACAATAAGATGAGAGGAGATCGATGAGGAGTCACGGAGGGAGCTGCTTTAAGAGAGAGACGATGCCGGTTAGAGAGTAGACACCTGAGTGTGTGTGTGTGAGAAAGAGAGAGCTCCAGGTCCTGAGAGAGTCAATAAATTGTATTCCTTAATTATGCTGCTCTTTTAATCAATAGAAACACGGACAGATTACAGAATGGGTCAGACGAGCACATGTCCAAGAGCCGAGGGATCAGGGGCCCCTGAGCATGAGCCTCCATTAGAGGCCCCCGAGCATGAGCCTCCATCAGAAGCCGAGGGATCAGAGGCCCCCAAGCATGAGCCTCCATCAGAGGCCGAGGGATCAGAGGCCCCCGAGCATGAGCCTCCATCAGAGGCCGAGGGATCAGGGGCCCCCGAGCATGAGCCTCCATTAGAGGCCCCCGAGCATGAGCCTCCATCAGAGGCCGAGGGATCAGAGGCCCCCAAGCATGAGCCTCCATCAGAGGCCGAGGGATCAGAGGCCCCCGAGCATGAGCCTCCATCAGAGGCCGAGGGATCAGGGGCCCCTGAGCATGAGCCTCCATTAGAGGCCCCCGAGCATGAGCCTCCATCAGAAGCCGAGGGATCAGAGGCCCCCAAGCATGAGCCTCCATCAGAGGCCGAGGGATCAGAGGCCCCCGAGCATGAGCCTCCATCAGAGGCCGAGGGATCAGGGGCCCCTGAGCATGAGCCTCCATTAGAGGCCCCCGAGCATGAGCCTCCATCAGAAGCCGAGGGATCAGAGGCCCCCAAGCATGAGCCTCCATCAGAGGCCGAGGGATCAGAGGCCCCCGAGCATGAGCCTCCATCAGAGGCCGAGGGATCAGAGGCCCCCGAGCATGAGCCTCCATCAGAGGCCGAGGGATCAGGGGCCCCCGAACATGAGCCTCCATTAGAGGCCCCAGAGCATGAGCCTCAATCAGAGGCCGAGGGATCAGAGGCCCCCGAGCATGAGCCTCCATCAGAGGCCGAGGGATCAGGGGCCCCCGAGCATGAGCCTCCATTAGAGGCCCCCGAGCATGAGCCTCCATCAGAAGCCGAGGGATCAGAGGCCCTCGAGCATGAGCCTCCATCAGAGGCCCCCGAGAATGAGCCTCCATCAGAAGCCGAGGGATCAGGGGCCCTCGAGCATGAGCCTCCATCAGAGGCCGAGGGATCAGGGGCCCCCGAGCATGAGCCTCCATCAGAGGCCCCCGAGAATGAGCCTCCATCAGAAGCCGAGGGATCAGGGGCCCTCGAGCATGAGCCTCCATCAGAGGCCGAGGGATCAGGGGCCCCCGAGCATGAGCCTCCATCAGAGGCCCCCGAGAATGAGCCTCCATCAGAAGCAGAGGGATCAGAGGCCCTCGAGCATGAGCCTCCATCAGAGGCCGAGGGATCAGAGGCCCTCGAGCATGAGCCTCCATCAGAGGCCCCCGAGAATGAGCCTCCATCAGAAGCCGAGGGATCAGGGGCCCTCGAGCATGAGCCTCCATCAGAGGCCGAGGGATCAGGGGCCCCCGAGCATGAGCCTCCATCAGAGGCCCCCGAGAATGAGCCTCCATCAGAAGCCGAGGGATCAGGGGCCCTCGAGCATGAGCCTCCATCAGAGGCCGAGGGATCAGGGGCCCCCGAGCATGAGCCTCCATCAGAGGCCCCCGAGAATGAGCCTCCATCAGAAGCCGAGGGATCAGAGGCCCTCGAGCATGAGCCTCCATCAGAGGTATGTTTTTATCAGACGGAGCTGAAACTCCCTCTAAAGAAGTAAAGGAGGTGAGCACAAATGTCTGTGACTGACATCATCTGCAGGTATGTCAGGAAGCTTTGGTGTTTGCTGCGTGGAGACATGAAGTGGTGGAGAACATCCACCCTGATGCTGCTTGAGCTCTTCAGACCACAGAGGTTATCAAAGTCGATTAAATCGACGACTCGACAAAAGGTAAGAAAACAGTCAGAAACAGTCAAAGCTGAGCACTTTCTATTGAACATGTATAAACCCGGGATCACAGCGTCTGCATGTGAATGATGTCTGATTGGTTAGCACAGTGTGGCTAACGTTAGCAGTGTTAGCTCCATCAGCCTGCAGGTTAACGTCCACATGTCTGCTGTGGTTAGTCCTCGCTCTAGTGGATATATACCGCTTTAACCTGACACATCATACTGTTACGACCCGGCTCGTGTGGGGAAAGGGAAGCAACATAAAACCAGTTGTTTTTGGTAAATTAAAGTTAATTATTACAAAAGAAGAAAATTGTGATACACAACAAAAGGTGAGGCAAACTGAAAGGGCCAACGAGTGCTGCTCAAATCAAAAACATAGTACAACTGAAGGACTCTAAATACTTGTTTTAAATGCTAAATCTAAATAGTGAAATAAATGAAAAGAAAACCTAACTACACTAACTAACCAAATCGAACAACACACAAACAGCACCCCTAAACCTAGTGTTTCTAAACAAATACAAAACCTAATGTGAGTGCGTGTGTGTCTACAAAAATACTAATACCTGACCCAGTCGAACACAAAAGGAGAGCCTCAGAACACACAAGACACAAGACAACAAGTTCTTTAAAGAACATCAACAAACAGACAAAGACAACGAGAGGCACAGTGGCGAGCTTAAAACAAACAGAGCTGCACCCCGACTGCTGGCTGACCAAGCTTCTTAAAGGTGTGTGGCTGCAGGGCTGTCATCTGATTGGTTAATTGCCTCCTGCAGCCGTGTTCCAATCAAGCTGTTTCAGCAAGCAGCACAGGTGAACAAAATCAGGCCTGGAGGACACATTCACACACACACAAACACTCCAAAACAGAGGTCAGTCACAAACACAGGAGAGGGGGTGTGGCTGAGGCCGTAACAATACATACATACGGCTCCCGATACAAGATGCCACCTGTCCACTTGAGCTACAGCCCCCTAATGGCGTTACACCTACATTAAAAAACCTTAAAAAAAAAATCTTTCCTCAGCAGTGGCATCCTGATATTGTTGGTCAAGATGGCTGCTGCTGTGTTTCTCTGAAATGTGGCTGGTTTTCTATCCAACACAAATCTAATGAATCCTGCTTAGAACTTAACATTTCTGTTGCTGATTGAATTAAGAAGAGTCTAACAAACTCTCTACAGCAAAATCGTGGACATTGTCAGCATTTTGTGGAGGTTTCTGGCTCTTTCCTGCTGATCTTTGGGCCTAGTAGGCCTGGAAGACCAAACCATGCCACCCAAAGCCTCTAACCACACCACTGAGGAATATGTCACCATGGCTCAAGTGCGTGAATTGTTGGACCAACAAAAAGACTTTTACAGGACTTTGCTTGAACAACAGGAAAAAAGCTTCAAAACTTGTGTTCAGATCATAGTTGACTCTTCAAACAGGAGGACTGATGATCTGTCAAAGCAAGTCTAGGATCTCAAGGTGAGTCTAGAAATGACTCAACAGGAATTTGATGATTTTAAAATCTCATGCAAACCTTGGTCCAAAAATTGTATGGAAACCAGGACAGACTTGGACACAATTTGCAAAAGCATGATTTCAATCTCAGACAGAATATCTGGAGGGCCAGTCAAAACGCCAAAATGTTGTTGTAAATGGCATTAAAGAGTCTGGGAACGAAAAGGTGTCTGAATCTGAAGAAAAAGTGAGAAAACTACTCAGTGAAAAACTACAACTGGATCATTTGAAAATAGAGCTGGATTGGGCTCACAGGACTGGGAAGCCAATGGCATCATCAGAAAAGCCACGACCTATTGTGGTCAGATTTCTGCGGCTGAAGGACAAACTTGCTGTTCTGGATAAAGCTAAAAACTTGAAGGGCTCTGGCATCTTCACAAACGAGGACTTCCCTGAAGCCGTCCGGCAAAGAAGGAAAGAACTACTCCCAGCAATGAAGGCAGCTCGGGAGAGAGGTGACACACCCAAAACCCATCACACCAAAGGAAAGGCAACGCTCAGAGTCTGGCTTATTAGTCTCCAGCATTAGACATTTTATACAGTATTTTGATTATTTAACTATATACCTGTAGCACATTATTCCTTATACACACTATGGACTACAACAAACCTGATTTTGAAGGCCAGACCTTTAAGCCCTTTGATCCCTCGACTATTGACCCTTACAACTTTGATGTTGACCCAGACCTCCATGTTTTTTCATCATTTGATGCCTCTAAGATTTGTAGTTATTATAATGATACTCAGTTTAATGACTTGTGTGTTTCTATGCCTCCTAATATATTCTCTACTTTTCATCTGAATATAAGAAGTCTTTCCAGCAACTATGACAAATTCATGCATTATCTATCTTCACTTCAAGGAATGAAGTCTGGGGTCTTGTATTTAGATTTGTCAGACCATTTTCCTATTTTCCAGTACTCTTTAATCAAGAGTTTTAATAGAGCTAAACATACCAAGAAAACTATGCACAAAAGAATTATGAGCAAGTCAAATATCTCAAAATGTAAAGACAAGCTTACCAGTATTTCATGGGATGACCTATATGAGGAAAATAATGCTGAGTTTGCATATCAACATTTTATGAAAGTTATTAGCTTTAGCTTTGACGAGTGTTTCCCAATTGGAAGTTCTACCAGGAAATGCAGTCAAGACTTTAATAAGCTTTGGTTTACAGATGATCTGTTAAAGCTGTCTGATCTCTCAAATCCTACTCCTCTTATCCATGGCGTTTATAAATCCTATAGAAATAAATATATTCATTCCATTAGATCTGCAAAAAAGAAATATTTCAGTGAAAAATGTAATGGGTGTTCAAACGATATTAAAACCAGGTGGAAAGTGATAAATCAGCTGCAAAGAGAACAAACTGCCCCAGAGCGACCGTCTGTCTGTCTGGATGGTGAACAGTCTCTTAAAAATCCATTTGATATAGCTCAAACATTTAATGATGTTTTTGTTAATATTGGTTATAAATTAGCTAACCAAATATCTGCATGTCATGGTAATCCACTGGATTTTATCCCTAGACATTTTCCTATTATTTCTACTTTTGAGTCCCCTGATATTCAAGAAATAAGTGACATCATTGATGAACTAAAAACATCTTCAGCCGCTCATTTCTTGTCAAACAGGTGAAACAGTCAGTACTTCAGCCACTTGCTCACATATTTTCTGTCTTTGAAAACAGGCGTTGTACCAGAGGATTTAAAAGATGCTAAAGTGATTCCTCTGTTTAAAACTGATGATCCATGTTGTTTTAATAACTATAGACCCATATCTATTTTGCCATGTTTTCTCATATAGATTCTAATTCAATTCTTTACAAACACCAGTATGGTTTCTGGCTCTGCTTCACCTGATTGACAAAAGTACTTCTGCACTTGAAAATAATGAATTTACTTGTAGTATTTTCCTCGACTTTTCAAAAGCTTTTGATTCAGTTAATCTTCATATTTTACTTTAAAGATGTATAAATACGGTTTTCATGATACCACACACAAATGGTTAAAACTGATGTTTCTAACAGAAGACAGTATGTTTGTGTTCAGAGCTGCTGTTCTAACAAAGCCAGACTACTCTGTGGGGTTCCTCAGGGATCCATTCTGGGACCATTATTATTTCTCATATACATTAATGATTTGTCTAATGTCTCTAATCTCCTTTCTCCAATAATGTTTGCAGACGACACAACTCTAGTTCTCTCTCATTCAAGTTTCAGTTCACTGATTAAGAATGCTAATGCTGGTTTAGCTGCCTACGCTACCTGGTTCAGATTAAATAAATGATCTTTGAATATAAACAAATCTAACTTTATCATTTTCAGTGGCAAAGAAACATATTCTAAAGATTTATCTAAAATTTCAAGTGAGTCTGTTGAGATGCCTCAAGTGTCATCTACAAGATTACTGGGAGTTACTGTTGATGAGAGTTTGAGTTGGAAAGAACAAACTGACTGGGTTAAATCTATTGGTATAATTAGGAGGGTCAGTCAGCTTGTCACCACAAACTGTCTCCATACTCTATATCACAGTTTTGTTAGAATTGCAACTCGATCAGAGTCACACATCCCATCTGCTCCTTTATTTAAAAAACTACAAATTCTTACTATTTTTGACATCAATATTATTCAAACATGTGTTTTTATGTATAACATACATTCAAGTGAAGGGAATATTCCTGAGCATTTCAAGACTTACTTTAAAGTAAATTCACACGTCCATTCCTACTCAACTCGTCAATCTTCAGATCTTCATCTTCCTACATTTCTTACTTGCAGAGGTCAATTTTCAATAAGATTTAGGGGTACCAAATTATGGAATGGCTTTTCCCATCTGGCGAAAAACTGTTCCTCTATAAAACTCTACAAAAGACACTTATTATTTAATGGATGTTTTGTAGTTTGCTTTTCTTCATGTGTTGTTGTCCATGTCTCTGTGTTTTATTTTGATTCACACATACTCAAGGAATCAGTAAATTAGGGGTATAAACTAATATTTCCCTCATGGACACACACACACATTACACACTCACACACACTCACACTCACACACACACACACACACACACACACATACATACACACACACAGCCTTGTCTTTGTCACATTGTTAGGCCACAAGAGCAGCCCATGCTTTCTGGGGACCACCCTTTCTGAAGGTTTTAGAGCACTGGAAAAAATCAGGCAGAATCCTAGGGTGGACATGAACAGGGATGTCACTTCAAATTATCAATTAGACAGAGTAGAGTTCCTTCACATGACTAGGAACCCATTCCTGGGGACTCTTCTGGTTTTTAGTCTTAAGTGGGGTCAATATACACACACTTTCTGGTATGTATTCCTTCCTGACCTCCACTTAACACACATCTAGGTTAAACTTACTTTGTGGAACCACTTACCACCTTTGACAGTCAAGGTAAATTCTGTACTGTTTAACCATGATATTAATCTGCTGGAGTTTGGTCATTTGTGTCAAAATGTAGGTTCTCTTAAAGGGATACTTCACCCGTTGAAACATGAATCTGTAGTGACATTGGGTCATATATGTAGTAGAAATGTGAAATAAATTTTGAAATTGGTGCCTTCTTGACTGAGAAAAAGGCAAAAAGTGTATTTTTGCGTTTTCTCTGCACAGACACATCTCCCAGAATGCACAGCACCGCAGGACACTCCCGCTGAAGGAGAGGTGCATTCATGTGGTATCGGAAAAATGAGATTCCGAGTTGTAAAATGCACATGAAACACCTGCTCATTCGGTTTTGTGTTTTGTTAACATACTTTTTATTCAGGCACGTATTGCACATCAACTTTTTGCTAAAATATAACTTGACAATAAGATTTCTCCGAGTTGGTAAGTCATTCTTCCGACTTACCAACTCGGAAACTTATACCTCCCGAGCAGCACCTGAATGCAGCATTGCTCGCGGACAATAATACAGCAGTTTCCACAACTGATTCAGAGATTTCTTCCAGAAGGAATTGGCATCTTGGAAATTCCTGACAGAAAACAGACTCTATGTCTGTGTCCATAGGCAAACAGTGACAGCACCGACAACACAAGTCTGCCCCGGCTCCTTCTTTTCTCTCACAGCCGCGGACCTAGCATGCTAGGCTAGCTAGCCTGTCTGTCGGCACTCAGCAGCCAGCTCGCCGCTACATTGCGGCTCGTAGAAAGAGCCACACACATCCGATTCAAGCACAAGACCTTCAAAATCCCCTTCAGTCATATCAGTTTGAAGTTGAAACATACGTTTTTCTTCATTCTCGGTCCATATTAGCTTATCCGTAGAGACACCCAGCTTGAGCCCGGCTCAGGCTCCCTGTCTCACAGCCGCTGTGTCTGCAGAAGGCACCTGGCAGCAATATTGCGGGCGGCTCGTAGAAAGAGCCAGGAACATCCGATTCGAGCACAAGACCTTCAAAATCCCCTTCATCCATATCAGTTTGAAGTTGAAACATACTTTTTTCACCATTGTCGGCAGATATTAGATTTCTGGTAGCATAGCCTTCAAGCAAGATGGCGGATGTTAAGTTTCGATTCTGGCATTGAAGCCCCGCCCACTGATCTGTGATAGGTCTGTAGCTTCAGTGGTTGAAAACATGAGGAAATAGCAATGTAGTTTTAGCCTGCTAACCCGTGCTAACCATAGCCTCCGCGAGTGACGCAATATGACGATTTTTGCGTCTATTGAGGAGGCATCTCAGAAAAGAAAATACAGATTTTTCCCGTCTCAGGGGGAAATGAGGGCTGGATGCAAGACCATTCAATAAAAACACAAGTTTACTACTGATACAAAGCTTAATGCAAATGGGTGAAGTATCCCTTTAAGTAATTTAAGTCTAATTGTATTGTACTGATGAAGCATCACAAATTATTTAGGCTACTACAGTGTTATAAAATGAGTCTTTTAAACCAGCTGCATAGATAGCCTGTAGCTATACAGAGGGGGATTTATATTTGTTGTCAAATTGTGTAAACAAGTAAACATTAACAGCCAGAGTGTTTAACAAACAGTTTAGTCAACTACTACCGTGTCATTGTGACTCGAGTAATAAGATTCTCTCATTAATGCTGAACTTAAAAGGTGATACCTTTTTGTGCAGTTATTACAGGCCACAAGTCCCAAAAGTAAGAACACTATACTGACAAATGTATCATGAATTAAAAGTGTCAGACCAAGATGCTTCTGAATATATTCACACCTGGTCATGGGTTAGCAATACAATCATGGTTGTTTTATTTTACTGGTTGAAAACGTTTACTTGATGCTTAAATGAACAAACATTCATTTCAAGTTACCTAATTAAGGTATGAAAACATTTCAAACAAAAATGCCAAACAGTCAGTTGGACAAAACCGCTAATTAAACGGTCACATTGTACCGAAAGCTTAAAAATACTAAGCCCCAGGCTTTCAAATAAAAGAGCATCATATTTTAACAAGAACACTGAACAGTATCAAAATACTGTTTCCCTTGGAAACAACTGTTATCCACAAAAGGATATGATCTAACATGTAACAACAAGCATAATAACATAACATTTATGTCAACCGACATAAAGTTAATACTTCAAGCTTTTTTCTTGAGAGCTGAGATTCGATTCTTAATTTTATGGCAAACCAATTTTTGTCTTTGAGAGCTTCTTCCTCCAGTTCAAGGCACTTATCACAGTCACTCTTCCCTGGAACACGACATGAAGTGATGAAGGACATCAGGTGCTTCTCAACCGCAAGAATCTCCTTTTTATCCCACACCTTTCTCTTCATAGGTGGGCGACCTGTATAGCAAGAGAATAGAAAAGTCAACAAAGACTAATTTTAAGAGTTTGACAGCAGGAGGGAACACATTTTGTTGCTTACTTAATATACTTACAAGACCCGTCAGGTCACAAAAAACTACTAAAAATTAGCTGGTAAAGTCTTAAACACAAGTAATAGAATATGTTACTATTCATACAAGCACTAGGTCATGTGCACATGGACTGTGTGGGTTGTAACACACACCTGCTAATTTTGATTATAGACACAGCATGTGCCAAAGGGCTAGCTAAAGGTGATGACTAATTGTCCTCTCAACCAATCACAATATTTGCCTCAATGCTCTGAAACAGCCGTGCCAATCAGAGTGTTTCAGGACAAAAATCTCTCACCCAATGGAGCAATGGCTTCTCAAGAAAACATTGTTGTATTTATTGTAAGTTACTTATAAAAAAAAAGTGTCTGCTAAATGCCTTTAATGTAAATGTGTTTATACTGCACCATAAACCTGCAACCAAAGGCAGATTGTGTGGCCTTCAAAGTGTCATTTCAAGTGTAATGGCCAGACATGCAATTTTTTTTCTTTAGTACTGCTGCTGCTTTTTCTTCTGCAACACAGTCATACAAATAACAAATCTATAATCTGTTACAAGCATTTGCTTACTCTGTTGTAAACCACAATAAAAATAGTGGGGCAAAGCAGCTGCATATGAAACGATGTCATATAGGATGTAGAACAAAATGGAAAAATATCTCCTGAAGTGGGGCATGTACATTGGCACTATAGGGGTACCAGTGTAAAGAGCAAGAGAAGGCACATAAGAGCATCAGAGGATGTCAACTTTAACGCCATATATATCCCCTAACCCTATCTATCTATCTATCTATCTATCTATCTATCTATCTATCTATCTATCTATCTATCTATCTATCTATCTATCTATCTATTTCTATATATATATCTATCTAAATATATAACTAGATAGATATATATTTAGATGGATACATATATACAGTATTTAGATATCTAGATAGATCAAATAAATATGGAGTTGAAAGTTTGAATCAATCAACTTTACCTCTGCCCCTTTTTGATGACTGGCGGTGACGGGCTTGTGGAGGTGTCATGGTGCCTTGCTGTGGTGCTGCATCCCTTTGGCTGACACCTGGCATTGTCGTCTCTTCCATCTGACTGGATGTGACCTGACTCCTCTCCTCTGAAAACCAAGAGAAAACAAATGACAAAAACTAATACTAGTTATCACACCACAGTAAATGTGGCCTCAGGGCCTGACTGGGCATACTTTAATGGATTGATATTGGCTAAAATTCAAATCTGATCCTTTCTTTACTGTATTCTATTGTGTTTGGCCACCTCAGCCTGCTAGAATTGCTGCTCTGCTCTCCTTTACAACTGAGTTCTACAATGGGAGAATTTCACTGCATAATGTGGAAATCAGTGTGAAATATAAAGAAATAATTTGGGTGCACCGATTGGTGAGTTCTGATAGTGAGGTTGCAGAAATTCACTGACCTTGATGGCAATATTTAATTAGCAGAGCAGTGCACAAACATTAGCTAGCAGCTTCTCATGTTTAGCCATATCATATAATAATAATTTATGACTCATTTCAACTTAATACTTGTGACCCAGGATCCAGTTTTTCAATATTAGCTCAAAAAAGTCAAAAATAAGATCTGTCAGATACATATTAAAAAAACATCGATGTAAGTATAAGAATCAGATTCAGTATCGGTAGATACCCAAAATTAATAAGGATACTTGATTGTGACATCCCTACAGTAAACAGATAGCCTTGAATACATAAGCATGGTCACATTTCATGAGATACTTACCTTCTGAGCCTGAAACACACACCAGCTCGGTGTCGCTGTCAAGGGGCACATTCTCTGTGAGTTTGTGGGGGATTGGAAGAGGGGTAGAAGGGAGGAGAGTGACGGCAGAATGCAATCTTTAGATACTGAGATGTTCCAAAATGCCCAAGTAAAAACACGAGACATAATGTATAATGTAGATAAGCAAATGTTCCTTTATGCACAACAATGTTAAGAAATAGAAATAATTGGTACCGTCAGGATCAATACTGATTTCATCCAGGGTCTTGCCCTTGAACTCTGCCAGGCGTCCCTGTTCCAGAGCCATGAGAACTTTGCTTACTTTAGCAAGTTGGAGGGTGCCTTCCGGAAGTCTGTAGAACTGCCGATGCACTCTTATATCATGGCCAAGAAAATCAGCTAACTGATCCAGCTCTGTATTACTGAGGTTGAGAACTTGAGACAGAGTTCCTGTTTGTTTGCGCAGTTTTGTAGAGGTGAGACTTTCAGGACTTTTGGCACCACAAATCTTGGCATAGTATCTAAGGGAATCAGACCCACGGTAGCAGGTAAATGCAGATGGTCTTGCAAATAAATATGCATTATTATGAGGAACCCCACATTCCTGTCGTTTGCTGACAAGCAAATCCAATGATTGTTGCATTGTTGGGGTCAAAAGAACAGGAACCTTTCTTGCCCTTTTTCCTCTAATCTCTATCCGCATGAAGACTTGACAGAGTTTCTTTTCCAAGTCTGTGAGGGCTATATTCACATCTTCCTGGGGGCCTGATGGATTTTGAGACAAATATGCTGAGAGGGGCATTTTTGACACCTCCCCAGCTCTTCAACGGTTGAACAAAATGACTTGTGTCAATGTGATCTTTGCCAGCTCTGACCATGTCTGGGGCGATGACTCTGTTGACAATTTACTGTGACTTTGTTGTTGTTGTGCATCTAAATAAGAATGCAGGGTCTGGACATCTTTTGTGAATGGAAGCAACAGGGGGGCATTCCACTTAGATTCCTGAAGTGTTCTCAGTGATGCAGCCGATATCATCTCATTCCATCTAGTTTCATATACTCTGCGGAATGTACGAGCATCTTTTGCTGCACTGTAGTCCTTTTGTACATTTGCACGGCTTTCAACAAGCATTGAAATCTTTGTCAAGCTATGTCCAAGTTTGAGAGCAAGACTTGGGGTCTTGTATGTGTTGGTTTTACTGTCATGGCCTGCCACGTGTTTCACTGCTTGAACAACATGCATGAAATTTGCAGGTTTGATGTGCTCTTCAATGGTCTTCAAAGGAGTAGTTTTCCTTGAGCATACCAGAAGCCTGCCCAGCTCTCTCAATTTCTGCCGAATGAATTCATGTTTGCCAACATCATATCCAAGCCTGTTATAAAGATGTTGACCATACTCTAGGATACATGCATCAGATTTGACAGCAGAATACACTTCATCTTGAACCATGTTGTTTAACAACTTCCACAACTCTACTTCAACACCAGGAGGTGGAGGAACAGTAAATGCACAAAGGGCCTGGACACGGGTTTTGCCAGGTTGTTTTTGTCCGACATCAGGCTTGAACTTGCAGATCCTCACGTGCCGCCAAAGGACTTTCTTTGTGAAAAAGCCTTGACAATATATACAATGCAGGAAATTCTGTGCTTGAGATTCTTGTCTTGGTTGCTTGCGAGGAACAAGATTTCCAAGACCAGTATTTAATACTTCAACATTGTGTGCAAAGTTGCCCCTATTTCTCAGATGTTCCAGGTGCATTCGTCTTTCTTTGGATCCTTTTGGGTACGACAGAGCCTGTGTAACCTCTGGCTTATTGGAATGAACACGCTCCAAATGCCTCGCCATTTTTCCAACTCCTAACTTACAGTACAAACAGAAATGCTTTTTGTTATACATTCTTGTCCCGTTATCCTTTTTACAGACGGCAGGTATGGAAAGTGAACCATCAGGCACTCTATGTTCTGTATGGAGGGAAGATGCACTGTCAGGGAGATTCTGATCCAGATTTGGTGTTGAGTTTTCGAATAGGGCTTCAGTGTCTCCCCTTTCACTCTGTTCTGATAAGTGCCCACTAGTGGTTTGTGTTCTAGGACTGGATAAACGGCTTAAACGGCGCCTTTTACATCTCACACCAGAGTCCCTTTCTTTTCTTGAGCGTGAGCGTCCTCTGTTAAGAACCTGCTTTGAAGAGTCACTGTTCAGCTTATTTTGTGAGAGACATACCTCTCTAGTTTTTAGGCATCGGCCCAGGCTTGGTTTCTGCCCAACTGGCTCAATAACTTCACTTGTGTCTGTATCATCAGAATGATCCGTACTAGTCTGAGGAATATATTCTTCTCCACTGTCACCTGAGGTGAGGTCATAGAGCTCATCCGAATCAAACTGAATCCGGTTGTCCATCTTTAGGGAAGAAAATGTAAATTAAATGTATGTCAGCTTAATTAATGTATCTTTTGTTATGAACAGTTTACTCCACTCAAGATAATAATCAGTAATGAAATATAAAGCCGATGTATTCATCTTTTCTCCCACATTGTGTTGCTTACTTGTATGCTTTTGGTCCTCCTCAGCCTAGGGATAGTGTCTTGGTCTTCTTTGGAAAGGCAAGGTTCAGAGTCTGAACTTGGACTTGATATCTAGAATGTCCAAAAGAAATGTGTAATGTTAAAGTTTAAACCAATGGATGAATAACAAAATGATATAAAACAAGACATGAAAATGTATAGGAGGAGGAGTATAAACATCAGAATACCTGAAAGCTGGTATTTCGATAGACAGGACTTGTGGATGCAGCCTGAAATTCATCAGAATCAGTGTAATCTACAAGGGAAGTACTCCTGACTTTTTTTGTTGGAGATTGAAGTTCTGGGTCGTCTGAGCCCTATAGAACAAAAGATTTGATAAGTTTCAATTTTTTTTTTTACTTTCATTTATCAAGTGGACAATTTATTCATTCACATGTCTAAAAAAGTATTAGTTTTGCTAAAACATTGCAATTACAGCTGGAAATTTAAGAATAATAATTTATACTTCACAGAAAAGTGAAAAGTCACATGTAAACATTAATAACAAAAATGTGCTTATGAGAAAATACTTTGATTCATACTTAAAAGATGTGTTTAAATGGTCAGAGAGATTCATATTAATGCATTTGGGATGCTAAGTGACGATCTAAAAAACAAAACATTTCTAGAGGTAGATACACAAGATAACTAGCCATGACTGTAGTTATATTACTGAAAGATTTCCTCCATCTGACACAAAGCAGTTTTACTTTTGACATGTTTAAGTTTCTTCTGATTTATAACATTAATAAGCTGCCTGCGGTCACCATTACAGTTAACAACAAGTAAAGCTTAAGTCTGACAAGATGAATTGACCTCAGACCAACAGCTGGTTTGTCTGGTAGAAAGTAAAACTGAGCTCAAGTTCAAGGATGCATGTTACATATGGTGTTTTTATAAGTTTAAGGACAGAAAAATGAAAATAAGTCAACTTAAAATGGTATAATATTACTCAGTAATCGTGGACCCCACAACTCAGAGACCTGACAAGTGTGTCTGACACTGGTCTTCATAAAGCACTGTGACTGGCCCAGATTTAATCATTAAACCAGAATGCTCATTCATGACCAGTTATACTGACCTAAACAAAACTAAAATGTTAATGTTCACCATCAATAGTCATCCAAATGAGAGACAATGATTTTGACAAACCTGTTTCCTCCAAGGCCAGTCAGTTCCTCCATAGTCATAGGAGATCTCTTCTCCAGTATTAATGTCCCTCAGAGCAAAAAGGCAGAGGTGTGGCTTGCCCTCTGTTACGACCTTCTTCATCCTACAGTTTGGATGGATGTGGTCATCATTGACCAGCCTTCCAAGACTGTCATCTTCCCGTGCTGCATCAACACTTCAAAAATATAATAAATTACTTATAAGGCTCCATAAAATTATATCATTGATTGTATTCATCAACAGGTCATAGATCACTCACAATAATAGTTGCCAACCCAGTGACTGTCAAAATAATATCACACGTGTAGGAACACATGATGTGTTTTCATGTCTCTCGTCTTTCTTACTTCAACCTCAATACTTCTCTTTTAAACTTCTAAATTACTTTTACTCTTTCTATACGTTTTAAAACTCTTTACTTTAAACACTGGCTCTCTTCAATAGTTTAAGTTTTACTCTCTTCAAGACATTACTCTTAAGAGAAGTTGCTTGCACATTATTTTTGTAACTTTTATATCTTTCTCCTACACACGTCTCAGCCATTAAAACATTAAACTGTTCCTGTAAAATGTAAGCTAAGCCCTACCACCATGTTCTTTCTCGCCAGGAAAAGTCAAACATGAAGACCGCACATCTCCCATGATATGTTCTCCTCCTCCTCTGTGACTCTTCAGAATTTATCAGTTCTCCTCTATACTCCACCACAAAGTCGCCTTTATGGAAATTGGCCTTGGCAAACACCCCTCGACCTAGTGTGCACATACAGAAAACATTACACCACTGAAAGCTTTACAGTTATATTTTTCAATATCCCTAGAAGTAGCGTAAGTAGGTGTTATTTCTTCAATAGCGCAGTGATGCTCATCTCTGATGCATAAAATCTGAAAAGACTCACCAAACTCACTATTGATGCAACCAGGGGACGCACTCCATTTTTTCCCTGATAATGCTGCACTGTGTATTTCTACATTCAGATTGATTTTATTTTTTATTCTGTTTGCAGATAACTTCATTAGTTTTGTTTTAAACCTATTATTCTAATAAGGCAAACAACTATAGTAATTTACTTTCTTGAGACTAGCATTTGAATGATATTTTCATTATGCCACTAACAACTAGAATTAGGGATGTAAAGATTAATCGTGAGGCAGTTAAAAATCGATTCAAAGCTGTCAAGGTTCACATCGATTCTCTGAAAAATGAATCGCAGTAACAGGGTCCGAAATCCACACCCGCCAAGTGCCAAATGCGGGGAGATTTTCCGTTTGTCGAGTACATTTCAGAGGGTTATCTGCCACAGGGCGGGTAAATATTTTACCAAGAAGTCATAAAAACTATGCTGTGAGTATTAAGCACGTTTTATGTAGCTGCAGCCGGCTTTCCCTGCTCCTCTCTCTGCTGTCATGACTGAGAGCATCGCGGAGCACGCTGAGACACACCAATTTCAGCGCAAACACACACACATACACATACGCACACACATACACATACACACACACGCACACACACGCGCCCCTTTTAACTTAAAGTGCATCAGCACGTAGCCTACAGTTGATCCGTGATCCGTACGGACCGAGTCGGGAACATGTGATCCGGTCAAACGGTCGGTTCGACTTTTCTCCGTTCACTCGTCTGCAGCTAACATAACGATAGCAACGTCCTCTCACAGTCGCTGTAGTCTCAGTCTGTGAACGTCTCCACTCAGACTCTGTGAAACAGCGCTGCGTTATAAACACTGCAGATATAGTGCGCGCTAAATGCACGCGCAGCAGGAGCAGTCAGATACACACACGTCTAATAATGAGCAGGCTGATTATATTAAGTGTCTAATATTGTCAAAGCTAAATCAAGAGAACACTTGTTTTGTGGAATAATAATTTATTATTCTCTGATGGATTTTAGTTTTTAGTCTGTAATGTTGTAATGCAGGGGGGGGGTTCAGAGGGGAGCAGGGGGGGTCTGGGAACTACCTATTTAAAAAATAAAGGCCAGCAAATGGATCGTATCGTGAGTTGAGTGAATCGTTACATCCCTAACTAGAACTATAGATAATTATAACAATGTAAAGAAACAACCTTTAGTTTTGGAATGGTTTACAATCACCTGTTTTTCGGAACAGTGGTGAAACAAATAAGTCTGGAGCCCCGCATTTTGCTGGGCCACACACTGTTGCAGGTACATTTTTGTAAATCTACCTTTGATGCCTCCCTCCCTCCCTAAGCTCATTATAGATTTGGGAATTTATAGCTTTAATTTTCAGATATACATTTAAAACAACATTACATTAAACAGGAATTTATGATTACATTTTGAACATGAAACCTGCCACAGTCTAACACTACAATTTCTGAAAAAGCACACATTTAAATTGGTACCCACTCAGACGACCACCTGTGCATCCTCATTACATATATCACATGACAATACATCAATAACCACATTTCATTACATTTTGGAGAACAAAATGCACTGTTGTATGCTATGCAATTTTCTATTGTATTATTCTTTACTAAACCCATACAACTTACCTTTAACAGAATTGATGTATTTTACTTCCAACTCTGCCGTCTTGTCCAGGCCCCTGGCAGTGAGATCTCTTGCATCCTGTAAAGGAGGCTTCCTTCGTCTCCTTGCAGCCATCAATAATCCTATAATCAAATACAGTTTTAATGTGACCAGAAAGACCCATATATATATACTATACACCAATATATAGCAATAATTAGTTTGGACCCCCCCACTTTTGCCATGTGAAATGATATTCGTTCACCCCCTCCCACGGTGACCCCCAACAAGCCGGCAAATTGTCCCACCAATTTTCTATACAGTTACAAGCAAGTTACATCTACAAGCAATGCTAATAAGCACTAAGCATGATTAGTATAGCTTACTTAAATGGCTCATGGCTCACGTCATTTAAATGTTCACTTCACTTCACCATGTTGCACTTGAGCTTCAGAGAAAGATACACATCTTTCATTAACTAACCAGACTACCGTAAATCACCAAATAATAGCCGGGTTTCAATTAACCGCAGGGTCCCCTTTAAACGCCAGGCCATTCCCCCACTGGCCAGCACGGCCTGCGGTCACACTGCATCAGGACTAACCTGAGCCTGAGCATGATTACCTCTTGTACATAACGTCTTAATACAGCACACGCATGCTTTATGTTTTTCTGAAGCGTGCTCAGTTTACAAACAGGCGGACGAGAGAGAGAGAGAGAGAGAGAGAGAGAGAGAAAAAGGGACGCGCAGTCGAGTCCGCGTCTGCACATTGGAGAACAACACAGAGAGCCTGACAGCTACTTTACTGACTTTGAGGCTTATTTTGAGTCACTTTAATCAGATTCAGCCGTAAATTAATTTAAAAAAAAAAAGAGACGCGGGTCGAGTCCGCGTCCGCACATCAGAGAATAACACAGAGAACATGACAGCTACTTTGTGACTTATTCTAAGTCATTTTAGTCAGACAACGCCATAAAACTCTGGACTTCTCCATAATGAAGGCTGTCAGCGTTATGTACCCGCGTGCTTGTGCTCGTGCATGAAGTGTACCGTGCCTGAGCACGGAACGGAGCGGTCACACTGGCCAAATGAACTGGACTTGCTTGGGCACGGTACGGATTGCCAGTGTGACCGCACCCTGAGATAAACATGCGGGACTGGGTGATCAGCAAACGGGCACGCCACGAGAGAGTGTCCCGCAAAGTGATCAGAGCGATGGAGAAACAAATGTACGCCACCATGAGCGACAGCAGAGATGAGGAGTCTGCCGCGAGTGCTGGTTGGCTGAATCGTTTCCTCTGCTGTAACAACTTCACTTGCAGGTGACGCACAACTATTGAATTAAACACCTGTCCCAAATTTCCGCCTTGTCCCAAATAAACGCCTGGCCTGTTAAGTGATTGAAACAAATAAACGCCCCGGCTGTTATTTGGTAATTTACCTTAAGCAGCGTTTTTAACCAGCAGCAGCCTGCCATACTTGTTAGCCAATTTACGCTAGCTAGCTAGCTAGCTCGCCAGCTAAACATAGTCACCCCTCCGAAGTAACAGGAACAACAGAAAGCTACTAAACTGCATTACTTCTGTTAATAGCATAATGACAATCAAAGCATCGTGATAATAAACATTTTATGTCAGCATAACTTACCTTGATAGTAATAGCAGCCGCTTGCCAACACTGACACGCCGAAGTGCTTCTTTCCCGGGACTCTGCTATGACGTCAACTCTGCGCGAAGGAGCGCTTGGTGTCTATAGTGAGCGCCTCCTGTATGGGCGGTCATACTCTCATACCTAAATCTGCAGCATCCGCCCACCGGGCATGTGCCGGGCTTGTCTTCTCAGCAGCTTAGCAGCTTACCAGTATAGGTACCATAAGCATGGCAACATTTTTAGCTTAGCATTAGCATCTCCGACATACACATACAAATAGTTCAAATAGATAACTTTATGGTTTTTTCTAGGCTGCATAAACATACTTAAATGAAAATGAAAGATATGACAAAGGAGACACCAGATAAAGAGTGTTGGAGCGTCAGAGGAAGTTTTAGCAGGTACAAATACAAATAGAAAACATGTTGGAAGAGGTATTACTGATCAGCTATTATAAACTTCTTAAAAATCTTAAAAACTATGTATTTTACATGTGAATATGTTAATTTTGAATTATGTATCATGTTTAATATTTGGTGCTGATAGTATTTATCCTGTCTTTGCAGTTAATTGGTTAAATTACCTTAAAATAAGCTCCTTGTTAGCAACAAAGCATTAGTTGCCATCGTTGGCTGCTTGCACATGCGCAGTAGTTAGCGAAGTGTGCTTAGAGTGTGTGTTCCTGCAGTACCAGTTCCTCCTCTAGTCGGCGATACTGAGTACATTTTGCTAAGCACACTTAAGCACATTCTGTTGGTAAATGTGCATTTTGGGGTTAACCCTGAAAACTTCACAGGGCATTATTTAGACCTTAGTTTTACATAATCAAGCATAATCCTAATGGGGTCCAGGATTTGAGACCCCACCAAAATTTTGGAACCCACAGCGTGAGTGTGCTGTCATGGTCGTGCACCCACAATGGGATAAAGACACACACACTCACACACACACACACACACACACACGCATACACACACACACACACACACATACACACACACACTCACACACGCACACACACACACACACACATTACACACTCACATTTTTGCTTTTATATGAATGTTTGTTATTGCCTTTACTGTTGGTATTTTTTGTTATTATATTAATCTGTTATTAATAGCTTGTTATCACTCTTATATAGTTATATGATTCTTTGTATGTTACTTTTGTGTTTTCTTTTATATTGTGAAATTTTAACATTATTTAGGTAGAGGCTTCAAATAAGCCCACTAGGCTTTCTGCCTCTTCCTGCACTGTATGATATTTTGTATTCTTTGTTAATTTTGTATTTTTTTTAAACTGTGCAAAATAAAATAAAAGTCTAAAAGTCTTAAACAGCCTCTCACATCAAAGACAAAGCACCTCACTGAGTTTTAAACTGAGATTTAACAAAGACTTCCTCCTCCTGCTCCACTTCCTCCTTCTCTCCGTCTTCTCCTCCTCTTCTTTCTCCTCCACTTCCTGCTGCTCCTCCTCCTCCACTACCTCATCGTCGTCGTTACCCCTTCTCCTCTTACTCCTCCTCCTTCTACAGGAGCGTGATAATGCATGAGACTCCTTCTCCTCCTCCTCTTCCTTTACTACAGGAGCATGATTATGAATAAGGCTCTTCCTCCTCCTCTACAGGATCATGATTATAAATAAGGCTCCTGCTCCTCTTCCTTCACTCCTCCTCCTCTTCCTACTCCTTCTTCTACAGGAGCCTATTATGAATTAGGCTCCTCCTTTTCCTGTTCCTCCAGCTCCTGCTCCTCCTCCTCTACAGGAGAATGATTATAAATGAGGCTCCCCCTCTCCTCCTCCTCCTTCTACAGGATCATGATTATGAATGAGGCTCCTGCTCCTCCTCCCAGGCACCATGGTCACTAGTTTCCTCCTGAGCTTAGAAATTGGATCTCTGCAGCCCGTGTTGTAACGTTAACATATAAACGTTAACTTGTGTTGAGCGATGGCTGCGTGTTGCGTCTGTTGTTGAAGAAGAACCCCGCTGCAGTAAAAGGTCATCTTTCTAATAGAGACTCTAAAAACACTTGTCTTTAATGAATAAGACTTTGATTCTCTGTCAGAAATCCCCCCGCAGGAAGTAACAGTGAGATGAAGATGTAGATGAGAAGATGGAGGTCAGGTTCAGGGGCATCTCTCGCTTGATTATCTCACATTATCGTTTTATGTTCACAGCTCCTCAGAGAGCCTTTAATTGTTCTTTCCTTTGAACATGGGAGCAGTGCGCGGATCTCTGTTGCCCCCAGATAAACATGAACATGGACAATAGAGGGATCTAACAGAAGACTGAAGCGGCTGCATCTCACTAACTGCACACAGAGAAAATCTTATCACAGTTTTAGGATGACAGCAGATATTTCCACCAACACTTTACATTATGTCATGTGTTTCAAACCACCACCAGGAGAACTCTGTCCACCATTCTGAAAGATGAAATGTACCAAGATAAGTAGCATGGAAGATTCAAACACGTAAAACCTGCGACAACAGACGTAAGCAACACCGTAAGAAGAGAATCAGAGTGTACAAACAAAAGCAGCTCAAAAGGCAGTCAGTTAAAAGTTTCTCTTACAGGTCGTGTCCTTAAATTCAAATCAGAGAGGGGTTAAAGGTGCACAAACCTGGGACTCTGGAGGATTAAACTTTATGTAAGGCCTGGTCAGACATGGGTGCCTATTCACCGGAGCGCCGTGTGTACCGCCATTCTTATTTTAGCGTAACATGTTGCATCTGACATATTGACCTAAACTATCTGCAGGTCCACATGTCAGATTGGTTTGCAGGTTGTGGCTAATGTTAGCAGAGCTCAGTCTTGATCCCTAAGTGTCTCTGTCCTGACGTGATCTCGATCCCTAAATGTCTTGGTGTTGTATTGGTCTCTGAGCCTTCTGGTCTTGAGCTTGTCTTGGTCTCTGAGCCTTCTGGTCTTGAGCTTGTCTTGGTCTCTGAGCCTTCTGGTCTTGAGCTTGTCTTGGTCTCTGAGCCTTCTGGTCTTGAGCTTGTCTTGCCAACTTGCTGCTCAGGTGGTACGCCTACTGTTCTGTAAAGGGAACTAAAGTGGGTTGTTGCCCCCCGGACCGTTTAGTGTGTGACACATGCATTGTGATAAAACGTTTCTGCTGAGCATACATGTGATTCTTCGTGTCTTTATTTAATATTGTTAGCATAGTAAGGTTGCTAACGTAACACCTACCAGCATCATTCAGTCTTTCTTGGACAGAAGTATTTTGTATGTCTTGCTGCGCGTTCTTCATATATTTGATCTTCAAACCAATCAACAGTAAATGCATCGGGGCCTCGAACTTAGAGCTCCTTTATTTCCCGAAACAAGCAGCAACATCCGGCTGGTAAAAAGGACTAGGCCTTAAATTGGGATCAGTTTTTTATTTGAAGTTTTACGGTATATGTATTCCTCTGGGTCTGTGGTACCCCGGTCCAACACTCTGTTGGCTTCACAATATGACTCTCTGGGTTCTCCGAGACCAGGTACATGTTCAGGACTCCATGGTCAAGTTAACTACAATCACGTGCTAATATGTGCAGGCAGACTTTACAAATAAACCCCATGAGACAGAAACGATACAGATGTGGCCACACTTTCTAAAATGAAGCTTGTTAAGAAACATTTCTAATTTAAAGCAACAAAATGTAGGAGCTTGGTTTGGTGCCCTTTGGCGCCCACCAAAGGTCTTTGTTTGACACTGCACTGTCGTAAAACACATGTGTTGTTAGCTCCTCCCCCTCTTAAGCCCTGAGTATACTTGCTGTTAACTACGCATACGCGAACGCATGACGTCAGCCTCGCGTATCCTGCGGTGGTTTGGAGCGTTGGTTGTGCATGTCCTCAGAAATTAACACTACGCGTCCGCGAGATGCAATATGCATAAAACCGCTAGGGGCAGTGTAGAGTTGTATGGTGATAAGACCGGAAGTGACAACATCGGAGACGCCAAAGAGCTGTACAACTATGGCGGAAACGTTTGAAAACAACCTTATAGATCAAGTCAGAAACTACCCACATCTGTATGATGTGTCATTGCCGCTACACAGCGACAAACATGCGTGCCTCAATAGCTGGCGAGAGACTAGTGTTCATTTAGAAGTCGACATGGAAGCTGTTAAAAACAAGTGGAAACATGTCCGAGACCGTTACGTCCGCGCCCGGCGGAAAATTATGCAGAAATGGAGTGGGGACGGTGCTGATGGCTTGTTTTGTCCACCGGTAATCAATCCTTTCGCCTTTTACGCCGCCGTGATCTCAAAATGACCATTAAATTAACCTCCTCCAGTGTTGACATGTTAGTTTACCTATGTAAATCAATGTTCTCTACTTCTGTATGTGAACGTAAACGTTCGTGACGCAGCCGTTTGTTTACGTGTATGCGAGGTTCAACAGCAAGTATATTTGAGCCTTTAGACAACATGCATCTGCTGACCATTAAGCCTGGCTCACACTGTAGAATAATTGGGCCGATTTGAGGTACTATTCCTCCTTCCCGACAATCGCTGGGTCGGAACCGATTATCTGCCCAGATTATCTTGCAGTGTAAGTCTCTTAAAGTTCCAATCTTAAAGTCTCCGATCTGCTCAACTAATGTCGGGGACGTCCCGATTTATTTCAAACATGTTCTTGACGATTACGTCATAAATGCCTCTGACAGAAGTTGCACACGAATATAATTCTCTCTGCAAAACGCACAAATACAGTCTTCGTCTCCTCAGCCACCTGCGAGTCCATATATATATGTTCACGGGCAACACAGATCATCAGTGCAGCACTTTTCTGAAACATTGTATATATATCTACGTTTGTATCAACTTTCCTATATCCTACAACAACTTCCACTTCCTTCTCTTTGACTCCCCTGGAGTCCGTTGGATTTTTCAAATGAAACTTTATTAACAACTGTCAACGCTCCGTCCCGATTTCACTCGTACAGTGTGAGCTCTCAGGTCTGGCCGTGCGTCGTAAACGATTCAGTCGTACAGTGTGGGCTGACATGCTACCCCGACTCATACATATGGGGAAAAATCGTAGTGTGAGCCAGGCTTTAGTGGGCGGAGAAGCCTATGAAGAGGTTGTGAGAAGTTAATAAACAGACTGAAGAGGTTCAGTAAAATTACAGGATTTAGATCAAATCTGACTCTGCTAGCGTCTAGCTAACTGTTAGCATGTGGATTATGTGTATGTGTATTCATCTGTTACCATGACGACTATAGCCTGTTGTTAGCTAACTGTTAGTATGTGGAGTATGTGTTTGTGTATTCAACCGTTACCATGACGACTATAGGCCGTGGCTAAATGTTAGCATGTGGAGTATGTGTATGTGTATTAATCTGTTACCATGACGACTAAAGCCTGTTGTTAGCTAACTTTAGCATGCAATGTTTATGTGTATTAATATGTTACCATGACGACTATAGCCCGTTGTTAGCTAACTGTTAGTATGTGGAGTATGCATGTGTATTCAGCTGTTACCATGACGACTGCAGGTCGTGGCTAAATGTCTACATTGGAGAGGCTCATTTATTTCCTGCTAGCTGAGAGGTTTGTAAGGTTCAAACTTATGAAGCTAACTTGAAGATGGACGAGGAAAGAGACGACTTTTTGGTGTCAGATGGATTTATTGATTTCTTCGTATCAAACCTGAGACATAACTCGGGTTAGACGACTAACTGCAAGCTGCTAAACATGAAACAACGATGACACCGCTAACAATACAGGCCAACATGACGTCTCAATCTGTTTTGAATAATATCAAAACAGACTGAATTAGTAGGAAAGAGTCAGGAGGAGAAAGTGGACATGAGAGAGACGCCATTCTCCCTTTTGGAAGTTATTAGACCGACTCTGAAACAACTGTTTGAAGCAGGAGAAGTTACAGATTGTTGCTTTAAAGCTTTTACATGTGAAAATGTGAAAATGTCACACACAAGACAAATGAATACATGCAAATTATACAATATGCATATCTTCCTATGAATCACCTCATAATGGTTGTTTGGCCTGCCAACCATTTCTCATCTCCTTCTCCTCTCTCTTCTGTTTGTGAACGTGTTCGTGACATGCTGCTTTAAAGGCTCTGGATCGTCACGTGAACAAGAAAAAATAATCACATAACTCTAACTAGAGTAGACCTGTTCAAATGTTCAGACACGTCTCAGTCAAAGGGCCGTCTAAAACTTCAGACCTCTCACACGACAAAATAAGACTTCTAAAGACATTTCATGACCTTACATCTGATTAAAAAGCTCATTAAGAACTTTTTCAGACTTTACCCGGACCTGTGGTGACCCTTTCAAAGAGTAAACACAACATACATACATGTTAGTCAACATGTGCAGCACTGGCTGTTTCACCTTTTAGAGAAAGATTAAACTCGTCCTTTAACGCCCTCATTAATCCTCCCACGTCCATCATATTCTCTTGTGTCTCTACGTCAGTCTAAAACCACACAAGCAGTGACAACAATGCTCAGATCTGATGTACAGTTAACATGTGAGGCCTCTTTACTCGTTAGTATTTAATAGACAGAAAAGGTTCTAATGAGTTTGAGGATCTGAAAATGATTCTGAGCTCCTCACTCCTCCATCTGTCTGAAGACTTTTACACCCTGTTGCGTGAATTCCCCCCACGCCTCCGCAGAATGATTTCTCTGGCAGGTATATGATATGAAATAGAAATAATACAAACGTATTGACTGGCTGTGGTCCAGGAGCAGCCTTCATCAGATCAGCGCTGGACCTGACTGTGTTCCAATAACCGGGAGCGAGCGAGTCGAGCTCCAGCAGCTGGACCGCTCGCACCCACACGCTTTAACTTCATATGAAAAAAGAGCCACGTGGACTCTTTAACTTCATATGAAAAAAGAGCCACGTGGACGGGTTGGAAATAAGAAGACACTGAACACACAGAATCTAATCAATCCAGACTACAGATGTGTTTACATGTGATGGGCAGCAGGATGGGCCTCATAATAACCTGAGGACTGACCGTCAGAGTGTAACCACAGCCGAGTCACTCATAATCAAAGCCAACATATAAAAAACATTTAGCCTACTGTATGAAGCTCGCACGGGGGGGATGGGAGGGGGATTCAGGCCGATGCAGACATTTCTCAGAAAAATAATCACTGCAAAGAGAGAATACTAAATATTCAGAAGGTGTTGCAGGAAGTAAGAAAAGAAGGAGAGAATCAGAAGGATAGAGTCGTGAGGAGAAAGTGAGGGGGAGGGAGTGAGGAGGAGGAAAAAGTCAGGAGAAGAGGATGAGGAGGAAAGAGTCAGGAGGAGAGAGTGAGGAGGAAAGACTCACATCACAATGAGAACATCATTATCAGATATTTGAAGTCAGTGTGAAATGTGAAGACATGCAGAGGTGGAATTGTTTCCCTGATCACTGGATAGTTTGAGCGTCACATCTCTTATAAATACTGCGGCGCAGTTAGCGTGTTACGGTAAGACAACTTGTGTTCTGCAGCCAAAGAGAAGGGGTCCGCAAGGGGAGCGCAAGCTAATGCTAGCTAACCTTTGGCCACCAGCTGAGCCCCGCCCACAAACACGTCATCACAGCGTACAAATGGTCCATTAGTCGGAGTCTTTTCGAACCCTTGACACAGATCTAGCGGGTGTTAAAGCCGCCCAGTCCTTCAGTGGAGCGGGCCCTTAGAGTCTGTGGTCCACAGCTAATGCTTTAGTGGGGTGAAACAAAGGTCTGGAGTAAACGTGGATCTGCTTACTAGCACTTTCTCCTTTCTCACTGCATTGTTTACGCAGATTGCAAAAGAAGTGTGAACTGTGTATCAGCGACGGTCATTCTGCAGCGCCTCGTAATTCGTCACGGAAATCACCCTTCATGCAGGATTAATTTCCCCGTGAAGCCCGGCGCTATGAAAGGTTATAAATTGACTTTAATATTAAGTAGCCTCGCCTTAAGGATACCAAGCTCTTTCTGGTTGGTTCCCATTTTTTCCCCTCTCGCTCTATCTTGCTCCCTCTTTTATTTCTCCCTCTCTCGCCCCTTCTCCCCTCTTAGAGCATGCATCACAGGCGTGCCGGCGCTCATGTAATAGAATGTGATAACAAATCCAAATTATACTGCAGAAAAGTGCTTTCATTTGTCTCGTCGTCGCTGAGCGGGAGCTCCAAAATGAGCCTTTAGTGGAAGTAAAGAGATTTCTTTCTTTGCATAGAGCGTGTGCTTGTGTGAAAAATAGATCATTATGAAAATCTATGTGTAGCATTCTCCCAGCGAGGAGATTTATAATTTGAGTCCCCTCTGTCAGACATTATTGCCTCAAACAAAGACAAAGGAGGACGCTGAGGAGGAGGAGGAGCGGGGGGGGGCTTGTTCTTCCTTCTCTGACTGCCATCACTTACAAACATTTCTCTTCTGTCTGTTCAGGCTCTACGTGGGGTGAGTGTCTCTCTCTCTCTCCTCCTCCTCTGCATGGCGTCTTCTTGGAGTAAACACAGCGCTTTGTTGTGATTTGTGAACTCTCTTTATGTGTCTCCCCTGACGGAGCACATCAGCAGCCTGGAACTCCACATCCATCCCCGTGTGTGACAAATGATTAGAGAAAATGAACTTACAACGCGTTTCATCACCCCTAATGCTTGCTCCGTCTACTTGGCCGGGGTCCCGCAGTCAGAGCCAGCAGAATACCTGGAGTCTCTCCTTGAGCGGAGACGCAGAACGAACAGACGAGTGCAAACAGGGAGGCAGAGTGGGGACGATGAAGAGGAGGGGTACTTATCGAGAGTCACGCATGTCGAGTATGAAATCTGAGTGATGATGAAGGCCATCTTTCATTGGCAGTAAAACACACACACACACACACACACACACACACACACACACACACACACACACACACACACACGCACTCTCGTACCACATTGACATCCAATCAGTGAGTCAACATTAAAAGGCTGTAGCTCTTCTCTCATTGGTCAGGCTGATGAAACACACTCGCTGCCATCATCCAGAGTCTTCTCTCTATCACTTATCTTAGGGCTCTAACTCATCATTGGACTTTGTATGATCGAGGCCTGCATTGACCACTCAGACACTAAATCACTTCCTGATCCTCCTGCGTTCGATTTGATCTCGAAAGTCGGAAATTCTGAGTTGCCGGTCTGATACGACATCAGGAACGCCCCCTGAAGATGGAAGTCCGACTTGGAAACTCTGAGGAACTTCATTAGCCTGAGTTAAAGTCCAACATGGCTGCTTCGTGCAACAGTGGTAGTTTAAGCTGTAAATATTGTGTTTATTAGCAGCTTAGTCTTCTTTTAGTGTAATTAAATCAATCACACTGATAGTATCGTGTGAGTTCTATCCATGCGTGTGCTGTAAATACTGATATTTTGATTTGGGGCCTTTTGCAGCCTCAAGTAGACACTCGAGGAACAGCAGTCTTTTGCACTTCAGCAGTAACTTTTTATAACACCTGAGGTTGCAGCTTGATTTAGGCCAGGACGCTCTTTTAAAGATTCTACAATTCTACAATTCACTTAGCAGACGCTTTTATCCAAAGCGACGTACATCAGAGAGTAAGAACAACACAAGCAAGGATCTAGAAAAAAGGAAACAATGTCAGTAAGTGCAAACGAACAACTTTAAGTCTGATTGGACACACAGGTGCTGACAGGCAAAGCACAACATTGACAGCAGTTCTTAAGAGCTCTAACCAGTATAGAAACCATCTTAAAAGTCGTCATTATTAAGCAAAACCATCGTCATTACCATCATCATCTATTGAGACCATCATCATCATCATTAAGGTCGTAGGTATTCTTGAAAGAGCTGGGTCTTTAGCTTTTTCTTAAAGGTACAGAGGGACTCTGCAGATCGAATGGAGTTTGGTAGTTCGTTCCACCACCGGGGGGCGACAGAGGAGAAGAGTCTAGTTAGAGACTTTGGACCCTGTTGTGAAGGTTGGATCAAACGCCTTTCATTGGCAGAGTGTAGTGGGCGGGAGGGAGTGTAGATCTGAAATAGAGAGTTAAAGTAAGGAGGAGCCGTTTTTGTTGCTGTTTTGTAGGCGAGCAGCAGAGTTTTAAATCTGATACGAGCAGTGACTGGGAGCCAGTGTAAGGAGATGAACAGCGGAGTGACATGAGCTCTTTTAGGGAGGTTGAAGACCAGTCGTGCTGCTGCGTTCTGTATCATCTGCAGAGGTTTGGTTGTGCATGTAGGAAGACCTGCCAGTAAAGAGTTGCAATAGTCAATGCGTGATATCACAAGAGTCTGTACCAGGAGTTGTGTAGCATGTTCTGACAGGTAAGGTCTGATCTTCCTGATGTTGTACAGGGCAAATCGACATGATCGGGCAGTCGAGGCCACTGGAACCTTAAATGTTAGCTAAAGATATTCTCAATGTTAGGAGGCGCTCCTGGTTAAATAAAATGAATAAATTTAACAGCAGCTATTGTCACATGGAGGTGACTGTCTGTTTTTGTTCCATCCAACATGTTTGTGCTGATCAAAAGGAAATACCTGAGTCTCTGTAAGGATATGAGAGCATTGGGCTGATTTACCTGCTGGAGATGAGTGGGATGTGAGTCTGTTCACGAGCCTGCACTTGGCGGAGGACACAGCATGTTGAGTAGGACGGTTCTGGATCGCTGACGCTCCGTGCCGACTCATTGTTAAGCCAAACTGTCTCTCTGGCACCGTGAAGAAGCTTCTGAAGCAGCAACAGAGGACACGGAGCGCTCGTCATGACAGTGTGAGGCAGGTGTCGTTGAGATGGTCGTGTAAAATCATCCCACATTACGCTGGAAGGATTTCTGTGGAAACACATTGAAGAGAAAGACATGAAGAAATGACACATACCGGTGGTTATACATGAAGGGGGAAACAAATCAATAATCATTATGCCAGATGAAATCCTCCTCAGGTGTTCAATAACGTACCTGAGTCTAAACTTCAGTTGAACTCCTCGCCTCTTCAGTTCCACATCGATGAAGATAAAGGCCAGCTAAAGCTGGATTACAGGAGTCACTACATTTGGACCCCTGACTTGACTTTTAACAGTTATCCTTCTATATCAGGTTGTAGCGCTCACACTCCCTCAACTGACCCACAATCTCCACTCAATCTATGGGCACAGCGTTCTGTCAGCGTCACGCAATACGGCGCCGTTAGCTCCCTTTCTAGTCCATGCTCCTGTTTCCACGTCACGCGCCGTGGACCGTCTCTGGAGCATGCCAGCAGCGCTGCTCCGTTTCAAACACTCGCTCAGTCTGTTTTTGACAGAGCACAGACAAGGAAACGCACAGAGGTCTGGTCAATTTCAAAATAAAACAGGCTCCTGACTGTTGAAAGACTATACTTAAAGGTAGAGTCAGTAAAAACATCATTCAAACTGGGCCTCTCCTCCTGTGCTCATCACCCCCAGAAGCCCCACCCACTGCAGGACGTAGTGTGTACATTTACTGCTTGAAGCTACACTGCAAGCTAACACCAGTAGCACAAGCTAACCGCCGGTATTCGTCACCTGCCTGTCCAACAGGAAGCAGACCAACTCCACGTCCACGGGTAAAAGCCAACACAAGGTTCACTTTATCCGCTTGGTGTTTCGCCTCACAGTGATTATATTTTCTCTTCTTTGCTGCTACGTTCACGTCCGTCATATTCGCCGGTTTGAATCGCGTCTAACCACTGAATTGTATCCTCTCCTAAACTCACCTGCTGCGCTGTCATTGGCTGGAGGAAACACACTGGCTCCGCCCAGAAACGTCCAGAGTCAACCAAAACAAAGCAGAACAGTAAAATCCAGTCAGAGGACAGGGTCTCTGCAGACACAGTCACCAGCACACATGTAAGGAGGCCCAGAAGGGACGATGGAGCAGCTTTACTTTAGGATAAGACTGTATTTTATTTTGAAGGAACACATTTATTCTTGTTTTTCAGCTGGTCTGTTTCCTCCTGCATGGTGTCTTACATGACATATAGTTTTAAACGTCCACACTCTTTGTCCTCGAGTGGAAGCCCACAGTGTCACAGTCAGTGATATAGACATGAGATATGTTCTGTCAGAGTCTGAAACCTGCTGACCAATGAGCTGCAGAGCCCTGACATCAGTGTTGTCACACAGATACATTATCAGTCATAAATGAGTCAGTGTGGGCTCTCTGTTATGGCTGATAATTATCTCTTAATGTAAAGTGACTCTGCACTCGCTCATGTGTGCAGCTCTTCCTCTCCTCGACGTATCAGAAGTCTAAAGTGAGCGTCTGATTGGTCCATAAAACACAGTATCATCTTTGTGTCTGTTAGCAGAGCTTCCTGTGATTACTGAGGGCTTTAGTCGCTGTGGAGAGAGATTGAGCGACGAGAGAGCCGACATTCATCAAATATTTGCAGATGCTGGAGACTCGTGAAGCCACAAGCTGAACTTAATTGATTTCGCCGTCTGGCTCACTGCGCCGTGGAGCCCGAGTGAGTAATCCCCGCCGCCGTGTGCAGCGTGTGTAGGCCTCGGTGTGTGTCGTATTTATTCACTTATGACAAATAACTTTTTGGTTGTTCAATATTTATCTCTGGGTGTCATATAGAGGCCTTCATTAAATATTTGAGGAGAAACACATCTGCTCCTTTCTGCAGAGATGAGGCGTTCAGGATTTCTGGGCTCCTTGAAGGCATCAGACAATTTTGCTAATGAGGAAAACATCCTGCGAAAAGCCGAAACAACTGTATTAACATCAAACACACTCCAGATTTCTAACCTTAACCCACATATTCAGGAAATAAATAAAAAACGCCATTCTTGAACAGAAGTGCTCCAGGCCTGTAGGGGGCGCTCAGTGGTACAGCTTTTAACTGAAGACGAGGTAGTGGGACTATAGTTTAGATGGGACAGTTGAAGTTTGACGACACAGAGTAACGTGATAAAATCAGCAGCTGGAGGTTTAGAGTGAGTCCAACATGCAGATGTTCTCAAGATATTTTCAATTTAATATATTTTATGTTTTTAGTTTCAGTCATTCCATTTGAATTAAATTTGAATTTGCATGTTTTCCAAACGTAATGGGTCCCGTGTCCAACTAGCGTTTTTTCCGTGCAGAAAAGCGCTGGCTGTGCGGTCTGGAGTTCTTGCATGAAGCGCACTGAGAATAAAGTGCTGCACGTCTGTCCTGTTTCTATGACAACAGTCTGTTGATAACGTCCGCTGTATGACCGACACTGCTCCGTTACTTTTTACTGCATGTTTTTCATTTAAGATCGTTTATTTCCCGATCAGAGGAGGATGTGGGTACAAGACACGATCTGTAGGAGGCAAAACGACGGGGAATATCATACATCTGGAAAAGATCCCCGGTGATGTTAACAGCGCCTTTCTGACAAGATTTTCAACTCTGACCGGTCGTACAAAAAAGAGAGAGTGCTTGGAAAAAAAGATGCTTGGAGCTGCGTTTTTTCTCCAGGCAGCCGCCTGCTGCTGTGAACGCTCTCTGCTCAATGAAAACATTTGAAAAAAGACGCTGGTGCTCGGAAAAAAACGCTTGTTGGACACGGGGTCTTATTCCTGCTGTTGCAGGTTGGCAGTCCTTGTCTGCCACCGTAGAAAGGCGATCTCTTCCGGTCTTAAAGCTCCCATATTCTTCTCATGTTCAACGTTCAGGTCGTCAGTGTGTGAAACCTTTAGAGCAGCTTTTAATGACCTTATTTATCTGATACTGGCGTCAGTAAAAACACTCATTTCAGACTCTGCCTTTAAAGCCCCCCCGTGCCCAATATCTTCTGATTGGCCAGCTCTCTGAAAGCCGTCCGGGGGGCAGAACGCTGCAGGGCTGCCAGGGGAGGGCTGCTCTCCAGTGCTGGGAGAAGAGAGTAAATGTAAGAGGTTTCAGCGGCTTACGTAGAGGCTTGAAGCCAGATGGTGAAATTCTTGGTTTCAAATCGGGGTATGGAGTGATTTGAAGAAAAAGCCGTTTGGCGCCCTCTGCAGACTCATCCTGGGATTACTCCAACATACGTTTACCTCATGATCGGAAACTTTGCCCACGTTTAGTTTGGACATCCAGCATTGTTACACTATATGAGAGTTTGAAATGGGGATCAGCTTTAATGTTATTCTACAGGCGTTAATAAATAACTTTACATTCAGCCTCATGTTTGATTCCATCGGTGAGGAGACACCTGTCGACGCCCAGGTGTGGTTCCATTGTCTTTCTTCTGACCCTGACAGTGGATCATCTCACCTGTCTTTAAATATCGTGTTTTCAGGGCAGTAGCGGCCTCAGTGTTCATGCTAGCATGACATCACTGATGAGAATCTAAAGAGACTTCAATGAGCCTGCTGATATCAAATTTGATTCTCTGGCTGACGGGGTCGGGTGCTATTAACTGCTCCATAGTGATACGTTATTACCGCAGGGTAATATTATGAAGAATAATGTCACATGAGATCCGACCAATCAAAATGATGCTGTTACAAATATGAGGAATTTATTCAGGCAACTCGAATATGATTCTTGCAGAACTCCACTTAAGCCCCGCCTCTTTGTCCAAATATGTTCAAACAAACAAGATGTTGACGGCCATGATGCAATAAGTGAGTCTTCAGAGGGGTCGTCCTGAGGTCATGATGTCTCAAGCTGCATGGTGGTCCCAGTTACGAGTTGGGAAGTCGTTCTTCAGACTTCAGTGTGTTCACGTGTTTTTCAGTTTGTAAAGTCTGAATGTTGTGACAGCAACAAACAGCGTTGATGCTACAAAGAAGACGAAGTATGAATGTCTCTGTTACGAGTTATATTTGAGCAGAAAGATGATGTGCAATATGAGAATTAATCAAAAGTATGTTAACATTAACTAAACATCTTTTTCCCCCATGGGACGACGAATATGACCTGAAGTCGGGCACCTCCTTCTTTCCCAAGTTCTCGAAACTAGTGTTTCCGATGCGTCCGACACCGCATGAATGCAGCGTTAGTCCTCTTCTTAAACAGACAGGGGGTGCATCCGAATTGCAAAGTGTCACACAATCTGTCAGTAGACAGTCCCTTCTCTCTGTGCTGTATACTGTTAGGATCTACTGTTCAGTAGGCCGATATTTGTTCCTACTTTGTCTGATTCATTCAGTGTGGAAGTGGCGTCATTAGCCCGCCTCATGTTATTGACACTCCAACTCAGATGTGATCTGCACGATGGCTCAATAAATAATACAAAACTTCACATTACATGTAAACCATTTAACAACTTAAAGAGGACATATTATCCCCCTTTTCTATCTTTTCAAACAGTCCCCTGTGGTCTAAATGAAACATCTGTGCTGTGCTTTGGTCAAAATATAACATGAATCAAGCACCAGAGGAGGTTTGTGACCCTGTAGAAACCAGCTCTCTCAGAACGCTCCGTTTTGGTGTGTGTGTCTCTTTAAATGCAATGAGCCCCCCCTGAGTTTTCCCGGTAGATATCACTCCCTCGCTAGCGAGAATAAAAATGGCGGACCTGCTAAAAAGTTTTGCTCTAGGCTGGGGGTGGAGTCTATGGGTGGAGAAACCAGGGGAGGGTATTTTTTTACCAGAATCCAACTTGTGATGTCACAAACTGAGAAAATTAGAAACTGAGCTTTTTTCTCTGTGTTGTAAAACTTATGCAGACCACAAACAAAGGACTGGATGGATTTATTTCACATGTTGTTGGTCGATGGACACTCAGGTTACACAAATATATGTTCAAAAACACTGTAACAGTGGATTTTTCATTATATGTCCCCTTTGCGGTTTTTTTCCATCCTCGTTTGTTTTGATTTGGAGGCGCACGTGAAGTGACCTTTTACGTTTAATTTCGCACAGCATTGTGGGTGTTTAAATACAACTAATTAACTGAAAGGATGCATCCAAACCATACTGCACAAAAACCCGGAAGTTAGTATCCATGCTGAAATGTTCAGTCTACTGAGGTGGACCCAAAAAATGCCCACTGAATGCAGTGTTTCCCACACATAGACGATACCTGGGCGGGCCGCCCAAGTACATTTATGGCCGCCCAAGTATATTTCCGACCTGTTTTTATTTAATTTTTCATTTATTCATACAATTGCTGCGTTCGCGAAAGCGCGAGAGAGAGAGGGCGAGCGAGCGAACGCGCCTGCACTCTCACACGCTCACTCTCTCTCTCTCTCTCCTCTTGGCTCCGTGCAAAACTGAAGCTTCTCATGGCTTCGTTTTAAAAATGTTATTGTACAGCTGCTGGCTGCTGATGCTGTGCTGAACTATAAATAAGGGAATATCGAGTGGAACCCCCCCCCCCCCACACACACACACACACACACACACACACACACCCCGCGTAATCCAACGCCCAGGTATCTCGTCATTCTGTGGGAAACCGCCAGGCTATCTGGCACCCTGAACCCTTCTGGAATGACCGCGAGGGTTCAGTCTACTGAAAAGTCCGCACTCCACACTGAACTGTGACTTTTTGGAAAGGGCCACTAAGTAACGTCACACTGTGACGTACTGTCCCTTTAAATCTTCAGGGATCACATTCAGGACAGAGATTGACAGTCAGGGTTTGGGATTTCACAGGTCCTCACAAGAGTGCGACAACGCGGGGTGTGTGTGTGTGTGTGTGAGAGTGTGTGTGTGTGAGAGTGTGTGTGTGTGTGTGTTTGTGTGTGTTTACAGATTGTATCGGTGCTGCAGCGTGTGTCAGAGGTTTAATCAGCAGCGTGTGGCAGTAATTAGAAGCAATCAGCTCTGCTCGAGTCAATCACACACGGCTGAGAGGAGAGGAGATTTACAGGAGGAGGGGGGAGGAGGGGGGGAGCAGGAGAGAGGACGACAAAGTGATTTTTGTTGATGTGAAAGTTTAACATTAGTTCATAAATATTTGATGTGTCACCAAAATGATAAATGGAAGAATTAAACAAAGTCTGTGTCCCAAACCGCAAACTGTCAGACTTCCAGACTAAACGTTGCGTAAATGTATGTATGCGTATGTGAGAAATACCCGTGTATGAAACATGGTCGTACTAAACCGCCCCACAATGCACTGCAGCTCTTACTGTCCAATTGCAGAGCTTGCTAGCCACCAACTAGCCAACATTTTACATGTTGCCAAATACTATTAAAATGACCACGTAGCTGTATTAGTTATGAACGTTTGCATATTGTTGTAGAATTCTATTTACAGACCGACGGTCGCGTTAGCTTTATATTGAATTTAAATGTATTTGAATTAATTGTTTATGTTCGATTGTGTTTAAATGTAAATACGACTCGGCGGGTTGCTGGGCGTGCACGTCACGGTCGACAAACAATCAAAAACGCTGCAAAACAAAAACAATCAACAAAACCAAATATTCAAAAAAACAAATCAACAGAAGGGCTCCAGACCTGTAGGTGGCGCTCTGTGGAACATATTAGTTATGAAAAGAGAGTGAAGGAAACGAGGAAGAGATGGAAAAGATAGATAGACAGAGCCCCCTCCCCTCCACCATAACCAGGGATCAGGTGAGCAGAGAGCTGAAAAGACTCCGTCCCAGGAAGGCAGCGGGCCCGGACAGGGTGTGTCCTAGGATGCTCAAGGCCTGTTCTGCTGAGCTGGGGGAGCCGCTTCAGCATGTCTTCAACATGAGCTTGCGGCTTGGGAAGGTCCCTGTGCTCTGGAAGACCTCGTGTCTCACCCCGGTCCCTAAGAAGAAAAAAAAAAAACGCCAGTGAGCCAGGCGACTTCAGGCCAATCGCACTGACATCCCACGTCATGAAGACCTTTGAACGGCTGCTGCTCCATCACCTCAGACCCCAGGTCCACCACGCGCAGGATCCACTGCAGTTTGCGTACCAGGCGAAGGTGGGCGTGGACGATGCCATCCTCTATCTGCTACACAGGGCGTACTCTCATCTGGACAAGGGGAGCAGCGCGATGAGAATCATGTTCTTTGACTTCTCAAGCGCCTTTGACACCATCCACCCCCTCCTACTGAGAGACAAGCTGACTGAGATGAGGGTGGACTCGTACCTGGTGAGATGGATCACTGACTACCTCACAGAGAGACCACAGTACGTCAGACTGAAGAACTGCACATCTGACACTGTGGTCAGCAGCACCGGTGCGCCACAGGGGACTGTGCTTTCTCCTGTCTTGTTCACCCTGTATACCTCGGACTTCCAGTATAACTCCGAGCTCTGCCACATGCAGAAATACTCAGATGACACTGCGATAGTTGGTTGTGTCAGGGATGGACAGGAGGAGGAGTACAGGAGCCTGATTGAGGACTTTGTGACGTGGTGCAGTTCGAACCATCTGCAGCTGAACACCTCCAAGACCAAGGAGATGGTGGTGGACTTCAGAAGGAACAAGCCACATCTGCAACCTGTTTCCATCGGGGGGGTCGACGTGGAGGTGGTCAGGACCTACAGATATCTGGGGCTGCAGTTGGATGACAAACTGGACTGGTCACCAAACATGGACACTACCTGTAGGAAGGGACAGAGCCGTCTGTACTTCCTGAGAAGGCTGGGGTCCTTCAACATCTGCAAAAAGCTGCTGCAGATGTTTTACCAGTCTGTGGTGGCCAGTGTCCTCTTCTACGCTGTAGTGTGCTGGGGAGGAAGCAGCAAGAAGAGAGATGCAGCACGGCTGGACAGACTGGTGAGGAAGGCTGGCTCTGTGGTGGGCACAGAGCTGGACTCTCTGGTGACGGTGGCAGAGAGAAGGTCTTTGGACAAAATGCTCTCCATCATGGACAACACCCACCACCCTCTGCACAGCACCTTCACCAGGCAGAGGAGCATGTTCAGTGGCAGACTGCTGTCACAAGCGTGCTCCACGGACAGACTTAAGAACTCTTTTGTCCCCCTGGCCATAAGACTGTATAACATCTCAATGTCACGGCAGGGATAAAGCACTCAGTGACTCCTGGACTCATTTTTTCATCTGTACTGCTGTCCTAAGAGTCAGCCTCTAGTTGGACACTTTAATGCTCATCTGACAATCACTTTAATGTTTGCACTGACTGTTTAATAACTGTTTTCACACTTCCTGCACTACCTCCATCTTAAACACTACTGTAACACATACCCTCAGAAGGTCAACACTCTTCATCTCTTATGTACAGGTCTAACTACAGATGCTCTTTAACTGTTTATAGGTTTCTTTTAAACTGCACATATATTTCTATTCCTGCACAGGTTTTGTACATTTCATTATATAAGTTGTATAGGTCTATTTTTAATTGCACAGGTTTAATTTTATAGGGGCTCCTTAAATCTTTGTTGTCGGGTTAATATATGTATGGGAGGGGGGACAGCGGGTGTTTATGTAACAATTGCTATGTGTCTTGCATGTTTGTATACTGCTACTGGATGCCTTGAATTTCCCTCGGGATCAATAAAGTATCTATCTATCTATCTATCTATCTATCTATCTATCTATCTATCTATCTATCTATCTATCTATCTATCTATCTATCTATCTATCTATCTATCTATCTATATTGTCATTGCATGTTATACAACGAAATTCTGTTGAAGCAATCCAGTTGCAGCATATATATAAAAAAATATAAAATATGTACATGTACACCAGCACACACACACACAAGCCAAGCACATCTCACTCATAGCCACTTACAGTACACATTCATAACCGTAACATTTGTATAAAATGTAATAAATAAAAAGGAGCTATGGGGTTAAAACACGACGGTTATTGCACAGTCCATTATTGCACTGAGTCCGGGGGTGAGTTCTTATCTGTGTGTGTGTGTGTGTGTGTGTGTGTGTGTGTGTGTGTGTGTGTGTGTGTGTGTGTGTGTGTGTGTGTGTGTGTGTGTGTTTGCAGGGTGTCCACAGCTCTGGGGAAGAAACTGTTCCGCAGCCTGTTTGTGCGTGTGATTGGGGTTCCCAGTTTACCTGAGGGGAGGGTGATGAAGAGGGGGTTACCGGGGTCCTGCAGGATGTTTGTGGCCCGTGTGAGGAGACAGCTCGAGTGGATGTCGTTCAAGTTTGGGAGAGGGGAGCCGACAATCGTCTCAGCCGTTTTCACAACCCGCTGCAGGTCTTTTTTGTCAGCAGCAGTGCAGCTGGAGTACCACACAGTACAACAATAAGTTAAAGTACTTTCTATTGTGCATCGGTAGAAACTGATCAGCAGTTTCTGGGGAAACCTGTAGCGTCTCAGGGTCTCTGCTGGGCTCTCTTGATGGTGCAGGAGGTGTTCAGGCTCCAGGTCAGGTCCTCAGTGTTGTGCACACCCAGGAATTTAAAACTCGAGACTCTCTCCACCGTCTCCCCGTTGATGCACAGACCATCATGGTGTGTTTTTTTGTTTTTTTCTGAAGTCGATTTTGATTTATTTTGTTTTCTTGGTGGTCAGGAGGTCGTTGTCTTTGCACCAGGTGGTCAGTGTCTGGAACTCCTCCCTATAGGCAGTTTTGTTATTGTTGGTTATGAGTCCCACTGTGGTTGTGACGTCTGCGAATTTGATGAGGGTGTTGGAGTTGTTGGAGGGATTGCAGTCGTGTGTGAAGAGAGAGTAGAGGGCTGGACTGAGAACGCAGCCTTGGGGGACACCGGTGCTGAGAGTGATGGTGGAGGAGGAGTGATGGCCGATCCTAACATGTTGGGGTCTGTTGGTGAGAAGGTCCTTAATCCAATGGCAGAAAAGAGCTCCCAGGCCCAGCGTTGACAGTTGACAATTTCGTTGACCAGTTTTATTGGGCTGATGGAGTTGAATGCAGAGCTGTAATCCACAAACAGCATCCTGACGTAGCTGTTGGGGTTTTCCAGGTGTGTGAGGGCTGCGTGCAGTGTGATGCAGATGGCGTCGTCTGTGGATCTGTTGGTCCTGTATGCATACTGCGTATACTGTATACTGGTGTTGGTCTAGGTCAGGAGGGATGCATGCTTTAATATGGGGCAGTACCAGTCTCTCAAAGTATTTCATAATCACCGGGGTGAGAGCAACCAGCCGGTAATCATTCATGCTGGTGATTGGTGAGGTTTTCGGTACGGGGATTACGGTGGCGGTTTTCAGACAGGTGTGGACAGTGGCTTGCTGTAGTGATAGGTTGAAGATTTGTGTGAATACTGTTGTGAGCTGATCAGCACACACCTTCAGCACTCGTCCTGAAATGCCATCAGGCCCAGTTGCTTTATTGCAGTTGATGTTGAGTAGTGCTCTCTTTACCTGGTTTGTCTGGAGAGCGAGTGGCTGGTCGCTCTCGGGAAAGCTGGTTTCAGCATCAGGATCTGGTCCCCTGCTGGAGCTGGAGCTGTCCTCGAAGCGTGCAAAGAATGTGTTCAGCTGATAAGGGAGGGAGGGATCAGTGGAGATGGAGTGACTGTCGTTCTGCTTGTAGTCAGTGATGTTCCTTACACCTTGCCTCATGGCGCGGGGGTTGTTTTCATTGAAGTTGTCCTCAATGCGTTGTTTGTACTCCTGCTTTGCAGAGGTGATGCCTCTGTGTAGGTTGGCCCTGGCCCTCCTGTACTCCTCCCTGTCACCTGATTTCAGCGCTGTGTCCCGAGCTCTGAGCAGCTCCCGCACTCTGCTGTTGAACCAGGACTTCTGAGACCAGTGTATTATTTAGGAAAACTTGCTGTAAGTGGGTGATCCCTTTGTTTGACCATGAGCGGAAGTGAAGTGTTTTTTTGTTGCTGAGGAAGTCTGGATTGTTCCAAATAGGGGTGAGATTAGATGGTGCCAGAGTGGAGTTTGTTATTTTGTGGAGTTTCCACCAGGCTGTCAGAGTTGCTGATATTGTTAATGTTTTAAAACATGGGTGGAGTTTAATAGATTGACTAAGAAATGGTAGATCTGAGATGGTAATGTTATTGCAAGCTGTTTGTTCAATATCTAACCATGTATTGTCTGATTGTTGAGGATGGATCCATTTATATATGTATTGGAGTGATTTGCTAGAAAGTAAAGAAGAACATTTGGTGCTGAAAGTCCTCCTTGTGCCTTTGGTTTCTGTAGAGTTGTTAGTTTGATTCTTGGTGTCTTATTGTTCCAGTAGAATTTGGTGATGATGGAATCTAGAGATTTGAACCAGGAGAGGGTGGGTTGGGTTGGAATCATGGTGAAGAGAGAGTTTATTTTTGGTAATATCGTCATTTTAACTGATGCAATTCTGCCAATGATGGAGATGGGTAAGTTCATCCAGCGCAGGAGAGTATCAGTTATTGTTTTGAGCAGTGGAGTGTAATTAAGATTGAACAACTCTGACAGCCTGGAGGAAATATTAATTCCTAGATATGTCATGTGGTTAGTGCATAACGGAATAGGTGGTGCGTGGGCTGCCACATCCCAGCTTTGAAGAGGAAGCATTGAAGATTTATGCCAGTTTATGGAATAATTGGATACGTTGGAGTATGTTTCTATGAGCTTAATTGTTTCTTGTAGTGATGAGTAAGGGTTTGGTAGAAAGAGCAATATGTCATCGGCATAAAGACTAATTTTATGATGTGTGTTTGGTGTTTTGATTCCTTGAATGTTGATATTTTGGCGGATGGCTGCGGCTAGTGGTTCGATAAATAAGGTGAATAAAGAGGGAGAGAGTGGGCATCCCTGCCTAGTCCCCCTGTGTAAGGTGAAACGTTGTGATGTTAGTCCATTTGTGGTGACAGTGGCTGAAGGTGCAGTATATAGAATTTTAACCCATTCAATAAATGATTCCCCAAAGCCAAATGTTTGCATTGTGGAGATGAGAAATGACCAATTAACTCTGTCTAAAGATTTTTTTTCTGCGTCCAGTGTAATGGATGCATGGTATTTTTTTTGTAATAAGTAATCCATTAAGTTGAAAAGTCTGCGTGTGTTGCTGGATGAATGTCTGCCTCTGATCAGGATGGATTATGGATGATCACTTTTTCTATTCTGTGAGTAAGGGTTTTAGTGATCATGTTTAAATCTACATTGAGAAGGGAGATGGGACGATAATTGGCTGGCAGAGATGGATCTTTGTTGGGTTTGAGGAGGAGTGAAATTGCTGCTGTGTTCATGTTAGGTGGCAGTCTTGAGTTTTGTTTTATTTCAGTCATTACTTTTTGGAAGAGTGGTGCTAGGATGGACCAGGAGTGTTTATAGAACATCGCAGGGAAGCCATCAGGTCCTGGTGATGTATTGTTTTGCATGAGTTGAAGTTCTGTATCTGTAGTTGGTGCATCTAGCGTGGAAATATGGTCCTCAGTGAGATGTGGTAAGTCAATGCTGTTAAGAAATGAATCGATGTTTAATTGGTCTGTGTCTTTTTCCAGTGAGTATAAGTTAGTATAACAATCCTTGAAAATGTTGTGTATTTCTTCTGCTGATTGAGTTGGCTTCCCTGCTGAGTCCTTGATGGAGGCGATAGTTGTTTTTTCTTTATTATGTCTAATTTGGTTTGCCAGGTATTTGCCAGATTTATTGTTGTAATGGAAGTGTTCTTGACGGAGTCTGTGTATCAACAATTGAGTTTTTTTATTCATAATTTGGTTCATTTGTAATTTGTATTTTCTTAGTTCATTCTGGGTTTGTTCTGTTGGGTTGCTTGCAATTAAGTCTTCGAGGTGTTTAATTTTGTGTTCCAGTTCAGATTCTTGTTTTTGTTCTTTCTTTTTTTTGTAAGCTGAGAATGAAATGATTATCCCTCTTAAAACTGCTTTCCCTGTTTCCCAGATAATAGACGGAGATGACTTTGCCCACTCCTTTTTAATTAAAGTAACGAATTCAGGGTCTTTGAGGAGGGATATATTGAAGCGCCATCTGGTGTTGGGTTTGTGCGGGGTGATTTTGTTCCATGTGAATGTTACCGGGGCATGGTCACTGAAGACTATGGGGTGGATCTTGGTATCTGAAATATTAGATATAATTGAATTGCTGGTGAGGAAGAGGTCAATGCGTGAGAAAGACTGGTGAACCGGGGAAAAGAATGTGTATTGTCTTGCAGGTGGATGATGCAGCCGCCAACTATCACCAAGACCTAAGTCATTCATGAACTGTTTAATTGTTACTGTAGATTGCCAGGTTCGTTTATTGTTTGAGTGATTGCTTCTGTCTAATGATGGGTTGATGACTGTATTGAAATCTCCCCCTATAATAATTGGACCATTAGAATTAGTTGTGGAAAAAGGATGGGTCGTCAGTGTTTGGAACATTAACATTTCTGTTGTTGATTGATATGTTGATTATGATGAAACGTCCTTCTGGGTCAGTGATGGTGGAGTTGTGGACAAAAGAAACTTTATTGTTAATCAGAATAGAAACCCCTCTCTGTTTTCTGTTGTTGTAGGCGTCGGTGCTTATCAAGGCACACACTGGTGGATGTAGTGAGACATGGGTGCAATGATAAATAAGAGACATTCATGTTGTGTCCTCAAATGAGTAGATTGGGAAAGAGTGGGTAGGTAGATTTAGGCTGTGTGTGTGTGTGTGTGTGTGTGTGTGTGTGTGTGTGTGTGTATATGTGTTTATTTGTGCGTGTGTGTTTGCGCGGGTGTGTGAGTGTGTATATGTATGTATGTATATGTGTGTGTGTGTGTGTGTGTGTGTGTTGTGTTGTGTGCGCGTGTGCCTAGCTAATGCGTTGAGGGAAAAAGAGAGAGCAGAAAAGCGTTTTTTTTTAGCGGGGGGGTTAGAAGAGCCAGGGGGTTATGTTCATGTCACGATATAGCTGCCCATCTATGTAAAGTTTGTCCACGGAGATGACAGCCTTTTTTCCTTGTTGCATCATTTGTTTACGGAGGGGTGAAGCTGTTTGTGGCGGTCCATGATTTGTTTTGGAAACTGGTCATTAAGTCCATTAAGCCATGTTGTTTAACCTGCTGCTTTTGTTTGAATTTTGCGACGATCGGACGTGGACGGTTGGTCGAGGTGTTTTTCTGACCCATACGGTGAACGCGGTGGAATGTGATCGTGTTTACGGTCTCGGTGGAAAGTTTCAGCTGTTGGATCATGAAGTCCGTCACGGTTTTCTCCGGATCGTCTGTGGGGTGTTCTGGAATGCCTGAGAAGACGAGATTGTCCCTCATGCTGCGTGACTGTAAGTCTAAGATTGTTTCTTTCATTGTTTTGTTGTCAGTGGTTATTGATGTGAGCTGAGTGGAGAGTGTGTTGACGGACTGTTGAAGTGATTTGTTATCCTGGGTGAGTGTTTCGATTTGTTCCTGACTGAATTCCAGGCTGTGGCGGATAGCCTGGAATTTGCGGTGTAAAACTTCGATGAGAGCAATTCTGTTGTCAAGACCGGAGAGTTTTTGTTCAATGGAGATCAGAATGTCGCTTACCTCTGAGCAGCATGGGGGTTTAGGAGGTGTACCTGTGCTGGAGAGTGACTCTGGTCGGCTTCTTTTTTTCTCGTTGCAGAGAGTGGAGTCGGTTCGGCCGGTGGTTTTGTCCTTGTTCATTGTGCACAGTCTGTCAAAACACTCGTCGATGAACTCTTCAAGATGATCCGGGTCATTTGGTATTAAAGTTTTGAGAAAAGGAAAAGTTTAGAATATGGGGAGAAAGTTTGTTTATCTTGTCTAGCAGCCGGGTGCCGCCATCTTGGGTCTCGCACTGTCTCGTGAGATTTCACATTCACAGCAGCATGCCCCTCCTCCTGGTACATTTATTTTCTTACATGCACTCCATTGCACCTTTTGTACATTTTGTGTTTTTTATTATTTTAATATATGACTTTTTTTTTTATTCTATTTTATATATTGTAAAGCTTCTTATATTTTATAATTTAAGTTCTTGCTAGTTCTGTTTTATTTCCCTTGTTAACTGTTCTGCACCAACACACCGAGACACATTCCTTGTATGTGTAAATGTACTTGGCAATAAAACCCGATTCTGATTCTGATTCATACATATACAGGGCGCCAGATAGCTTAGCGGTTATGTCGCATGCCCCAGTGTTTCCTGTCTCTCTTCAGCTGTCATATCTAGTAAAGGCTACAGACCAGAAAAAAAAGAACGCTTAAACCAACGTTGCCGACGCCCAACGTCCAAACTTGCCGCGATCAGAGGAATAAACCTAACATTGATGATGTCCAACACATTAATCCTAATTTTGCCAATGTTCTTGTGCAGTTGAGACGGTGAGTAGCCCTGCAATTTTTATTAAATAAAAACAATAAATTAGTATAAACAAGTATTTTGGTTTCAGTGGTATCAAACAGGTAACGATATCGTTTGATTTTCACTAGCACCCTCTGAAAGTTTAAATTCTGGTATCAATATTAAGCCCCGCCCCCCCCGTACTACGCCTGTGGGTGTGTATCTCTGTCACTGTGTGTACTCGAGTACTCGTGTTAATATTTACTTCACAGCTTCCTCTGAGTGCTTCGAGAAGCCTGTGAAAGGCTCTTTAAAGATGGATAAGTGAACCTTGAGACTGAGTATTTAATCAGGCTCTAATGAGCGCTCAGACTGCAGCAGCATTTTAATAACACACACACTCTTCGCTCCTTATGCAGCTGTCACACAGATAATACGAGCTGCATGTGCCAGAACACCTTCACCTGTGACTGAAGTCCACCTGCAGCAGGAAAGGTGTGTGTGTGTCGGGTGGGCTCGCCTCTCTCACTGCTGTCGTCGTCTAAAAGGGTAAAACGATGACAGATGTGCGCAGCAATCTGTTTAGGCTTTAGAGATGGAGGAGAAATCCTCTTTAAGTGTGTATACTGGGGATGCATTTTAACACCAGGTGTAAACGTAATCCGGCTAAATCAGAGCACACACACATGCACACACGCCAGATACCAGTCACATGCTGGTGCCAGTTGGAGAGGAGGCCAGAGCTGGAAAAAAGAGGATATCGAGGGATCATATCCATCCTTTTGTTATTCCACGACTGATCCATTTGCTGCTTTAGTCAGTGGGCTGGCAGCCACATCCACAGGGAGGGAAAGAGCCGAGAGAGAGAGAGGGTGAAGGAGCCGAGAGAGAGAGGGAAGGTGCCTACAGAGAGAGGGACGAAGGAGCCTAGAGAGAGGGAAGGAAGGAGCCGAGAGAGAGGGAGAGAAGGAGCTGAGAGAGAGAGGAAAGGAGCCAAGAGAGAGAGGAAAGGAGCCAAGAGAGAGAGGGGGAAGGAGCTGAGAGAGAGAGGGGGAAGGAGCTGAGAGAGAGACGAAAGGAGCCTAGAGAGAGAGGAAAGGGAGGGAGGAAAGGAGCCAAGAGAGAGAGGGGGAAGGAGCTGAGAGAGAGAGGAAAAGAGACGAGAGAGAGGGGGAAGGCTCCTAACGAACGGGAAGAGCTCCACCTAGTGGCCAGAAAAATACAAGGATTGAATTCAAACCCAGAAGAGGAGGAGGAGGACCACGCAGTCTGTCTGTGAGGAAGGGGACGTGAAACAGACTCAGTGAAACAGAGTTAATGCAGAACTGAACACAACAGAAACGCACATGCACATGACATAAGCACACAAACACACACACATGCACCGTACATATGCACATGCACACATACACACGCACGCACGCACGCACACACACACACACACACATGCACCGTACATATGCACACGCACACACACGCACGCACGCGCACACACACGCACGCACGCGCACACACACACACACATGCACACACAGAGAACACTGAACATGGCTGTTCTTTCTTTCTCTGTCTCTTTCTGCTTTTTTATACATTCAGACTGCTCATCAAGTACACACACACACACACACACACACACACACACACAAACACACACATTTTGATATAGGAGGTGTCAGCACTGTTTGTTTCTATTAACACAAAAGGCAGCTTTGTTAGCTGATGAGTTCATCAGCTGAGGCGCTAACGTTTGTGTGCCTGGCAGCAAGACGTGTTTGTTTGGTCATTTATCGGGTGCTGTTGATGCAGCGCCGCACAGACAGACGTATGCTGCATGGCGGTTTCATACGACACCGAGCTGCTCTCTGCCAAGTCCAGTGTTATACTGTATCCTGTTGGACGGGGGCTTCTTGGCAGGTGTGACGCTGTGACTCAGGTGAGCAATATTCTGGCCCACACACACACACACACTCACTCACACACACACACACACACACACACACACACACACACACACACACACACACACACACACACACACACACACACACACACACAGGTGGCGTGAATCAGATGGGCCACAGTGCTCCTCGGTTACAGCTGATGTGGGAGCTGTACAGCGGCCAGCAGCAGCTCTGTTTATGTGACTGAGAGAATAGTGAACGGAAGAGCAGGTACCGTAAAGTCCTGAATATAAGTCTCACTGATGGACGACATCGTCTGTTTTTAGACGAGAGCAGGAACATGATGTGATGTGAGACTGTTGTCTGTCTCCAGTGTTTCCATGTATAAAAGATCGTGATACATGAAATACAGTTCAATCAGGAGAGACAAGTAAATGATTCAAAGATGAAAGGTTTATTTTACATGTGATATTGAATGATTGTCGGAGAATCTTTGGCGCTTGAACTTGAGACAGGGTAATTGAAGATGTCTGCCGTGAGCGGCAACAAGATCTATCCCCCCACAGAGTCCAGACACTGGTGGTGGAGGTGTTAGCGGATGATGTCGTCTGGGTTAATGCGATGAAGAAGTTGATTGAACTGTGAAGACTGGAGTTGATGAGAAGATGGTTGATGATGTCATCTGAGGCAGACTGCGAAAACTGGGGTTGACCGGACGATGGCTGATGCTGTGATCTGAGGCTGATGGGATGAAGAATGTGATGAACTTGGTGGCGATGGGGAGGTGGAGGGACCACTTGTCAAAATGGATACTTTGACACAATTATTTAACTTTGGCAGTATGGCTCTGTGAGAAGAAGAAGATTTACTTAACTGATCCCTGCAAGGGGAAATTCTGTTTTTACACTCACTGCTTTAAGTCATGCAACACACACAGGCTGATACTGTATATACACATGCACAAACAGGATCCTATGGACATGCACTAATGGAGAGATGTCAGAGTGAAGGAGTTGCCCATAGCAGGCGCTTCTGAGCTGGTAGGGGGGGGGATTCGGTGCCTTGCTCAAGGGCAGTGCTTAGGAAGTGAACTGGCACATCTCCTGCTACCAGAACAATTTCCAGATTTGGTCGGCACCAGGACTTGAACCGGCGACCCTCCGGCTCCCAACACAAGTCCCTACAGACTGAGCTACTGCGGCCCGTGAGGGATCTCCCTGCCCTTCCACATGCTTAAGTGGAAAGCATTAGGCAGGAACTGCACACATTCCTGCCCATCCCGTGCATACAAGGAAAGCTATAAGGCAGGAAGATAAGCAGCGAACCCCCCCAGAGCAAGCATCAATGACAAGCATGACAATTGTTAAGTCAGAACAGCATAAAAGGAGGAGCAGGGGAGGAGGAGGGATGCAAATGCGCTTGCAAATGCGGCATGCAGAGGGAGCAGAGAAGCATAGGCATGCTAGAGCAGTTTAAATAAGGCGGCATGAGAACTATTTGGCCAATAGGATGCTTTCAGCAGATCAGCTGGCCATCAGCTGATGAGGCTTGCGTGAGATCAGCTGACGCGAACTCCGTGGCCTGCCTGAACTAACTTGAGGCTTCATTATATCAGTAACCAGGGTTTAGAAAATAGTGAGGTCCAACCTTTATGTATCATATTGAAGGCATTACGGGGCATGCTAAAGTACATGCCCAAGTGATACCTACAAATGCAACCCAAGCTAAACAGCTGACTGACACAACCTCACACATGTACTTCCTATTTGTAAAGTGAATGATCCGTGGATCATATGTGGCCCCGAACCATCCATGACATTACAAAGTTCAATTGGTCCTATTTGCTGTTTGATAGTCAGCACCGTGGTAAGGTAACTCTCTGCTCACCTGCAGGTTTTTTTTCCACAACTAGACGGTGGTTGTGTGTTAAGCGCAGCGAGAAACACAGAGGCAGTGTAGGGCGGGCTGTGACTCTGCAGCGTATCTGTATAAGTATTTTCACAGTAAAAGCCATGTAGCACTTCATACATTGATTGGTAACAATTTTTGCTTTGCTAAAGTGCTCATGATGGATTAAGCTGGGTCCTTGTAATATAGCAATAAGTAAGGTCTTTGACCTGCTTTTTGTAACATAACAATGAGCATGGTCTTTTTACCTGCTCTTTTGTAATATTAATAGACAAAGAGTAAGGTCCTTTACCTGCTTTTTGTAAAGCATCTTGAGATAACACTTGTTATGAATTGATGCTATACAAATAAAGATTGATTGATTGATTGATTGATTGATTGATTGATTGATTGATTGATTGATTGATTGATTGATTGATTGATTGATTGATTGATTGATTGATTGATTGATTGATTGATTGATTGATTGATTTAAAAAAAAGACAGAGGTCCAGACCTCGGTGTCCTCATAGCTGGTTACGGCCATGCAGTATATATAGTATATATGTAGTTCTCAGTCCAATCCACATGGACATGATTCCAAATCTCACACAGACACTTTCATGAACGTTCTAGTCCTTGGGCCGGAGACGGAGACAGAGTCGCTGCAGTAAAGCGGTTGTTGTTGCTGTAATCTGGCTCGCTCTGCACGTGTGTGTATTTTGATGAAAGAAGTCGCGGCTGGAGGAGTTACACCTGTGAGCAGCGTTTATTATTTTCTCATGAAGTATATCCACTACGAGTATTGCTCCTTCAATCACTGAATTCAGAATTCTCCCGATCACTTCCAGGTGTATTTCATCCGGTGTTTCCTTGGCAACGATAAACATTTTGTGTCCGTCATGGCGGCTCATCATGGCGGCTGCCGCGACAGACACGTCCCGTTACAACTATAAAATTACAGATTTCTCTGGCTTTGATAACTGTTGGAAATATTTGAGGTGATGTAAGTACTCAACTAAAAATGATATATAACATGGGTTAGTCGACTTTTATTTTAATTTAGATATTTGAATGTAAACATTGATATACAATTCTACATACTGTACCTTTAATACGGTCGTATGTAACATGTTGTGCCGTCATGTTATCACTGTGAGGATGAATTCCCCCTTTAAGACAATACAGCTCTCCGTCTTTCTTCTACATTTAGTAAGACACGTGTGTTACACATGTTACATCTGTAGTCAGCAGAGGAGCAGGAGAAAGAAAGAGTTTCCTCTTTCTTACTAAGTTAAAAGCGTTTTACACGTGTGTACGGCGTGTTACACATATCTATGGCGTGTTACACATGTGTGGCGTGTTACACGTGTATGGCACGTGTACGGCTTGTTACACATGTGTATGGCACGTGTAGGGCATGTTACACATGTGTACGGCAGGTGTAGGGCATGTTAAACACGTGTACGGCGTGTTACACGTGTATGGC